>JARHVA010001762.1:1377500-1617500 GCA_037957365.1 Torreya grandis
TTGGGTAGATATGTCCAACACTGAGTGGAGGTAATGATTATAACTAAGGGTACAATTATTTTTACACATTGATTACCTATATGTAAGCCAAAATTAAGGTACAATTATTTTTAAACATTTATTACCGATGTGTAAGCCAAGGGTAAATTATAAATGTTGATATTCCTATTAATGAATATATTATTAATGGAATCTATGGAGTTTTTATGTATTTTAATGGCTAATGGCTCATTAGGTTGATAGACAAACTCTAGTTTGTTAAATATGTTTTTAAATCAAGTGTTGAATGCTCAAATTAACTCATTAGAATGTTGTATCATGATAAAAATCATTGATAGATAACACTTACATTGGTAACTTGGCCATATTGGGATAAGAAATTATCTTGACATTCTATCTAGGTTGTAATTAACCCTTCTAGAATATATAAAAACTAGTCATAGACTACTTCTTTCAAAGTGAAAGGGAATAATCTACAAACAACATCCTCATGATTTGAACTCAAGATCCCTAAGGTATATTTCAAAGCCTTTGCATGTTATTATGTATTAATTCCTTTTGAGGGAGAAAAATAAGGCAGATATTTCTCAAGATTTTAAGGCAAATCATGAACCATTTGTGTGACATTGATAACTAATCTAGTTAACCAAGTTGGGATTAAGGTGGGGGATTGGCCAAAGGTGGAGGATTAGGAGGTGGATTATGGAGATAGGCCATAAAAACTATTGGAATATGAGGTTGTCTTCTTAGGGATGATGATTTCGCCCTAGGTCTTCTAGAAACACCTATGTTAGACTTAGATTTTTTATTTCTATCCAAAGGTGGTTGTAATAGGTTATTGTCTAAGGTTGACCTTATTAGTCATATGGGTGCATCAAGTTTAATTAAAGTGATCTTAATTCTTAGGGTAGAGGTAGAGGATGGATGCCCTCTTTCTAGTACTAGTTTGAAAGTTCTATTGATGTGGGTTTTATAAACCCCAAAAATTCTTACAAGGTTGCCTCTAATATTTTAGGATTATTGAATAGAATTATTCCAAGGTATGATTTGTAGGGTATTCAATTTTATAGCAATCTATTGGTGGAATAATAGTGAGTAGAACATATTCTTTACCATAAGTGAACTACCTATGGGTGAACCTATATCTAATTGAAGTGGGTAGAATGATGATTATTATAACTCAGGTGGGTAGGATTTCAAAAAATTTAAAATAGGGAAAATCAAGGTAGAAAATAGAGTCTGTGAGAACCCAGGGATAAAGCATTTCAAGACTAGTGTTTGAACTCAAATAGGACAAGGAATCTAAACCAATACTTTTTTATAGCTATTACAACAAAAAAAAATAAAATACAATGAATATTCAAAGGAATCACAACATAATATACTCAAACATGTATAAATCAAAGGTTTCCTTCTTACCCCATTACTATTGCACATATATAAGAAGATTATGATAAGCATGCAAAATATATTCAAATTAACTATAGTTAAAAAAGAATGACTGTATTTAAAATAGATACCTTATACCCAATTAAATCAATAATATACCAAAATTATGGAATGTGTCAAGAAATTTGGTTGAATTTTACAAGAATGAATATTTGAACATAGAGATGAAGTCAAGCATAACTTCTTTGAATTTTCTATTAATCTAAATAACCAAAAATTTCCTCATATTGAGACCATGAGGTTGCATGTATTTATATTATTGGTATTGAGTAAGGCATCATATATTTAAGCTTCACCTATAATTACAATTTCAAAATTATAACCTTTCATTCAAAATCATGCATAGATGCATGTACAATTATAATACTCATAATAGAAATCAAAACTAGAAATATAATATGCATGTATATTAAATAGGTATGGAACTAAATTTTTACCTTGATAAAAACAATTAATATACATAATCATTATAAATTTAAAGTTTTGATGCATTTCCATTAACTAAAAGCATCGATGGAGATATTACAGTTAAAACTATGGCAAGGATTAATAGCTTTGTGAAGCTGGGGGCATTAACAACTAGTTATGTGTGTGGGACCAACCTACAAGCTGATTATTTAACCTTTATATCCTTACCAAATTTGTAATATACATAAAATATTTTATCTATGATTTCAAAATTAGTAACCAAGGCTTCAAAATTATAACTACATTATTGATTAATCTTTCTTGCTCTGCCTTTGAGATCTTAAATTTAGCTGCTAAATCCTCTGATCTCATTACTCTATATTTATAAAAACAAACTAACTTTAATACTTGTTAGTTTGTTTTATACATAATTTAGGAACCTAAAATTGGCCACTAATGACCTCTAATCAATATTTAGACCAATTTTTATTAAATATCACAATTTGGCCTAAAAACACTAAAGCATGCTACAAATTTTGAATTTGTCATATACAAGTGATAATTTTAGCCAATGTATCCATGAATGGGGTAATGAATTTTATGATAAATATAAATTTTATTAGATCATTTCAAGTAAAAATGATGATTTTGCACCTAGGTGCTCTGGATTGCTCTTTTCTACCAATTTTATTATATGAGACATGTGCCTTTGTTATTTTGTGTCGACAACATCCTAAATGGGATAATGGTTATAAAACATCTAACATCATATTATAACTAAAATAAAATCAAAATTTGATCCAATATATGACATTTTGACCAATTTGATTATTTTGTGCACCAATTGCCAACATTTTTACCAAAATTGATAAATCATGTTTAAGGCTAATTAATTTGAATCAAGAGCTTAATTGTATTTTCCATGCAACTTGTTGAATATTTAATTAATATAAATTAATATTAAATATCTACAACATTAGGTGAGGTCATAAATGGGGTTACATCCATAAGCCATAATTACAACAAATATCTGATTAAGCCCTTCCATGCCTCTTTACCCCAAATATTTATGAGGGCATTTATTGATTTTAGCCTCCAAAATTTAATGGATTATTAGCCACACATATTCATCTTGATATGGATGGTTCAAGTTCATTCTGATCATTTTTAAAAATCTATAAATACAAGGCCTTACAACCATAATTTTAATCTTGGATAGTGTAAATTTATGATGCATAAATGATTCTAAAACTTCATATAATCAGTATTATTATTCCAAATTATTGAACCAAGCCAAATTCATTAAAATCCAAAGGTGACAATGAGAGAAGGAGCCAAAAAACTCCATTGATGAAGACTCTTGGATGCATAATCTGAAAAAACCATCTTATGAACCATTTAGAAGCTCTAAGGAAGGTAAAGGAAGGTTTATTTCATGTTCTAGTTGTTTATTTCATATGTATGTTTGTTACTAAACTCCATTTAGTGTCTAGGCCTAGAGATGTCATTTTTGTTAGTGTGTTATTTTCATTTTGAACTAACACTTGATCTAACCCATTCTCTTGAGTTAAATTCCTAGTTCAAACATAATACCTTTCACTTATTACATGATGTTTTTTTTAAGTTGAGTGGAGAAATTTCTCAAAATTGGATCTATTGACTAGATCCCCTACTTGGGTGATTACCCTTGTTACTCTCATATCTCAAAAAAAATGAAGTGCTTCACTTTAATGACAAATAAAAATGCACACTAGTTACTTCATTTGTTTATGATCATTTAGGGATGTGTCCCTCTTGGAAACCACATGGTTTAAACATCAATAAGCATTAATGATAGTCATGATATTTAATTGTTCAAAATCACTAATCCTAGAGAACTAAACTAAGAAATTCAATATTATTTTTTTATTCTTCATCTTATTACAAAATATAATAATATATGATTTTTAACCCTAAGTTCCTACCCTAGACACTTTGATATTATACAAAAGATTATATAGTTTTGTATTTTCACTCTACACATCAATAATCACTTCCTAAGAAGCTTATGTAATATGCATTTACTTCCATATTTTCAAGGCCTCCTTAGTACTTTAGTGTATTTCCTTCATTTCATCCCTTATGGAATACAAAAAAGTATTTAAATCCTCAATATATTTAGTAGGTCCATTGGTATTTATTTTAGGCTTCTTCAATAAATATAAAAAAAACTATCTTTATTCAAATTCTACCTCACCTTTTTTTCTCACATTGACCATATTCCTCTTCCTCACTCATCGAAAAGTCCCACTTTTCCTTTTAAACTGAGTAGAGACTATGGGTAGCTCTATAAAAATCAAATTTTATCTTTCATCTCTAACATTTTGCATCTCCCTTACCCATTGGGGAATAATGAGTTCTCCTATTTATTCTTCCTGAGTAATTTCTAAATATGTAGAAGGTGGAGAAGACATTGGATTGGTTGTAATAATAAAGTTTGGAAAGGAGGAACTTATTTGAAAAATTATTTGGGGAAGTTTCTAGCCTAACATTTACCATTGGTATGTTTCTTTCATAAGTGTTACCTCTACCAATATTCTAGTTAGACTCAGAGTTATCCCATGGTCATTATTAATTTTCGGATGCTTAATGGCTGGGGCATAGGAAACTCTATTTGGGTTAACATTTTCATGGAAGATGGTGTCTTATTTAAAATAAAAACTATAACCAAATTTTCAAAATGGAATGTCCTAGGAGTCCTTATTGGTTTTGTCAAAGAAAGAATATCTAAATCCAAACCAGTATTAATAGAGATCAATAATCAAACCCATGAATTAATGAAGATAAACTTAAAGTTTGAATCTCTACTTTAGGAATTGAAAAAATAATGGAAGAAACTACCTCATTAGATTTATAACTTTGTTCTTGTGTGAGACCATCTAAGATGTCTCTTCCTTCATGCCTGCCTAGACTCAATGCTTTGGCCTTTTCCAACTTAGCTTCTTCATTATCTAGTTATGCCATTCCTATTCCCTAGTTTTTATCCTTCAAAGGATAATTAACCAAAGATATTAATAATTCTACTTATTCTTCTTTTCCAAGCTCTATTTTAGTCTTTCCATCATTTTCATCCTCTTTAGTATCTTCTTATATAATAGGGAAACCTCCCCTCTTCTAGTTTTTTATCTTAGGAGGGAGTAGGGGATTCCTTGTGTTTCCTTAAATAGGTGAAGATGGGTATAGTGGAATATTGATGAGATGGTATAGGGGTTACGGGAATAATTATGGTAGGAAGTGGAGCTTAAGGTTATGAAGTGGAAGGAGTGGAAGGCATAAGGATTAATTAAAGGGACTTAGGAGATCATGGAGAGTTAATAACAATTGGAATTGAAGTAAAAGCTATTTGTAAGAATTTAGGAAGGCTTATGTGGGTGACTATAGTAAGAGGAGGCAAAGGATTCATCAAAAAAATACTCTTCCTTTATTCAACTATAGAAACAACTCATCTCTCCCTTATAATTTATGTGACCAATACCTTTACATGCGAATATTTCAAAGTATAAGGGACTTTAGTATTAATAATTCCTCTCAAAATATCCATCCTAAGTTAATGATTTCATTCTCTTTGAATACCAGATTCATCTAGTTATTATTTTTTAGATTCTACTAAAGTGTAATGAGATTGATCCGATGGCTAAGAGCCATATGGTGGAGATGGAAGCCAATCCTAACTCCATGCATTTAGGCTTATTATTATATTACCTCTAGGTTATATTATAGGGCTTGGGAAAGTACCATAGACATTAATTTGTCCTTAATAGTTATCCATACTTATAAATCATTTGAGGCATTTAAGAAAATCAAATCATTTCATATGCATGGTGATTATAGAAGACATGAACTTTCTTCTTTTCTAGGTTAGTTTTTAGATATCCCCTAATTTTATTCCTAGGGTCATATTTCCTAAAAGGTGAAAGCTATGAGTTATATTATGTTCTAGCCTTACCAACTTGAATGAAATGTAACCTAGTCATATGTTGATGTTATCTAATGATGAGAGGAGTCTTGAAGTATTAGGCCAAATGTACATGACCTAAATCCTTATAAATATTATTAAATACTTGATAGGATATTTTATATTTTGAAATTTGATACAAAACATGATGTAGTAATAATAGAGGATCGGTCATGTTAATCTTTACTTAAATGATGGTTACATCTAGATATAACTAATAATCTCCCATTTTTATAATTTTTCATGTCATGTTTTTTTAGTGTATGCATCAGGTTGCCCTACGTCACTTGGTATATATTAAAATATACCTCATTTCTTATCCTTTTAATTTTGTTCATATACCTATGAATTAACATGAAAGAGAAATAATCTCAGACCCTATTTCCTAAATATTCATCTAAGGGTTTCCATTCCTAAGGATAGGGATTGCAAATAGTGGCCATTACCACATATAATAAGCCTCCTATAGATTGTCTTCTTCTAGCCTCCTATCATAGTAGAGTACCTATGACTTTAGTTTTGAACTTATGACCTCTGTTAGTGATACCAACTTGTTAATTGTTAGCATTATATCCAATAATGAAACCCATTCAACCTAAACATAAATAATAATATGAAAATCATATAATGTATTTAATAGTACCATTTTAATTGTAAATATAGGTCTAAATTTAATGATACACTTAGAGAATATTCCCCATTTTTATTCAGCCTCTTACCCTTTGCAAACCATGGATTTAATATTCCATCTACAATATTATGCTCAAGTCAAACATTGGTTGAGACTTGATTGTATATGGTCTTAGGATAGGGGAGTGTAGGATATATTTTTAATTCCATATCAAGATGTAAGTAGAGGCAATATTGACTTTATTCACATGAAATATATCCCTAACAATGGTTCCATTAACAAATAAAACTTTCAAGAGGTCAATACATGACATTACTTTAAGTTTAGCTACCACTTGGTGTAGACCTTTCTCTTTTATTGGTATTAGATCATCTATGCATTTTTTGGCCTCACAAGATATTTTATCTTCAATAAAATATGATTGGATTGTTCAACATCTTCCTAGAGCATTGATTAATGTGGGAATTTGGAGTTCATGGCACTCTTCTAAAATATTGTATCTTTATATTCTATCAATCCCACAAATGACTATGGAGAAGGGACTAAGAGATTACGCTATTTAAATGAAGAGGTCATTATTATCCTTTGGTCATTGTAATTACTTTGATTTCATGGATTGGTTTGTTCTATGTTTACTTACTAAAGAAAATTAGGGATCACTTAATGTTGGGAAGCTTGAAAATACATTTATTTAACTAAAAAAGCAATAACAAAGTGAATCCTTCTTATCATAAATTTTGTATATATCGCTCATAGGCCTAAATATTGAATGTATTTATGTACCTTTAAAATAGATAGTGAAATTTTTATTTGTATTCCCATTTCAATTTTAATGTTCTAGTCAACTTTGGTGGGTGCCCTTACTCTCTAGATGACAATAGTTAATTATTTTGTGTCTAGTCATTAATTTTAAGACAACTGTCAGTCATTCATTGATTTTATTCTTTTACATATTATTGATCATTCTCATTTATGTTTTGGTAATGATTTCTTAGGATATTTCCACTTGTTAGGTCCTCATTAACCTAGCCCTATAAATCTCTTAGTTGTGTTGGGTAGGTCCCATAGTGATGAGCTAATGCAATCAATCCCTGTGGCCTAATATTGGATCATTGAATGAATGGAATCATAGAGCATTGGACTAGTATTCATTTTAGTGAAGAATATTCTATGGTTATAGGTCATTATGATCAATACATGTGAAATTATCTCAAAATCCTAGAGACTTGAGAGATCAAAACCATTGGATTTCAAGCCAAATAACCACTTAACCTTTCAATAGATGTGGATCACTATGCATGTGCCAAATTTTGATCATTTTAAATCCTCAAAGCTCATAATCATTAGATTTTAGACCAAATAAATAGTTCACCTATCCATAGATGTGGATCATCATGAATGTGACAAGTGTCAATCATTCAAAACCCTAGAGGCTCAAAAGATTGAAACTAGTAACACCTAGTAACGTAAAACTATTAAATTTGTTGGTAAATAGATGAAATTTAAATATTTCTATTTTAGCATGAATATGGAATATGGCGATTTGATGGATCTTAGGAAACTCATGAGATCAGAAGACTTAAAATTCTCACAAATAAAAAAATCTTGTAAACATCCATAGCTCTAAAAACTTATAAAATGTTCAATCACTCCAAGATCTAAATGATGTGAGAGTGACAAGTGTTATAACCACATGGAATCTTTAATGTTGGCTTGATTGTATGAAATTAATTCTCTTTAGATCTTAATATTGTGATCCAAAATATATAATAAGACATATAAATATTAGTTTCATTAGTTCACAAATCAAAAAATCATATCAAAGTAAAATTCATGAAAACCCAAGGTTCAAAATGACTTAAGATACTAGTTTAAGCTTAGATGTTTACAATTTAAACTT
Source organism: Torreya grandis (assembly GCA_037957365.1). Classification (NCBI taxonomy): domain Eukaryota; kingdom Viridiplantae; phylum Streptophyta; class Pinopsida; order Cupressales; family Taxaceae; genus Torreya; species Torreya grandis. The sequence continues at coordinate 1,385,883 of JARHVA010001762.1, forward strand.
GGGAAATGCTAGATTTTCTATAAATAGCTCTAAATTTTGAATGCATGATATCTTGTTCATGTATTTATAGGATAATAGCTCCCCAAATAAATTTTTTATAATAATGGGTCCTTATTTTAATTTTTATTAAAATTGGTGTGTCCGCTAAGACACAACACAATACTTGGGACATATCATCTTTACAAAAGGATCTTATGTGGATTCAACCAAGATTAGAGTGATTATGGAGTGACAAAAATCAAAAAATGTACATGAGGTGTGTATTTTTATGGGTTTAATATGGTAATATAGGAAGTTTGTAACAAATTTATCTAAGATAGCTAATCTGATTACCTCTCTTCAGTGGAACGAATAACATTTGGTTTTTTTTATAAGTGTGAATAATCCTTTTAGGTTATGAAAAAAAATCTTACTTTAACACTAGTGATGTTTATTATGAGTCTAAATGGTCATTTTATAGTTATAAAATATGCATTAAGAGATGTTTTAAGAGGATTTATTATGTAGGATGTTTTAGCTATAGTTAAATAATTGAGGAAAATTAAACCTTATGAAGCAAATTATGCTCCTCGTGACCTAAAACTAGCTATCATAGTTCATGATTTACATGTTTGGAGGAATTATTTTTGGGAAAGCGTTTTGTGTTTAAAACTAATTACTTGGGTCTCAATTACATATTTACCCAACCTAACCTTACTTTTCATTAAAGGTGGTTGTTATAATTTTTTGTCAGATTATGATTTCAATAATAACTACATTAAGGACAAAGAGAATAGTTTTATATATGCCCTTAGTTGTAGAGGGTACATTTCATCTTTGTATATGATAAGTACTTTTTAGGATTAGGTATTAAAATTCTCACTCAAATATGTATTCTATGAATAGGTTAAGAAATCATTGGCTGAAAATTCTCAAGATCATAAATACCATGGTTTCTAATTTGATAATGATGGAATTTTGAGGTATAATGGAAGAATATATGTTCATAATAGGGAAAATTTGTGGAATATTGTGCTAAAGGAATTTCATAATGCTTCATATTTAGGACACCTAGGAGTGACTAAGATATTATCATAATTAAGCCCTTTGTAATTATGCAAGTGAATAAAAAATGATGCAATGGACCTTATGTCTAGATGTTTGGAGTGTAAGAGAGTTAAATTTATATATGTATATCCTGGTAGATTATATCCACATTCCATACCAAAGTATAAGTGTTGAGTTATTATTATGGAATTTGTCCAGGGTTTACCTATGTCCAGAAACTATCATAACATGACTTTAGTAGTTGTGTATAAACTTACCAATGTAGATCACTTAATTTTAGGTAATTTAGCATATGATGCACTAATGCTTAAAAAGAGGTTTCTAAGAGAGGTTTATAGATTACATGGGTTTTCAAAAAAATATCATTTCAGATAAGAACCCTAGGATGACTTCAAGGTTTTAGAAAACCCTCAATTCAACTTTGGGTACATAACTAAACTTCAGTATAACTTACCATCCATAAATAGAGAGGAAAACATACAAAATAAATTTAGTTTTAGAAGATCTTTTTAGGATTTATTTCATGGAAAAACAATATAAATATAGTTAATTGATGTCATTTAATGTTATATTATCCTTGGTTCTTAGTCATTTTAATGCTTTTAGTCTTAAAGTTATTATGAGGTTAAAAAATGGGCATTTTATGACTTGTAAGGCCTCCTTAAAAAATTTTATGGTTAAAAAAGGTTATTTCATATGACATGTGTCCCATTATTCTTTATTCAATTATTCCTAACTAAAAAATTACAAGTTCCTTAGAAAAAGGGTAGTTTTCTTAGAGAAAAGAGGAGTTTTAATGGGGTATATAGACTTTTACGACATCCTATAGATAATTAAATTTAAATAGTTTCCCTTGGTATTCTGTACACTTATTTTATTGATAATTTTTATTATAATCTCAAATATATGAAGAAAATTGCTTATCTCTCCTTCCACTAGCTTTGCAAGCAAGATTGGCCTTTAGGTTTTCACTTTATATGGCCAACAAAAGAGGTTTTAGGAAAAATGATATTTGGGGTGTATTATACACTTATAAAAATTCCATTTTATGTTTGGATGTAGATGAATGTTGACCTATGATTTATGAACCATTCTAAAGAAGTTGACTTATCTATTTTGCGTGATAATCAGTGCACTCTATAGGTTTTTCCTTGGTTTGAAAAAATACAATTTTTCACTTATTAATGTTATTTATATATGATCCTTAATACATCCTTATATTATAACCATGATTGTTTTAGTGTTTAAAGGTGTCTAGATATGCAAATCATCTCATGTTGTAAGAGAAGGTACCATTCTTTGTTATAGGTAGGTTTTCACCAGTTGTAAGATATTCATACTTTAATAGTGGTTTTTGAGGGTGAAGATAAGTTGGTTTGCATTTTTCCAATGTTCCCTTGATCTCATTAATTTCAAATCTCTATATCCAAATCAAAATTTCATTAGTTTACAATCATATGCAAGAAACACAGTTAGGCAATCATGAAGATACGTCTGTAGGCATCCTTATATAAGGATATCACATTGGAATATATGTTTTAAAGATGGTGAAAAGACCATTATGATGATAATAAACCATTTGGTTAATTTTTTAAGAGTTCAAGTATATCTATGAGTTCAAAATAGTACTCATTGTACATACTTACATTCATTGCCTGCATATTTACAACTCAAAATGTTTACCTTTAGGTGTCTTCATGGAAAACAAAGATTATTTGGAGGATTTTTTGAGCTGAAAAAATGTAATTAATAGTAATCAGATTACATTTATAAATTTTGGAACAATCCCAAACATATTTGGAGTTCACAAATCATGTATATTGCCTAAAGGTTCCTCACTATCTATCTGCAACTCATGTACTTACAATGGTCTCTCATTGATGATGTCGTAATGGAAGGGAAGATTTTAAAATTGATACAAATATTTTGGAGTCCTATAGTTAATTTTAAAAAAATTTAATGGTCTAAATTGATCACAAGATCACACATCTTTTAGACTGTATAAGTTTGCATTTACTGCTTGTATATGAAATATGTACCTATAGGAGTATTGGTAGAGATATAGAAGTACGTGTATGGAGAATATTAGATAGGTTGAAACTAGTTTAAAGTAATAATATGTTATGTGGAATAATGTTATACTCATGTAGAATTATATGTTGGAAAATTGAAGTTAGGAGCTACTTTTAAAAGGCAATGACTAGGTTTAAGGATGTAATCCCTAAAGGGTGAAAATAGAGGTCCAAGAGTTTTTAGAGATATCTTACAATAGGGTTGTAAAGTGTTTTGAGGATTATAATTTTTTTTTAATATTATAAAATGCATATAATAAGTAATTTTCAAATTTTCAATGGTAGATATCTTTATAAGGATGGTTATTAAAAGTCCTCAATATGCACTTTTATGTACTAATTTCAAGTAGTGATTGCCTATAGTTTTGACTCCAAGGTGACTCTAACACTCAAAGTTGTAAGTGGAAAATATATTAAGAATGGATGATAATTATAGGTTTAATATTAACCTTTTTCCTTAATAATTTTATAATATGGATTTAGGATCAAGGTGGTAGGTTTCATACACACCTACATATGTGTCTAATCACAAAATGTGTACCTACAATAGACCTTAAATCCACATCATCCATTGCAAATGTTTAAGCATGAAAACATAAAATTTAGTTGATGAAAAATGAATCTAAAGGACATAAAATAATAACCAAATGAATATGACTTATTTTTTATTGTTTAATCCATACATACAAGGTCCAAATGGCTAAAACACAATCAGTTTTAGTCAACTATAGGCAGACAGTAAGACCAAAGCATGGTGTATAGGTGAAAATTGAAGACCTATACAAGGTAAACATAGGTATAAATATGTGATAAGTGATCTTAAAATATATAAATAATTTTTGTATACTATATTCAAAGCCTAACCATGTAACTATACATATAGGTGCCTTTATAAACATAAAGCACAATCAGAAGTCACATTCAAATTTATATTATCAAAGTGTAAGAAAAGGTATGTAGAAGGTTGGATGATAAATAGAGATTGAAATGAATTAATAATGATCATAATAATCTCTATAAATTCTCATAGTGGATATTAAATAGATAATATGGGTTCTAACGATGTAAGGCACGGTCCATAGCTAGAAATCATGCATATAGTTTATCTCCTAAAACTTTGCCTTGAAATTTGAGGAGGTTTGGGGATCTAGAAACCTTATAAAGGAGTGAAAAATTACATATATAGTAAAAAACAATTTTATAATATTATCCAACATTCAAACTATTTGAGTAAATAGTGGAAGTACCCTCTATTTTATCTCAGACAAAGGGCCCTTCCCTAGGTACACAAAATGGTAGTTATGGAGAAGAGTGGTAAAAATATGGGTTAGGAGTTAGGTGAAAATTTATATAAGGTGTATGGATTTTTAAAACTCCCAATAAACACATGATATAACTTTATTATAAGGGAGGAACTAAATAGGGTGCTCAAAAACCTTAAGGTTGTAATTAGGCCCATTGGGTAGGGTTTTGACCCAAAGCCAAATGGTAGACTAATGACACCTCCAAATTTAGTAATGGTTTAAAATGGAATAAATAAATTTTTTGGGATAATTATATAGGTTTTAAATCTTATTTAATTAAAATAGTATAAATTTGATGGCTTAGAACACAAAGGTTGTAGGCAGGCCTATAGGGCTTAGTTTAGGTCTAATATCCAAATAGGGAGTCATTCACACTTATAACATTATATATGTATTATAACATATTAGGGAATACATATTAGGGTATTAAAAATATTTACAAGCTTATAAATGGAAAATAAACCATAAGGAAATCCATTTTGGAGTCAAAATCACATTAGGCTTGTGCAAAACAAGGAGAAGAACCTGAAAGGTCAAATTAAAGAGCTCATAATTATAGAGTCTTGGTGCATGTGAGCTCAAGAACTTTGGAAAAGTTGACATGGGTCCTAAGATTCATTCTTGTGAAATTTTTTTCCAACGTTAATGTCCCATTTTTATGAAAAATTCTTAAGAGGGTAAAATAGATTAAAACCCTTATTAAACCCTTGAAAGGACCCGATTAGGAAGATAAGGCTAGAGATGTATCCAAATGGACCAGTTTGAACATGAAAGTGATTGGAGGTTGTATAATAATTTTTTAGGATCCTCCCCATCCTATTGGACTATATAAAATCTATGTGAATAGGGTATGTAATTGCTCTTTTTGACTATTTTATGTATTTTATAAGTTTTAAGAGGTTTTAATAAATGAAATCAAGTTTATGAGGAATATATAGACTTTTAATAACTAAATATGGCAATATAATTCTTTGAAAAGACACTTAATTTTCAAAAAATAGCTCTCATCTCAGCTAATCAAAATTGGCTTAGTGGACAAGATGGTGAGAAGTGTGGAAACTTTAAGTGGATGGCTTTTTAAGGTTTGTTTGAGTAGTCTAAGGCCATAGAGAGTATTTCCAAGTGTAATCCACTACCTCCCATTTATTTTCATGGAAAATTTAATCCAATTTTAAGGTCAAGTGTGAGGGGTGACTAAAAAAGGAGTTTCTTTGAGTGCAGGTAGTGATAGCTCATTTATAGATGATTTTAGATGACTAGGACTATAACCAATGAATTTAGAAGTATGAATAAAATAATTCCCTCTAATTTCAATCATCATAACTATCCCTAGTAAGTTTTGGAATTTTCAAATAGGTTTGGATGATGAAGGAAATTTTTTGAGCCAATACAAGGAGTTTCATGCACTTCTCATGAGTTTCATACATTGTATGGACACTTGTACTTAATAAACATGCATGGTCCATTTACCACAATCTTCTAATTCAAAATTAACTCCTTATCTCAGCATGTCAAGTGTCTTTGTGACCTTTTAACTTCTCTCTTCTCCTTTATTTCTCAAGTTCTATAAGAACTAGACATTTTGGCCTTTGTAAAATATTATCCAGTTGAATATGGAAAATCCCTTCTCATTTTCATACCATTTGATCAATAATACTATTGATTTTTACTTATTCTATAACTATTAATAATGTGTTTTACTTGGATGATTGATTTTTTTTAGTGATGATTTGTTATTTTTTTTATCATTGTTATCTCATTCTCTCACCTATTTGTCATTGTAAATCTTCTTCTTATAGGGCATGTGAAGTGTTTTATGATGTGTCAAAGTTGAGTGAGTTAATATATTAAAATATTACCATTATAGGCCTCTTGTATAGTCTACCTAGCCTAAACATTCATCATAACTTCATAATGTAACATTGATGTGAGAAGATAGAGATTGGAGAAGTGTATGTTTGGTTAGTCCTTTATTCCCATGTGTAACATGCAGCTGGTTAAAAGTCATCAACAAATTTGATGTATCACCTCCTTTAGGGTATTTTTATTTTAGTTTTATCCCTCCCTTTCCCCCCTAATAATAAGTATAGTAGTGTTTGAGAAGTGGTACATTAAGGGAGCTAGCCCTATCCAGAGATTCACCTCAGTCTTAGGCTCAACCACATCCTAGAGGTGTTACAATTGTGCCAATTGGATGAGGAGAGCTGAGACATCTCCTCAAAGGGTGAAATTTTAAGTGACAAAAATAACCATTGGGCTTTTATAAGTGATTAATCTTGTAGCATATAGACTTGAATTTCCACCAACATTAGCTCAAATTAATATTTTTTTCATGTATCTTATCTTAATGAACATATTTCTCATCCTACACATGTTTTTGATTGGAATGTATAATAGGTTAAGTATATAGGGGTGGTCATAGTATAACTAATAAGAATAATTTATACTCTCAAACATAGATTGTGAAATAGAGAAGTATAAAAATACAATATCTAGTGGGACAAATATTCTAAGGATAGTTCTATGTGAAAATAGTGTGACTAATTATTAAGGTTGTTTCCTCATTTAAATGATATTTCTATAGAACATTTTTTTTTATTTTCTAAACTATGGTTTCAAATAAATTTCATCGAGATGATGTCCTATTTTATGGGGGAAGGATGTCATATCTAATTCTTCTCTACAAAACTACTTAAGTAGTGGATTAATAAAATAATGATTTATAGTTCTAATTTTTATGTTTGTTATGAGAGTGTATGTTTCATGATTGATAATCATATAAGTGTTTTGTGATCAGTTACTATGTTTGATACCATTTGAAGATGTTTATACTTTGATTTATGATCATGATTGACTATGATTTAATTAATAAATGATTTACATTACAATAATTTATTGATGTTTATATATTTATTATTTTTATAATCTAATACTAACTACCCATATGTTTTACTGATGTGATTTTAGGACTATCCTGCCCTCACATGTAGTATAGAAGGAGAGTATCATTAGAGATTGGTGTTCAAATATCAACATTGGGGGTTAAGAGAATTGAGATGAACCCACATAGATCACATTATAATTTTATTGGTTGAAATTAATTTTAATATAAATTAGGATTACATTATGAATATTGATTTTTTATTTTTAATTTTAGTGAATCAAGCTCATTCGCATAGTCTGGGTACATCAATTGTCATGATTTGCATAGTATGTTAAGTCTATGAATTTACTAGCTTTGTTCTTAAATATTTATAAGAGATAAAATGTGAATTTTTAACCTTGATGTAATTATATTTAGTTGAGGCATAAGTGCTTATTTGTTCTTGTTTGATTATTTTCTTTGCCTTTTTGGTGACATAGTGAAAAGGCAAAAACACCTGGAAGCAAATTAATTAAAAATGAAACATGGAACTTTTGCTTATATTCTTTGAAAAATATAATGAGGTAAAAAGGTAAATATAATAGGTTATTTGAAATCTATAAAAGGAATTAGGTTTATTTTATTTTCTTGCTATGATTTGCGGAAGTTGACTTCACAATTTTTGATGATGAGGGTTTCATGCAACTACCATGTTGAATATAATGCTTTTAAATGTGAGTTAGTAACAAAATAATGTAATGGATATTGATGAATTCAAGCTGAATTATGATAAATTGATAGAGTTTTAGGAGAGTTATCTATTCATGTACGATGTGTGTAAAGTTTGGAAAAAGGATAAGAACAAAGAAGAGGAGAAGAATGGGAGATGGAAGAGAGAAATAAGGGAATATACCTTGCTCAATGAGGAAAAATATTATCAATACATATATTTATATGGAAATAACCATATAACCATGCTGATATTTTTTTAGTTATAATTATTAATTATTGTTATAAACTTGAAAGGCAAGAAATATGATCCTTGTGAAGATTTTATCATTCTTGTCTGAATGCGTGCAATGATAGTTTTTTAACTACTTAAAAAATCCTAGGATTAAAATATATAGACCTAGGGATGGAACTCACTTCCATCCATAAGCTTATACAGGTGAGATCAAGCATATTTAGAATTAATAATTGGGTATTTTAAAGTTGGATGAGCTCAATAATTAAATAGTTAATAACTAAAATAATTTTGTTAGCATAAGGATTCTTAAATTATAAAAGGGAAAAAATATGTGTCTTGTTCAATCCCAAATGATTCATAGTATCAATTGAGTTACTTATCTATAGGAAACATAGGTGGTATAGGGATTATGCATGAAACATTTTAATTTGAAATTGGAATGTTATAATGTCTTTGTATAATTTTACACGATTTGTGACTTGATGGGATTCCTTTAGATGATCTAGTAAAGTTATAGGATATGATAAGTAATATGAGTTTATATAAATGGGTTTAATGGCCATCTCCTAACACAAATAAATTGAGATTATCTAGGTATTCTTACTAATTTTCAAATTTGTAGAAGGGAAATAGGAAATGAATGATATGTAATTAGATATATTTATGCACAAATATGCCTCTCTCTTTCTCTCTCTCTCTCTCTCTCTATATATATATATATATATAAAAACATATATATATATATAATATATATATACATACATACATACATACATATATATATATATGTATGTATGTATGTATATATATATATATGTATATATATGTATGTATATGTATGTATGTATATATATGTGTATATATATATATATGTATGTATGTATGTATGTATGTATATGTGTGTGTGTATATGTATGTATGTATGTGTGTGTGTGTGTGTGTGTGTGTGTGTGTGTGTGTGTGTGTGTGTGTGTGTGTGTGTGTGTGTGTGTGTGTGTGTGTGTGTGAACTTATGTCCAACCCTTCTCTTTGCATTATTAGTGTATTAGTCACTATAGATGCATATGTTTTATAAGTCATCCCTTTAGCATATTTCAATTATACAACATACATGGGAAGTTGTAGTTTTTTTGAATTAATTTAGTACTAAAGTAAGTTTCGAGGCCCAATGAAGCCATCCATGAATATTATTGTATTGAGATTTATCAATGGAGGTTTGCCCCTTGAAGTGACCTATGATTTAAAGGTTATTTTGGGTTATTTTCTAAATTTTATTTCATTGTTCATTTATTTTTTGTAGTTTATAAATATGTGTAGAAAGATCATCACATATTGTATTAGATAACTTTCATAAATTGTAGGTAGATTTTGAAGATTTTTTTTCAACAATGACTTTCCATGAGCTACACTATTTACAAAAAATATTTTACTTACCTCTATTTTCTAAATCTTTGTTATAGGTTTGGATAAGGGTAAATACCGCTCCACATAAATGTGTGAGGTACTTGGGCATAGGACCTAAAACTAATAATGAGAAGTACCACAAGTTCCATGAAGTAACTAGCCTATTCAAAGGACCTACCAGTAAAAGGGGTAATGACCTCATCTTGATTGACTAGTTGTCACTTGTGAGGTAAACCAAAAGCTATTGCTTAGGGGTAAATATGTGGCCAAAACTTTTATGGAGATTCATACTCATCAAGACAACATTGGTGGCTAGACAAACTCTTTTAAAAATTTATGCATCCAAATAAACATGGGTCCCATATCTAACATAATAGTTTCATAAGACCAATAATAGAGAGATCATAGTTGAGAAAAGTTTGTAACCACACACTTGCTAATAAAATTTTGGTAGGAGAAACTAACAGACAATCTATTTTTTTAAAAGAGTAATCTTTCTCAACCATATATCTATCTCTATAGTTATGTTGACTCTCAAAATTTCTTGGAACACCTAAAATTCCATTTTGCACATTTTTTCCCTTGAGGATCCATATCCAAATTCCACTTCTATTAGCCAAAAATCTCAATTTTTTTTATTTTTTAGGGTTATTCTTTGACTTATTTAGATTTTTCCTCTTTCTTTGAAACTTTCCCACACTATTCCTTTCTATTTTTTTTCTCCTTTGTCCCTCTTTGACAAATTTTATAGTTTTTCCATTGTGATTCTAAAATTTCCCTTGCCTTCATCAATCCTAACTAAGAGGTGCCAAAAAATTGGTAAAAGTACATTTACCCCTTCTGATTTAGTACAAATAATTTTTTTTCACTATTGACCATGTATTACAATGTACTTTTATATCCATTGAAAAAAAGTTAGTTATGGTAACCACCCATGTAGACATAAATATTATGGAGGAATAAATCACAACATTGAAATCCTAGGTCATTGAGTTAACCAATATGATGCATGGATTAAATTAAGAGGATAATTATTTGCTCAATAAATTATAGGAGTATTATTTAGAGAATAGATTATATTCTCACCACACATCACATGGGCCCAAGATAAACATTCCATGGTTTAATGGTATAAATCATACATGATGGATATATCAAGTTGAATAATTATTCAACCTTCATAATACTTATTCTATCAACAAAGTCCCAATTGCTTCCTTAAACTTGGAATAGGAAGAACTAAATGGCACTTTTTGTATCTCAATTCAAATGATTAACCTAATTGGAAAATATATTAATCCTTACTTCTAGGAAGGTTTTGTCCCTTTTCATTTGAGGACTTTACATGAGCTCTCACCAAACTCTACCAGATAGGCACCATTCATGATTACCAATTTAAATTTGAGAAAATGGATAAACACACTAAAGGGTTATCAGATGGATTCTCCATGGTTTATTTTATTAGTGGCCTCAGAGATCCAATCTAATTAGAGGTAATAAAATTCCATTCCAATAACATGATGGATACCTTAGGTATGAATAAGTTAGCATAAGATAATCTCTTAACTTAGCATTGACTTCCCACTTTCACACCTGTAAAGAACACAACAAACCATTAACCAACCACAACCACACTAGTGAAGTGCCTTACTGAGGTAGAGATGCGGGATCATAAGGAGAAATAAATATGCTATAATTGTTATGAAAAATAGGTAAAGGGTCATAGGGTCATCACACAAAGTTCTACTTGCTTTATGTGGATTGACCACTAGATTAGGACAATGAGCATGATATTTATGAATTATAGGATGATCAAGCAGATTAAACCCTCTATGAGTACTCAAGGGCTTAGGAGACTCAACTTTAGATATATCTACATGAGTTAGAATGTGTTATAACCCATAAAACCATCAAGGTCAAGGGGTTGTTTAAAAAATCCCCTCTCATAATCCTCACTGAACTTACTAGCACTCATAATTTCATCAATCCTTGCATTGCTAAGTGGGAAAACTACTTCATATACCTTATTATAACTTTGATGTTGTGATTGATAACTTGGTAACATTTCTTTATAAAGGTAATTGTCATAATGTGCATATCATGATAGGATATTACACTTTTTTCTTAGATATGTTTGCCTTATCATTAGGGGGATGTGATGTGGTCTTAGGGGCAAAGTGGATCTATAAATTGAGACTTATTCTATTGGATGTCTCAAAACATTGGATGTAGTTCAAATATAGTGGATATAAGTACACATTAAAAGGGTTATTTACTAGATATAGTTAAATTATTAGTTCCCATTACATCGACAAGCTTTTGAAGAAAGGTTCACATCAAGTCATTACCCAACTAAACTCCATCTAACTTCAACTCCCTACTACTACTAAATAACCTACTAATTTATAAGTCATCCTTGATAAGAATACAACCATTTTTATAGATCTAGTGGGTTTCCCCCTTCACACCATAAAGATAATCACATTATGATCCTTCTAGTAAGCATCCCACTCAACCTATGACTATACCACTATACCCATCTATAAAAGACAAAGATTAAACAAATAGTACATGAACTCCTCAAGTCCAAAGTTATTCAACCCAATGTCATCCAATACTCCTCCCCAATGATTCCTATCCACAAAAAAGATGGGTCATGTCACTTATACATTGAACTCCATGCCCTTAACCACCTCATTATAAAAGATGAATTCCTATTTATATTCATTAATGAGTTTTATGGGGAAAACGTTTTCTCCAAATTGGAGTTTCATCCAAGATGTCATTGTATATATGTGCATGCTAATGACATTCCTAATGTATCCTTCAGTAATCATGATGATCACTATGAGTTCTTGGTAATCCCATTTGGACTTATAAATTCCCCTTCAACATTTCAAGCACTAATGAATATAATATTTCCCCCTTTCCTCTATAAATTTAGTTTGGTTTTCTTTGATGATATTTTTATCTAATTTTTTGCATGGTCAAAGCATCTCTAGCATCTTAACATGGCATTATAAATTTTAAAAGATAGTCAGTTATGTGCCAAGTAGTCTCAGTGTTCCTTTGGTCAAGAGTAGGGTTCATTTTAATATTCCATGATGGGAGCCCCCTAGGTTTATTTAGGAAAATCAAATTTGTAGCCTTGGTGAATCCAAGTGTGCATGGGAAGGGAAAAATTACATTGTTTGTTTTTTCACAACCTCCCAACAACATTATACTAGGGTGATAGGGTATTTTTCTATTACCACTCAATACTATGATGTCAAGTATTTCCATGATATTATGTGACATCATACCACTACATGACATCAAGCCAATATATGGTACTATGCTACTAGGTGGCACTATGTTATCATGAAAAAATATACTATTGTGAAAAATTATGTCATTACAAGACACCATATTATTAGGTGGAATTATGCCACCATGCAACATCATGCTATCAGGTAGCACTATAGCCTCAAGTGACATCATGTTCTCATGTGACACTATATAGCCATATGATGTAATGTTTTTGGGTGATGTAATACTATTGGGAAACATCATGCAACCAAGTGACACCATGCCACCACTAGATAGCATGTTTTTAGGTGATAAAATGATATCAATAAATGGCATGTTGATACATGATAACATGATGTCATGTGGTAGAATTTATACACTATTTGACACCTTATTGTCATCTGGTAGCATGTTACCTATTGGTAGCATGTTGTTGCTCATTTTCATATCTCTATTGCTAGGTGGTTACAAATTAGTACATGACCATGTCTCACTAATCAAACCAACTGATTTCTTCAAATTCCCCTCATGACTTATAAATACCCTATAGATCCCTCATTTTCACACTTTATTCTAAGGTTTTTCTCATCTATCCTCTTTCATTTTAGGTTTAACCTACTACTTCCAAGTCTATAACAAAGTATTAATGGATTTCAGTTCCATGGAAATTGAAATAGGGGTCATCTAAAACTTAATTTACTAGAATATATTATGTTTATACTTCCTCAAGATGGTGGAGCATATATAATCCTATGTGGATTGGATAAATGAATGTGAACTTAGAGGCCTTTAAGAGATGCCTAGATATGACATGACAATCAAACATAGCTTACTGCAATCTCTGGTTGCCTACTATAACCATACTAAAACCTATTTCCATGTCTTGTTTAATAATAAATCAATATCCTTTGACACCTCTCCATTAGATATACATAATTTAACATGCCTTCGACATTATAATGTAAGCCCTATTAACACCAAGGTTTTCTTATCTGATGTTGACAAAAAGTTCTTGGAGTCTTTCTAAAAATTAGTCATAGACCTAGATGGCAAGTGTTAATTTTATTAATGATATTAACTTTTTAAATTATTCTTAAATATATTATTATAACTAGTTTGATGTTCTAATTCTAATTGCATGTTTTCTATTTTCATTGCAGATAATTAGCTTTGAAGGGAAATCCTCATTGAAAAAATCTTTAATCCATTTATCAAATATATTATGCATTTCTTTCAAGACTAAATTGTTTTGTAGGGAAAACCATCAGACATTCCCTTCTAGGCTATTTACTACATTCTTTGTTCTCTATCAACTATCAAATGGGATTGGTGCATGGTTATATCCAACAAGATTAGGGCTGAGTTGAATTATGTGTTTTATAAGTATATTTGCACCATTTTATCCTCTAACTATATTTTTGACTTATATTTTGAGGCCTTATATTTTGAGGCCTTATATGATATACATAATAATTCAATTCCCACTACCCTCCATAAAAAAAAATGAAAGATAATTGTTTTTCTGTCAATGAACAAGAGGTAAGTTTAGTTTTCATAATAATCACCTCTATTGATTTATACATATTTCTAATTTTAAAATTTCATGGCTTGTTAGTTATTATCGATAAGAGTGCATTCATATGCCATAAGAAAATAGGTAGCATCCAAAGGTTGGCATGCTCTAGAGGGATCTAAAAATACTGATTCCATGAAGTCTCTATTCAATTCATTTCAAATTTCCAAATTCCCAAAACGTGATTTTATTTCATCTCCACTTCTAAGTTCACCCATATTTCCTTGAATGTTTATTTATTGTATTATTTAATGGAAAAATTATTTTTCATATTAGTTTTTTAATTTTTTTTATTTGAATCTTAAATTTTTATCATCGAGGATTCTTCCCACTAACACAATCAATGATTTCCACCTAACATTTTTTTTGAATTGAAGTTTCTTATAATTAGGTAATTTATTAATTGGATAATTTACATGTTTTGTAGGTGAAACCACCACTGTCACTCCCACAAAGACAATAATAAAGGAAGAGGTAACTCCCACAAGGATAACTTGAATGGAAGAGTCAACACCCATAAGAAACATCATAATGGAAGAGGTAGTCACCCTAACTACATGTAATAATAGGTTTTTTTTTGAATTTACATTAATCTTATGTTTTTGAATTTACCAATTTTGACTAATGTTTTATTTTTCAAGCCACCCTACATCTGTGAGGAAACCAGGAAGTATGCGACCACCCATCTAGATATAGAGAAAAGGAAAGACTATCTCCCTCCCTACACAAAGTATAGGAACCCTAAAAAAATTTTATTTCCCAAATTTCTCTGTTGGTGGCATTTATAGTTTACAAGGTCTACATGTTTTTAGAAAATTCATCTAGATGAAGAGTTTCTTAGCATCAAAGGTGGGGCCCCAAATAATGGTGGATTCAATCTACATGATTTTATTCAAGATGTTAATATGCCCATAATATGACTTCTATGGCTACCTCTTCCCCATCTACCCCACCACCCACTAATAATTTACATGTCTCTATTTATTCCATAACTAATTTTTCATTAGATAAACTAGTTTCATAAAATCTGCTTACTAATTTGAGGGAGGGTGTTATTGAGTAATTTAATGATTTAAAATAATGGAAGATAAGGGTAGAATCACTGATCAAATAAATCAATGATCATTATCACAATCAATCCCAAAGATTTAATTTATTTTTTCTTGTTCAAAATGAACCCTCAAAGATTGACGCTTTATTACATCAAGCTCAATCTGGATTAATTTCTATTAACAATGTTTATAATTATAATGTTTTGGGGATTATAATAAGAAGGTTGGAAAATTTAAATGGAGAAGTGAAAGACTATTTAAATAAATGGGATAGAGATATGAACCTTGTTAGCATTGCACAAGTAGAGAAGGAAAAAGTTGAGGTAAGTTTTCATTATCTATAACATGTATTTTAGTTATTAAACTTTGTATGTGCTTGAGTATTATATATTATTTGTTAATTGTAGGAAAAAAATGGAAGTTTGAAGAAAGAAGCATAAATTCTTAATGTGCATTTGAAAAATGCCCACTAAAGTATCACCTTAGTTATTGTATTCAAGGAAAAAACTTATTATGTTAGATAAATAGAATAACACTTTGAACAAAATTATTAAAGAGCATGGTATGGATCCAAACATTTTATTTAAGAAAAAACTAGATGCGGTTCCAACTATTCTTTTAGTTATTGATTCAATGAATGAGGAGAGGGAAAATATTAAAAATATCAATTCTACTATAGAGGATCTTGAGAAGGAATGAGTTATTATGGAGGATACATAGGTAGGTCAAGCCAGTGGGGTTTCAATGGAGGGTGATGACAAGCATCAAGTGGGTGGAGAGTTTGTTTTAGAGAGATGTTAGTTTGTTTCAAAAAGTTTATAATGTTCACAATGATAATGATTTATATAATGTTTGTTTCAAAAACACTTGTTTTTTAATATGGTTTATAATGTCAATGATATTTTACACTTGTTCAAAATACTCTGGGTATAAAATTTTAGTATTTTAAATGTATTATGGTCAAGTTTAAATACTATATGGAGATAAAATAGACTAAATATTCTATGGAGTAATACTATTCTAGTAGTTTGACTATTTGAAAAAATGTTGGTTGAATGCATTATTAAAATATTATTCGATCTGAACTATTATGGAGGCAATGTTAAGAAATATAACTATTGATATTATTTATAGTTATAACGTTATGTAAAAACAATATAATATATATAAGTTTTTTGCTATAGTTGTTAGATTTAGTTATTATAGGGATATTTAGAGATTGTGGTGGAATTTAGAAATATGTGATCCCTAATTATAGGCATAAATATTTCATATATATGTGTGTAATTACTCAAATGTAAATGTGCAATAGAATAATATTGGTTTAATTAAAATATTTCTCTATCTTTTGGTTCAACAATTATGCATGTATTAAATATATGTATAATCTCTCCAAATTACTATTATAGACAATTAAGATAATGAAAACGACAAAACTCAATAATTGGAGAAGTTTTAATGGCATGTGAACTGGTGTATTAGGGTGCAATGTGCATATCTACACATAAGACTTGTATGCTTCAATGAATGCTCTAGTGAATTTTCTATACAATGTTAATTATAATTATGATTAATTCTTAATGAGTGACTTAGTCTACAAATTTTATAGAAGTACTATTTTAAATACACAAAATTATAATAGGATAAATAAAGTGCTTAATTATAGTCTATTGAATAAGATTCATAATTTTTACATGAAAGAAATAAATTATAGAATTTAAACTATTTGAAGATGAAATAATATAAAATATTTTAGAAAAAATTAATTGTTATAATTATAAAACTAAAAGTCAGACAGTTGAAATAATCCTTTAGAAACTTGCTCATGGTAAGTGTAATTTGTATCTACCATTACAATGTCGTATTTAGTCTCAGTATTCACATCCCCTATATTGGTAGCTATATTACTAATACCTCTTCTTTCAACTAGAGAAATCCATGTTTCTAGTGATCTGTCATAAGGAAGCTTGTCCATAGAATAATGTGAAACATAAAGTCTCAAGAAAGTCTCTATATTTTTATCCAATATGTTTCAAAGTTTTGACTTCATGAAAGATAATGCGCTAAAAACTCACTTATCTTACATGGAAACCAAACTCATTATTTGAAAAAGTTCATATAATATGAAATATTCACTAATACTTTCTTTTAAGATGCTACTTAGGTAAAAAAAATTCTATAGTCGTGTAATGGCACCCTTTTCTATTGGGTCACTCAAACACTAAAATTGATCCATCATTGTAATCCCAAACTATGTTGACTAAGACATCAGTAATTATTTATTTAAAATACCATTAATTTAAACTTCATTCACATCTACATATTTATAGAAATAATTAACAATTATACACATGTATTTGTGAAATAAAATGCTAATTTGTTCTTGATTATTAACATTATTCCAAAAAATGGGATTCACAACTCCCATGCCCTCCAACAACTCATCTATTTAAAAATGTTCTCTGATATTAGCTGATAAACTTTGTGAGATTTTACTTAATTTAATTTATGTTTTAGATAAAATAGTATCATATTGTAGATGTGTCATAGGTACACATTTAGGTAAATCTCACACAACTTCAATTCTTATAGAGCATGTTTTCATGGGGATCTCAATATCATTTACCATGACACAAAGATGATCATGTATATTGAATTTGAAATAACTCTTTGGATTTTGAAAATTTGTCAAAATTTTCCAAGTTCTAAAAATAGTTCCATGAAATATTTCACTTGATATATATAATATATCTAAAGATTGATGTACACATTTACTCAAACATATGAAGTCAACAATATAGATAGATCTCTCTTAGGCATGTTTCATTAAATAGTTAATTTCCTTCAACATTGGTAAAATACCACATAATGTTAGTAATGTTTACAAATTTGTTAAATGATATAATAAATATTTTGATTTGTCAACTTCCCTATGGTATTTATACATAAAATTTCTTAAAGATGGATATTCCTTAAAAAAAATGCTTGCAAGTTCATATATGGAAATCCATCTTATTTTAACATCTTTTAGTAGTTTTTTACAATTAGTCACCCCTAATTACAAATTTATGGAACTCAAAAAATATTTTTTGGTCTCTTGACATTTAAGTATCCAAGTCATGAATATGCGCTTTCACTTTTACGATATTATTGAATGTGATAACAATTTTGTATGTAAGATTCATCCTATGATCCATTCAATGAATTAGAATAATAAATAGAGAAACTATTATTTGAAGGAAAACATAAATACTACTTCTATGCCCTTGCATCACTGAGGCACCATTAGTGACAACACACACTAGCTTTGTAGCTATGGCATAATCATCCATCCTAACATTCTCTCTTAATTTGGATACAACTAATTTATGAAGATTTTTGGCATTGTAATTTTCCACCATTTTATAGATAGCCAATAAATGATATTGCCTTGAATAGTTTTCAATATTATTCAAATGTATGCAAACCCATGATGTGTTGTCAACTACAGTGACCTCATCACTGGATAATGAGACAAATAGTGATATCTTACCACTTTATTTTAGACCTTCCTTCTCAACAATTGCTAGACATTTGCCATTTCTCAAGCATTGCTATCTGACCAATGAGATTATGGAATATCAAGAAATCCATTACATTATAAAAAAATTTTGTAATCTAAAAAATATGAAATGGGTCTATACCTTTTTAAAATGTTGAAAATAGTAGAGAAATGTACATATTTTTCCTTAATATTGGACTAGATAACTTTTCTAAATTGAGATTTGATTGTTCTCCCTATCTTAGCAACATTTTTTAATCATTTTTGATCATTTTCATATTCATGTGCATATCTTACATGGATGCATTCTTCTCCATTTTTTGTGTGTTCTTGTTATATGTCCATCTAGGTGCTTCACGGATGTGTGTGTGTGTGTGTGTGTGTGTGTGTGTGTGTGTGTGTGTGTGTGTGTGTGTGTATTCCCATAATGTTTCTTAATTATGTCCAACTTAAGTTGCATTCTATGTTATTTTCCAAGTTTCCAACCGCATATTGTACATTTACTTTCTATTGGAGCCTCATTACTATTTTTTGGTTTCATAGGTTTTATAAATGGATATTTTTTAGCCCAATTAACTTGAAAAAACCTTCCTATTATCCATGTACTTATCTTATTTTTTTTAATTTTTTGAGTGGAATTTTGAACAAAATTTGGTGTCTGAAGAGAATTATAATTATATTTTAAAGTGCCAAGAGGAGTGTCTTCTAGGGATGGCATGTCATTAATAAAATATTAAAGTGGTGAGAATTTATTGGTATTAATTATTTCTAATGAGATAATATAATTATCCATGTCAATTTTTGTATTGAAATGGCTTTGAAATTATTCTACAATTAAAAAAATAACTAATATTTAAAAAAAATTCAAAATTACCTGTATTTGGAGTGTATGTCATTTGTATAGTCTTCTTTCTTAGGTTTCTAAAATAAGATAGTATGTTTGATTTACCTTATATTTGATATGGTATTTTACCCTTGCCATTACCACCTAATTTCATAATAACTAAGTAGTATATTATAGGACTCAAGATGTAAACAAGTGATAGGAGCTGGGTAGGCAAAGCATTTGAATGGTGTTGGGTGATAAAGTTTTATTGAATAGTGTAATGCTACTAAGTAGTTACTATGAGGCATAATGTTGTTGAGTGATTACTATCGAGTTCTACTTCTAAGTGGTAAAGAACCACTAGATGACATAGAGTTATTGGGTGGTAATTACTACCAAGAAATTTATTAATGCTAGGTGGTAGTCTATTATGATGTAACATAGTGATACCATGTGACACAACACTAACACGTAACATAGTAATACCACATGATACATTACTACCATGCGATATAGTGATACCCTATGACACAATGTTATTACATGACTTTGTATGGCTATATAGTGTATTATTATCAAGGGGTGAATTATTTTTATGTGGTTAGGTGCTACCTGGTGGTAGAATTATGTTAAGTAATAGAAAGTCATCAAGTGACACAATACTACTCTATGACATAGTGATACCAAGTGAATTTTTTGATTTCAGATGGCGTATTTATATTGAGTGGTGGATTTATACAAGGTAGTCAGGTGCTACTAGTTGGCATAATTTTGTTAGGTAGTTGGAAGTAATTAAGTGGCATAGTGCATCCTTAAGGATCAAGATCTTACTAATGCAGTAAATAAAGATACCTTGGTGGTATGTTTGGTGACCTCTAGGAACATTTATAGTATATATATGGTGAATTATATGGATAACCCCACAATTATTATAAATTATTGGTGAGATGACCCTTAAAAAATTACATCCTAAAATTTTAGGTGAATAGGCCCTATGTGGTACTCAAAAAAATCACCAAATTCATATTTTCAAAACTAAATTATTCATGAATTAATGAATATTCACCACTAAAATTTTCCCTAGTCAAGAGGAAGTTGAATATCTATGCCCTACTATTTTAGTTTATGGGGTCTGCATGGATCTAGAAAAATCAATGCCATGCAACATTAACATCAACCAACAAACCTTAAGAGCCTTTATGGCTTCCTAGGCCTTAGATAATACTACCATAAGTTCATCAAGGATTATGGAAATATCATGGATCCTTTGAATTCATTATTAAATAAGGATGAATTTACATGGGATGCTATAGATTATAAGGTATTCATGGCATTCAAACATGCTATGTATAACACACCAATTTTGGCCATGATAAACTTCACCAAAAATTTCATCATTGAAAGCCATGCATGTGGAAATGACCTATGTATTATTCTTATCTAAGAGGGTCATCCTATTACTTTCACTAAAAAATTCCTTTCTAGACAAAATTTGGATTTGTCTACATATGAAAAGGAAATGATGGCAATTCTTCCTGCAACATAAAAATGGCAGCCATAATTACTTAGAATTTTTTAATAAAAGAAATCACTAGAGTTTGAAATACTTCCTAGAATAATGGGTATCATCATTAGAATAATAAAAATGGGTCAATAAACTCATGGGATATGATTAGGAGATCACTTACAATAATGGTCAAGACAATGTTGTGGTAGATGCTCTCTCATGCACATTTAAGGAAAAAACTTCCATTTGTACCATCTCCGTGCACATTACAAATTGGTTAGAATATGTACACTAAGGGTATGAAAATTATCCCTCGTTACACCACCTCATTTAATAATTAACCACTAACCCCTATATATTACTACATATTCATGGGATGTCTTCTCTACATTATAAGGGTCATCTAGTGCTTCCTAATATCATAGACCTTCATCATTCCATATTCTATTAAACACATGCTTCTCCATCATCAAAACACTTAAGATTTATCAAAACATATGGTTGGGAATGTTGAAACTTATTTTTGAAGGGTATGAAAGGGGAAATTATATAAATAGTGGTTGACTGTGATACCTACCAATGCAAAAAAGGTGAAACAATAATAATTTCTAGTTTGCTCAATCCCTTTCCCATTCTTAATAGGTTCTAGACCAATATCTATATGGATTTCATTAAATGAATTCCTAAAATTGGAGTGAAAATTATGATCTTGGTCAAGGTAGATCATCTATCCAAATATCACCATTTTTTTGCCCTCGACCATCCTTAAATATCCTCCATAGTTGTATAAGTTTTATTGGATCAAATCTTCCATCTTTATGGCATCCCTTTTTTAATCATCTATGATCATGATGTAACTTTCACCAGCCATTTTTTAATGGATTTATTCTAATGCATAAGCACATAACTGAAGATGATCTCCATAGATCACCCCAAAATAAATGGCTAGATAAAAACTAGCAAAAAATGCTTGGAAACATTCCTTTATTTATTTGCTTTGGAATAATAGTACCAATGGTCAAAGTGTCCTCCCCTTGTTGAATGGTGGTACAATACCTCCTACCACATTTTTGACAAAATGAATTCATATGAAGTGGTTTATGGTTAAGTTCCCCCAACGCTTCTCTTGTATACCCGTAGTAGTTCCCCAATTCAAGTGGTTGACACTACTCTCTGACATCAAGATTATATTCTTAGCACCCTATGGGGAATCTCCATCTGACATAAAACCAAATGAAACAACAAGATTATCAACATCACTCTAAGTGCACATTTCAACTCGATGATAAGGTTTTTATTTATCTATATCCATACAAGAAATCATCCTTAAGACTAAAAGGGCATCATAAGCTTACTCAAAAGTTTTATGGTCCATATAAGGTTATCTAATAGATTGGGTTTGTTTCTTAAATGTTGGAAATTCTAGCTTCCTCTCAAGTTCACCCAATCTTTCATGTCTCTTATTTGAAGATATTTATTGAAACCACCATCATAGTGAAAATGATTTTACCAAAACTTGATAATGAAAGATCCTTCCTTCAGATAATTTTACCAAAACATGATAATGAAGTCTCCTTCCTTATCTAATTAGAAGTCATCATGGATAGGTGCACCTACCAACTTCACTCTCTCTCAATCATGAAATTATTAATTGACTATCATGACATGAAACTAAATTATGCCACATGGGAAACACTATTCCAAATTTTGTATTTATTCCCACATTTGAATCTTTGAGGAAAACTATTTTTCTAAGGGGGAGGGATGTTACGAACCCATGTCCTACCCTTCTCCTTGAATTATTAGTATATTAGTCACTATGGATGCATATGATTTGCATTTCATCCCTTTATCATATTTAAATTATCCCACATACACAGGAAGTATTAGTTATTATAATAGATTTAGTATTTAAGTAAGCATTGAGGAGTAATGAAGTCATCCATAAATATTATTGTATTAAGCTTTCTCAAAGGAGGTTACCTCCTCGAAGTGGCCTATGATCTAAAGTTTATTTTGGGTTATTCTCCAAAGTTCATTAAATTGTTAATTTATTTTCAATAGTTTATACATCTATATAGAAGGATACACACACATATGCATGCATGCGCATGTGTGCATACACACACGTGCGCGCACACACACACACACACACACACACACACACACACAAAAAAAAAAAAAAAACACACACGCGCGCGCACACACACACACACACACACACACATATATGTGGTAATGTTGTATACTTGTGTATGGACTATTTAGAGGATGAAATCTATGTATGTATACATGTTAATATTGATTCCATGGAAACTTAATATATTATTAATTAATTATGAATATGTTTTTTATGTATATATATTGATATATAGAATGGGTATGTGTAATTAGTTTTTTAATTATTCAATTGAAAAATTACATTAAATATTCACTTTGAATACATATATTTGTTAATATAGTAGTATATTATATTGGTCAAAAGTGGAACTAATTTATCAAGGTCATAAAATCTACTTAAATTATTCATAAAGAAATCTAAACATCTACAAAAATAGTTATCTAGTTCAAAGAACCTTACATTAAATGTATTCATAAATCAATGTATGTGTATATATATTTATATATATAAATAAAGATAAATAAATTTATTTGTGTATGCATATGGATCAAACCTAAGTAAATAATTGTCTCCTTTCAATGGTATTTAAGAGTCATATTTTATAGAAGGGGAAAATTCTAAGTTTGAATTATTTAAGTGACTGTGTATATAGATGAGGATGATTGTCCATAGGTTGTATTAATGGTAACAAGATATTAAATAAGTAGTAATTTAAAGAAAAAATTATGTATATTATATATACATTCTCATATATTATAATATTTATAATGGCTCTTATTTATATGTGAAAAATAGGGCAGATCTAATTTATAAAATATAATCAGACTATAAATCTATATCAATGACATCTTATTATATATTAGAACAGTATGGAATTAGATGGAGAGATTCATAAATAAAGTTAGAGGTTTGATATTTCTTATGAGATATTTTTAGATTTTATGGATTATATTGTTAATTGAGTCGTGTGTGTGTGTGTGTGTGTGTGTGTGTGTGTGTGTGTGTGTGTGTGTGTGTGTGTGTGTGTGTGTGTTTATATACATACATATATATATATATATATATATATATATATATATATATATATATATAGTGTTTGAATGATATTGTGCTAAGGGGATTAGTATACCACACACACACACACACACACACACACACACACACACACATAGTGTTTGAATGATATGGTGATAAGGGGGTTAGTATACTTGGATTCTTATTCTAGTCTCCTATACATATCTGGTTTTCAATATAATTCATTTTCCAAACCTATGCATATCAATTTTGTGGTTAAGTGAATGAAAATAATTAGATTCTTGATTTATGAAATTTTTTACCTTATATTTTTTTGTTTGGGATGATTCTATGCTATAATATGTATTTATTCTACTTGAAAATATATGTAAGAATTACTACACTTGTTTAAAGATAATAGGTGTTAGATATATTGGTATGCTATTAGGAAACTCATATACGTCCCCCATGATTTCATATAATGGTTATGATTTAGTAGCAAAGAATTTTTTGTGAGTCGAATTGATTTAGATCCTTATAAATTATTTTTATAATGAAAACTTTGGCCAAATTAATTTTATAATTGAGACATTATCATTCCATTAGACTTTCTAGTTTACATGTGTATACTGATGTCATAGTAGATAGATGATTAGATTCCATGGTCTATTTGACTAATATATGTAATAATCATTGTACACACATAGGTTCTAGTTAATTTATTGATATCTACACTCTTCTTATCTTCCCTTTTGTAAAGGGTAGGGCCACTCCTAATAGGGAGGTGTGTGGGAAATGATTGATCTATTATTAGAGCTAAATCATTCAGATGATGTTCTCCTTATATTAAAATATTTCAAAAAATTTATATCATTCTAATGGATACATTCATGGATAATTGAGATGTGTTGGGGATCAACCAACAATAGATTACACTTGTGAAAGCAATAAATGCAGAAATAAATCAGATAGACAAGTAACTAGAATGATAAACAACAAGAACAAGAGATACAAGAAACCACCCTGAAAACTTGTATTAACAAACTCTTTACCAAAGGAATACAATTGAAGAAACTTCTTTCTTCCACACCTCTCCTAGATGTATAGATCTCTCACTAGATCTCTATTCCTCAAGAGCTCTCTCTCTCAAGAACAATCAACTCCAACAAGCCTGGATTGATTCAATTCTGTACTGTTCTCCAACATACCAATTTAATGAATTACTACAATAATCCACACTAAGCTAAGAAGATCTAATTCTACATATAGAATTAGGAGACTTGAGCATGCACTTACAACAAATAGTTAAGCCACTTGAACAAGGGATCTAAAAATAATATTGCTAATAATAGAGACGCGAGCTTAAGACTAAAACTTAAACTCATCATGCAAGCACTCGCTTCTATCCTTGGAAATAGCTTTCTGGACGCATAGGTAATCGACGCCAGTTCTTGCTGCTTGCTTATGACTACCATCGACCAACCCACTGCCGACGCCGGCACCTCTGCAGTTGCACCTGACTGACATCGGTCGCTCCTGACTGATGCCAGTGTCTGTGTAGACCCAAAACTATCAAAGTGTGCTCCTTGGTGAAGCTTTTAGCTCCACACCCTAACAATCTCCCACTTGGAGATAAACAGCTGCACCAGTACCTGTACAGCAACATCTTCTAGCTCCTCCATCTTTAGCTCAATCTTGAAGACCAACAAAATTTGAATGAAGATTCAACTTCTCTTTTGTAACCAGCTTGGTTAACATATCAGCAAGATTCCTATCTGTATGGATCTTCTCCAACTTCAACTCACCATCTTCCAATACCTGTCATATGAAGTGATACCTAAGCTGTATGTGCTTTGTTCTTGAATGAAAGGCTGAATTCTTAGCCAAATGGATTGCACTCTGACTGTCACTATACAATCTGCAACTCTCATGCTCCCTACCAAGCTCATCCATGAACCATGTCATCCATATCATCTCTTTCCTAGCCTCTGTGGCTGCAATATACTCTGCTTCTGTAGTTGACAAGGCAACAACCTTCTGCAACTTAGATATCCAGCTAACTGTTGTTCCACCTATAGTGAAAACATAACCTGTAGTGCTTCTCCTGCCATCCAAATCACCTACCATATCTGAATCTACATAACCATGTAGAGAAGTATCTAAACCTCCATAGCACAAGTGCCTACTGCTGGTTCCTCTCAGATATCTAAGGATCCACTGAACTGCTTTCCAATGTTCCTTACCTGGATTGGCCATATACTTGCTTACCACTCCCACTGCTTGGGCAATATCTAGTCTACTACACACCATTGCATACATCAAACTCCTTACTGTGGAAGAATATGGAACCTTACTCATGTACTCTACCTCATCATATGAATTAGGACATTGTTCTTTACTTAGCTTAAAATGTCCAGCCAAAGGTGTGCTTACCGATTTAGCATCCTGCATATTGAACCGTTTCAACACCTTGTCCACATAATCTTCTTGAGACAATATCAACCTATGATTTTTCCTGTTTCTCTTAATGCTCATGCCAAGGATTTTCTTTGATGCTCCTAAATCCTTCATAGAAAATGCTTGAGCTAATTTCACCTTAAGCTCAGAGATATCCTGCATGTGTGATCCTGCAACCAGCATATCATCTACATACAACAATAGAATAATATATCGACCGTTATCAAATCTCTTGAAATACATGCAATGGTCAGATTGACACCTACTATAGCCATGCTCAGTCATAAACCTGTCAAATTTTAAGTACCATTGCCTAGGAGCTTGCTTGAGGCCATACAAGATTTTCTTCAATTTGCACACAAACTTCTCCTTACCCTTGACCTCAAATCCTTCCGGTTGTTTCATATAAATTTCCTCATCCAAATCTCCATGAAGAAACGTTGTCTTAACATCTAGCTTCTCAAGATGCAAATCCTCAAAAGCAACCAAAGACAATACAACCCTTATAGAAGTCATTTTAACAATAGGAGAAAAAATCTCACCAAAGTCAATACCTGGCTTTTGTGCAAATCCTTTTACCATCAATCTGGCCTTATATCTCATCTATCCATTCTCACCTTCTTTCAACCTGTAGGTCCATCTGTTCTTGAGTGTTCTCTTACCAGCTGGCAATTCAACCAAATCCTATGTTTGGTTCTCTCTTAAGGATTCCATCTCCTCAACCATGCCACGCTCCCACTGACTCTTGGACTCCACCTGTATTGCTTCTTCAAAACTCTCTAGTTCTCCACCATCAGTTAGCAATAAATAAAATAATGAAGGAGAATATCTAATTGGAGGCTTACTCACCCTTTCTGACCTCCTAATGGGTGTCTGAGACTCATTCATAACACGCTGTCCACCCAAATTCTCTGACAGTGACTGACCTCGATCACTTCTAGACCTGTTACTGGCTAACATCGGTTCTGCCTGACCTACCTCGGTGCCTATCCTACCGACATCAGTCTCTGTATGGCTGACACTGGTATCTGTCCTGCCAACGCCGGTTCATAACCTACCAATGTCAGTCTCTGTGTTTTCTTGCAAGTGATTATTTCTTTTTCCCGCGAGCTCATATTGGACCTTCACCTCATCCAATTCACCATTCCTTTGCTCAGATTGATTCAACTTCCTTAGCTGATCACAATACATCACTCTTTCATTGAAAATAACATCACAACTCCTAATTACCTTGTTAGTTTCTAGATTCCACAATCTATAACCAAAATCATCTGAGCCATAGCCAATAAATGTGCACCTCATAGACCTAGCATCAAGCTCCTTTCTATTTTCTTTATCTATGTGCACAAAGGCTTCACAACCAAAAGCTTTGAGATATGAGAGATCTACCTTCTTACCTGTCTATGCCTCTTCTATAATAACACCATCCAGAGCTATAGAGGGTCCTCTGTTAATCAGGTATACTGCAATGTCAATAGCTTGTGCCCAAAACTATAAGGGCAAATTGGCATGCAATCTCATACATCTTGCATGCTCCATTATTGTCCTGTTCATCCTTTCAGCAATTCCATTCTGCTGAGGTGTCCTTGGAATCGTCCTTTGCCTATGAATTCCATGAATATAACAATAATCTCTAAACTTATAACTATAGAAATCACCGCCATTGTTAGATCTCAGGCACTTTAATCTTTTACCTGTTTCATTCTCAACCATAGCTTTCTAAATTTTAAAAGTCTCAAATACATCAGATTTTCTTCTAGTACAATAGATCCATACCTTCCTTGTAGCATCATCTATGAAAGATACATAGTACTGTGATCCTCCAATAGAAGCAACTTGAGGTGGTCCCGACACGTTTGTGTGAACAAGCTACAACTTATGCCTTGTCTTAGTAGACCTAGTCTTGAGAAAACTAACCCTTTTCTATTTTCCAAATACACAGTGCTCACAAAACTCTAGATCTATGCCTTTTAAATCTGAAAGCATACCTTTGGACTTAAGAATTGACATCCCCTTCTCAATCATGTGGCCAAGCCTTGAGTGCCACGATTTAGCATCCACATTTGCAACCTTGGCTTCTTCCTTTCCTTTGTGTTGATTGTCCTCCTTAGGCTTTGACTAGCAATCTCTGCTTATGTGCCCCATCTTTCCACAATTCCAGCATTGTGGCCTTCTGCCATTTCTAGATTTAGATCTGCCTTTCCCCTTAGATTTGGATCTTGATCTGCCTTTCTTGCTCTTCTCTTTTTGCCTTCCCCTACTCTCAAAACTTAAAGCGTTCCGAAATGTCTCTTCTGTGCTTTTCCTACGTATTTCCTCATTCAAGATAACACTAACAACATCCTCTACTTTCAAAATATTAGATGCAGATGCAGTATTACTTACTGCCATTACTAAGCCATGCCAGCTTTTAGGCAAAGAACATAATATTAAAAGAGCTTTTATTTCATCATCAAACACTATATTGACTGAACTCAATTGATTCACAATTCCATTGAAATCATTCATATGAGTAGAAACAGATCCACCTTCATTCATATGCAAATTAAATAACTGCTTCATAAGATATACCTTATTAGAAGCTGAGGGTTTTTCATACAAATTTGCTAACATAGTCATCAACTCTATCGTAGACTTTGCCTGTGATAAATTAGATATCATAGTGGATGCTAGACTCAGTCTTATAGACCCCAGAGCCTTTCTGTTAAGAACTTCCCATTCTTCATCCTCCATGTCTTTGGGCTTCTTTACAACCCCACCTAATGGTAAGTAGAGATCTTTCTGATATAGATAATCCTCTATCTGCATTCTCCAATGTTGGTAATTTTTGCCAATGAACTTTTCCATTCTCAGTTTACTTTCATCTGCCATTGCTTCTCCCACTCAAATAGAAATCCCTACGAGAACCTGTAATCAATACACACTACATAGATATGAACCACCTGTTAGTGAACTTGAGCTCTGATACCATTTCTTGGGGATCAACCAACAATAGATTACACTTGTGAAAGCAATAAACGTGGAAATAAATTACATAGACAAGTAACTAGAATGATAAATAGTAAGAACAAGAGATATAAGAAACCACCCTAAAAACTTGTATTAACAAACTCTTTACCAAAGGAATACAATTGAAGAAACTTCTTTCTTCCACACCTCTCCTAGATGTATAGATCTCTCACTAGATCTCTATTCCTCAAGATCTCTCTCTCTCAAGAACAATCAACTCCAACAAGCCTAGATTGATTCAATTCTATACTGTTCTCCAACATACAAATTCAATGAATTACTACAATAATCCACACTAAGCTAAGAAGATCTAATTCTACATATACAATTAGGAGACTTGAGCATGCACTTATAACAAACAGTTAATCCACTTGAACAAGGGCTCTAAAAATAATATTGCTAATAATAGAGATGCGAGCTTAAGACTACAACTTAAACTCATCATGCAAGCACTCGCTTCTATCCTCAAAAATAGCTTTCTGGACGCACAGGTAACCGACGCCAGTTCCTGCTGCTTGCCTGTGACCACCATCGGCTGACCCACTACCGATGTCGGTGCCTCTGCAACTGCACCTGACCGACATCGGTCGCTCCTGACCGACGCCGGTGTCTGTGTAGACTCGAAACAGTCAAAGTGTGCTCCTTGGTGAAGCTTTTAGCTCCACACCCTAACAAGATGCTTGTGAGGCTCATTTATATTTTTGTACATACTATATTATATATTTGTCTTTATATTTAAATGTAACATGTAGTATATTATTATTTTATGGACATTCAACACAATAGTGGTTGTGAGATTTGTAATTAATTAGGAATATTATGATATCATTGGATATATACATATTTATAGTTGTATAGTGGTTTATATCTATGTTTAATGTACTTGATCTGTTCCACTATTCATATTATGATAATTATTCATCTTGTAATATAATTTTGAAACTTTCAAAACTAAATGTATCATTTTATTAATCAATAGGTTGATGCATTTATACATTTATTAATTAAGATACATTTAGTATTAAAATGGTGATTTTACATATAGTTTTAATTACTATATAAGTGTACCATTTATATTAAAAAATAGTGTAACTCTTATTTAACCCAGTGGGGTTATAACAAGAGATAGATATCAAAGTGTCAATTAGGGAAAATGTGGTATAACTATTTGGAATTGATGGGGATATAATATTATTGATAGGGATTAACATAATGTGAATAAAGGTGTAAAAAATAGGGGTAACCTCCATATAAAATAATCCTATTTGGGATGGATTAAGGAGAGCATCAGCTAGAAAATCCTTTAATTAGGGCATATAAGGATATGAAGGGAATGTTTATTGCATTTGATCTATTGTGTTGGGTCATAATATCCAAAGTATATTTATTTATTTACTTTGTTATGCTAGTACGCTAATAATAAAGTTGTTAGTAGATAATTAAGTATGTTAGTTCTCTTCTAGGAAGAACCCATAAATTAGTTGGTCTCATTGTAACTTCCTACAAATTATTTACAAGCATGGGATCTTTGGAAATATTTTCAATATATAATTTTTACATTTTTTCAAATCTTTATCCAACATTTACAATGTATTTTTCACATTTGCATTTGTGAGAGGTCCCGTTAGTGGTGTCAGAGATTGAAAATTTGAAGATGAGTAATGAAATTACGAGAGATTATTTATCCCAATAATGGAGGAGAGAGAAATCATTTCTTTTCCAAAGTTAATCATATAAATAATTGTTTATGTTAGATGTTTTAGTCCTAAGTGGGCTTATTTTCCGTTATCTTTGATAAATTTATTAAATAATAATATATTATTTATTAACATGAGGTGGAAACCTTGTGAAAATAAATAATAAAGTAAGAATTATTTAATAAGTTACCAAACTTTAAATAAATGACTTTATCAAGATGGATGGACCTATTATTTTTACAATAGATACCTCCTTTGGTATTTCACTATAAATAAGGTCTTATCCCTATTGTGAAATCATATATCATGAATATGAAATTATTTGATCATATTCAATTTGTGAGTTTTGTGAAGCACTAATTGAAGTCAGAATTTAATGTATTAGAGGAAATTTTTCTCAAATTTGAATAATTATTATCTTATGGGGTTTTCATCTCTTCTAGGTTTTTCCACCTTAAAATATTTGTGTTATGTTATCTGTGTGTTTTGATAATTATTGTTAATCTTAGATCCTCTATGTATATCATATTGCATTCATTGGATTTTTCATGGTATGAAAGAAAGGAGGGCAGATTTAATTGGAAATAATATTTTATTGAGTTGAAATAATTGATATTTTATTCAATTTAAAATACATTTTTAATAATTTTAAAGCCTCCTTCAAGCCTATGTACAACATATAGTAAGAATATTTATTTTTGATCTTTGGGAGGACTAGTTCATCATTTTCACTCCTTGGATCTTAATATAAAAACTTCAAAACATTTAAAAGTATCTATGGATCTTGTTAAACAACCATAATAGATTTTAACCATGGAGATCAGCCTTTAACACTATTTTCTGGTCAATGTACAACCTAGGCAAGTAAAAATCTTAAATAAATTGTTTTATGTCGATCTAGTTGTTTGTTATTTGTGCTTAGTGGCTTAATATCTTTCATTTATGCCTAAAAACACTAATAAAAGACCCCTTAATCTATTAAATTTGATATTTATGAATTCTTCCTCAATCATAGGGGGTGACATAATTAGCCCAAGAAAAATATAAAAATTAATTTCTTATTCAAAATGAAATTATGAAACTTCCTTCATTATCAGAATTAAAAATATGGAAGATTGAAACAAATTTTAGGACTTTTGGTGCTTTGTATAAAGTTATACACTCTCAAAGATTATAAAAAGTACCATATTTAAGCTTGGGTAATTAAAAATAATTAATTTCTTCATCAAAATTCTTTTTTAAGGTTCAAATTGATTCATCTAAGGATTTTAGGAGGATTGCCAAAGTTTTAGACCTTCTAATGGTGTGAACAAGCTTCTATGAACTCCAATGCTAATGTTGTGACACCATAATTCTACTTGTAGAGTGTTATAGTTATGTCAATTATTTTCACATAGTTATGTTAATTATTTAAAAATAATTTATTCATTAAAAGAAAAATTTACATGCAACCTGAAAATGGACCAACCTCTACATTATATTTTTAATTAAGATGTTAAAAAATTAATAATAATATGTTTTTACTTTTTAAAATATACATGCATGTATTAATTTATATTTATATTTTTTTAATTCAAAAAAGTAGATCAAAATAAATATATATAATAATGTGCATATAAATTGTTGAAAACCTTCTAGAAGGATTGGTGGTAGTAACTCTATTAAAAACATATAACTAAGGAGGTTGTTTCTAACTCATTTTCACTTTTTACATTCAGAAGAAATAAGAAACTAAAGATAATGGTCAGGGGTTAGATGATACCCGGATGAAGTTACGCACCGTATCTAGATGTTGTAGGAGCTCCTCTTTGGCTGTGGAGGATGACACCTATAGATAGAAAGAGACTCAAACAAAGAAAATGTTAGATAGATATATGGTGGACTGCAAAGCAAAGTTCAGTCCCAGAAGGGCAAAGACTTCCTTAAGGGATGACAATCCACTTATTTGACAAAAGAGTGTTGCTAGAAAGAGAAATAATGAAAGGCTAAAGAAGAGAAATAGATAACGCGTACCTAATTCCTATAATTTTCCTCTCACAGTCACTGATACTAGTTAGTCTGCCATCATCAGTTGTTAATGTTGTCGACATCAGTTAGACTGTCGATGTCGGTAGGAGCAATGGGCCTTGATGCTGATGTCAGTAGGGGCCATGGGCCTTGAATGGGTCTCAGGGTATGTCTATGGTTGACAAAATGGTTTGGGAGATTCAAAAGGGTTATGCAGGGATGCAAGACACTAGACAGAGTCTTAAGAAGGACAAAGGTAGGGGACAAGTTGTCAAAATGGTTCAGGATAAAAGGAAGGCTTTTCAGCCTCTCTAAGAAGAAAGCCGAATTGTCTCAAAAGTACTCAAGGATATTCAAATTGACTGATTACCAATCCATTCTAAAGATACTAAAGTAAAAGGTAAAAGAATACTTAGCTCTTGCTTGATGAAGAACTAGAGGTGTTTGAATGTTTGTACCTATTGTGGCTTGATGCTCAAGACCTTGTACAATATCCAATCTAATCTGGAGTGAGTTCTACAGAGTTTCTATAGTCTGAAGAGTGATGATAGAATGCTCATGCCTAGTCTCAAAGGCTGCCTTGATGTTTTAGAGTCAAGGAGCAAGAGAATTTGGATCTGAGCAGCAAGAGAATTTACATCTAGGTAAAATCAATCTAGGGGGAGAATTAGCCTTCAGGCTTGTTTTAAGTAACCGATGTCGGTGATCCCGCTGGCGTCGGCCGATGGGTAACCAATGTCGGTGGCTAAAAGATGGGTAAAAAGGCTATTTTTAGCCTTTTGCCTGTTCCTTTGTCTGCCAAGTTCAGCTGCCATTGGCAAACTATCCAAAGGTAGATTGAATAGGTGCGAGAGTTAGTGGGAGAGTTGAAATAGGTCTTAGGTCATTATGATTTTGTCATAGGGTGATAAATGGTCTAAGGGCAAGGTATCCAAGGTGAGATGTCTGAAGGGGATGATTAATTTAAAATAAGTATTTTAAATTAATAAAGTATAGGTTAGGCATGTTGAAGTTAGAAAGGGACTAAGAGGGGGTTGACACTATTTTGGTGTCTACATTTGTCCCTTTTTGTCTTGTTGGTTGTTCTTGATGAACTGCAAGACAAAAATAGGAGTAAGTTGCCCCAGGTATGGGATTAAGTTATTTTTGTCCTATTGGTTGTTCTGATGAATTATAAGACAAAAATAAGAGTTGTTACCCCAGGTATGGGATGAGGTATTCCCCCATCAAAGTGGGAGTCAAGGGAAGGTAACCTAATATCAGGTGCTGATTTGATAGGCAGTGGATGGGTATGGTGAAGTTGGAGTGTGAATGCTGTAATAGTTAGGATTGTGCATATACCACTTCACATGATAGATAGGTCAAATTGTCACAGTCAAAGGTTGAGGAGTGCTAAAATTGAAATAACTAGTTGTCAAAATTTAGTCATATCTGATTGGGTTAAATGATCAAAGCTATAGCTCTAATGCTCATTGTGTTCCAAGTATCTCAGGCTCAGGAAGTGCTCTTGGAAAACATGAAAATGTCACAAATATTGGGGATCAACTTGCTCATGATCCAACAATACATGTGAGGCTCATAATGTGGGTTACGTACAATTTGATAACTATTCGTGAGGTAGCATATATGCAAAAACAACGAAGGCAAAGTTGTCTCAAAAGTGGTTGTGGTCATAGCAGATAGCTGTGATCTCCAAGGTCATTGGTCAAGTCAGGTTGAGTCATGGTATGATCTCAAGTGGCATGTGTTATGGTCAGGGAGATGGATGTGATCTCCAATGTACCCTCTGAGAAATCTAAGGTGACTTCTTCAGTGTTAGGGCTGATTGTTTGGTCATGATTTTGGGTTAGTATAGAGAGTTGGTCCATTAGATGGATGTATGAAGGAATGGCTGAGCTAACCTCAGAAGACCCCATGTCAACCGAGTGTTGCCTACATATCCCTTATTTGAAGGGGCTCAGGCCAATGTAGTTTTCCCCAAAAGGGAAGGAGTCAAAGAGGTCAATAGTTGGTTTGGTCATGTGAATTGTTTAGCACTTCCCATATGTCTGATGGTACATGATTGAAATGATGAGTGTATGACGATGTTACAACCTTTTCCATATTATGTGATGGTGTATTTTGTAACATAGGTGATGTGGTTTTTCATCCCTAGCAATTTTCCATATTTGTGATGGTGTATGCTAAAAATGAAATGAGTATATTTATGCTTCAACAAATAATGGTTTATGCTTGACATAAATTATATGTGGCCGATAGTTTCCATGTGTATTGTTTTGCATAGAAACTAGTGTGAATGGGCTATGATATGTTAGTGGTCTAAAAATGTTTTGGTTTGGTTTGGTTTGAATTGGTTTAGTTGGGTTTGGTTATATGTGATGAAGATGTGTAAGGAGTGAAAGGCACATTGCTCTTTCATTAACAGGAACCATAATAATAGCATAGATAAGGTTTTTACAAAAAAAAGCCCCGTTCATGCATTGCATCATTGACCATTGGTTTATGTTAGAGAAGTAGTCAAATCACTTGACATTAAGTGAGCTCAAAATCCCTTGAGTATGTCAGGGTAATGGGTTTGATTATGTGAGGTTTGAGGAGAGCGTAACCCTTTTTAGCAAGGATAACTTTGCCCCTTTTATAGGTGACCCTGAGAACAACTATAGGCAAGTCCATGACTTAATAGTTTGTTAGTCAATTTTTTTTTGGTAGACTGATCGATGCGAGAAGTCTACGTGGGGATGTTGTTTTGTTTTATGGTCATATGTGAAGTTGATCGATGTGGGAAGCTTTTGAGAGAGTGTTATTTGTAGCAAAATTTGGGCATAGCCATCCTTTGAGGGATTGGTCTATATTCTACTTTGTATGCTTGAATGTCTTTGAATAGTTGTCCTTCAAGGGAACAATCTATTAATTACAAAAATTATGTAGCTATCCTTCGAGGGAGCAGTCAACATTTATAGTTTTATGACATTTGTAATAGGCATCCCAATTTTATAATTATTTGTGGACTAAATTTTTAGTCATGGACTAGCCTATAGAGGTTTAAGGGTTTCCATTTTTAGTAGGACAAAGCATTAATGCAAAAAGGATTAACTAATGTTTATAGGAAAAGAAGGGAATAAGAATGAGGATGATAGGGGTTGCTCAAGGGAGGAGCTCAAGTTAAATATCAAGTGAATGAGTACTTGATTAACAATAGAATGGTCGTAGATGCAAGGCATTAAGGGGCTCAAGTTCTGGCCAGCCTTCAAGAGAAGATAGACGATAAGTCCCTGATCCATACTTGTGTGTTATGATATAAGGTCTAAGCCAATTAGGAGCAAACTTGCCTCATT
Source organism: Torreya grandis (assembly GCA_037957365.1). Classification (NCBI taxonomy): domain Eukaryota; kingdom Viridiplantae; phylum Streptophyta; class Pinopsida; order Cupressales; family Taxaceae; genus Torreya; species Torreya grandis. Next base: position 1,422,968 of record JARHVA010001762.1, read on the forward strand.
TGCTTCTTTCCATATTGGTCACGTGTTGGTTTTCTTTAAGGACAAGATCTCTAATTTTGAAATCTTGTTCTCTCAGACTTTTATTATAGGAATGTTGGATGCGATTTTGATAGATATGGAGATGGTTGAGGGCAGCAAGGTGTCATTCATCAAGTAACTCAAGTTGAGCCAACTGATCTTGACAAAAGTCATCGTTAGAAAGTATGTCATGCAAAGAGATACGTAAAGAAGGTATTTGTAATTCAAGAGGTAGGACAACCTCTATTCCATACACTAAAGAGAAAGGTGTAGCACCCGTAGGGGTTTGGATGCTAGTGCGGTAGGCCCACAAAGCAAAGGGAATGTGAATGTGCCAATCCCTTCCAGTATCGTTGACCACCTTCATTAGAATTTTGGTTAATATTTTTATGGAAGCCTCGGCCTGCCCATTTACTTGTGGGTAGTAAGGTCAGGAGACGCTGAGCTTGATGCCAAATGAGTCACAAAGTTTCTGGATAGTTTTGTTTTTGGATGATTTACTATTATTGGTGATGATCTTGTGGGGTACACCAAAATGATAGATGATATGGGTGTTGATGAAGTCGATGATTTTGTCAGCTTTAGTGGAGATGAGAGGAAAAACTTCTACCCATTTAGTGAAGTATTTAATTGTGGTGATAATGGACTGATGTCAAAGAGATGAATGAGGGTTATTCTCACCGATTAGATCTAAGTCCCATTGTGAAAAAGGCTAAAAATCCTTAGCAACTTGTAGAGCGTGGCTAGGGACATGAAGTAAGTTAGCATATTGTTGGAATTTGATACAACACCGAACATAATCATTGCAGTCTTGGTGAAGAGTGGGCCAATAATAGCCCAAGCAAAGGATGCATTTTACAACCAATTTACCACTAAAGTGTCCTCCACAAATCCCATCATGAACTTGTTTGATAGCATGAGATGTTTTAGTGGAGGTTAGACATCAAAGAAGGAGGCCATCAAAACCTCATTTATAGAGAAGACCCCCTAGCACAGTATATCGAGCTATGCTTTTGATAAAAGCCCATCACGCATTACTAGAGAGATTAGGGGGGACAATAGAATAAGTTAAGTAGTCCACAAGTTGTTTATACCAAATATCCTGTGGACTATAGTTAATTGTGCTGATGAGGTTGATGTTAGTGGAGATATATGAAGGTAATGCCAAATAATGTACCGTAACATAAATTCTTGAGGAAGATGATGAGGATGGAATGTGTGAGGTGAGAGAAGCCATAGTGTCTACAAATTTATTTGTAGAATGAGGAGAAATTTGCAAGAGATAATGGTCAAAGGACTTTAGCAATGTGTTGACACAGTGTTTGTACCTTTGTAAAACTTTGATTTTACAAAGATATGAACCATTGATTTGATTGACGACTATTTTGGAGTCACCAAAGATGTTGATTGTCTTGATGCCTAAGGAAAGGGTAGTTTGAAGCTCCAAAATTAAGGCTTCATATTGAAAGATAGAGGCATGGGCTCACCCTCGTGAGGGATGAGAATGACCCCTACACCCCCACCGAGTTGACATTTGGATCTGTCAAAGAACATTGTCATTTGATAGAAGATATCATCGATGGAAAGTGTGGCAATGGATTCATCAGGGAATTCATAGTGAGAAGGTTGGTTGTCAGGTGGAGGGGCATCCACTAGTTGGTCAGTGATTGTTTGCCCCTTTATAAACTTTTGTTGGATGAATTCCAAGTCAAACTCAGGAAGAAGCATGAGCCAATGAGCCATACGTTGATTTTGGTATGGTTTGGAATGCATGTACTTGAGAGGGTCGGTATGGGTGATGACATAAGTTTTGTGATTGAGGAGATAATGATGGAGTTTAGAGGTGGAAAAGACTAATGCCAAATAGAGTTTTTCGGTATGAGTATACCGAGTTTCATAATCAATGAGCGTTTGGCTTATGTAATAGACCACTTGCTCACGATGTTGTTCATCTCGGTGTGTGATCATGGCACCTAAAGAATGATTTGTTGCTGAGATGTAAAGATAGAAAGGTTGATCATGTTTTGGTGGAATAAGGACTGGTGGAGAGACAAGATAGAATTTAAGGGCTTTAAAAGCCTCTTGGCAATCCTTATCCCAATGAAAGGAGATGTCATTCTTGAGGAGGTCATGAAAGGGTTGACATTGGATGGAAAGCTAAGAGATGAAGCGATGAATAGATTGAAGCTTCCCTTACAAGCTATGATGTTTCTTGAGATTGGTAGGTGGTGGCATCTTGAGTATAGCTCAAATCTTAGCGGGATCAATTTCAATGCCATGAAGGGAAACGATGAAGCCTAAAAGCTTCATAGAGAGAACCCTAAAGACACATTTCTTAGGGTTAAGTCAAACATTGTATTGGAGGAGGCGAGTGAAAATGATTTTGAAAATAGTTAAATGGTCATGATGAAGTTTAGATTTGCCAAGTAGGTCATCCACATAATCCTCAATGATTTTGTGGAGGAGATTGTGAAATATGTAAGTCATGGCACATTGATATGTGGTGCCTATGTTTGTTAGGCAAAAAGGCATGACCCGATAACAAAAAGTCCCCCATGGGGTGATGAAGGTAGTTTTGTGTTGATATTCTAGTGCAATTAAGATTTGGTTATATCCTAAAAACCCATCCATGAGTGATAGCATCTCATGACTAGCTGTAAGATCAACAAGCTGGTCGATGTTGGGTAGAGGAACATCATCTTTTGGGTAAGCCAGGTTAAGGTCATGATAGTCAGTATAGATTCAGATCCCCCCAGTTACTTTGGTGACAAGGAAGATATTTGACACCCATTGCAGATAATCAATGGGTTGGATGAAGGATACAAAAAGAAGACATTGAAGCTCCTCTTTGACAAGGAGTGCAATGCGAGGATGCATTTTGTGAAGCTTTTGCCTAACAAGCTTAGCTTCTGGGTTTGTGATGATGTTATGTATGATGATGTTAGGGTCGATGCTAGGCATATCACTGTAGGTTCAAGTAAAGGATTTGCTATAGTCTGAAAGGAATTTGGTATAGTTAATTTGTTCCTGGGCATCTAAAGATTGAACAATTTTCAAAACATGAGGAACATCAAAAGATGAAAGGTTAATGTCAATGGTTGATTCATTTAACATAACCTACATTTCTGAAGGAAGTGATTGTTGAATGAAAGAGTCATCTGCACCCATGTAGGTGAGAATGGTGTCATCATCTACACAATGGATAGTGTTGATGGTAGAAAATTCATCATTTATCATGTTTGGATAAATGAGAGGGAGAGACCTAGATACCCCACCTAGTTGATAGGTAAGGGGTTCCAAGTGAATGGCATTAATGGAAAAAAAACTAGGAGGGATGGAAACCACTAACTCCATAGGTGAAGATGGGGGAATAGGCAAGTTTGGTGGTGATTGTTCTATGATAGGTTTGGGGTGAGGGTTTTTAGAAGTTTTAGTAGGTTCTTCAAAACCCAGGCCATGTCGCTTCTTGGCATTCTTTATGGCCTCATCATTTAGTGGTTTGACAGGCTGGTGGAAGCCTTGTTCGTAGTGCCAAAGCCAAAGCCTTTCCATGCACACCTATAAAGATAGGTATGAGCAAAGTTTGGGTTGTCAAGAAAAGAGAAGTTAGACATAAATAGTTGGGGTGATGAAAGAGGATTCCCATCAGTGGGAGCTCGATCTAGCCCTCCATAGATGAGATTTGTTTGAAGATTAGGAGGACCATAAGGGATGACCATTCTGATACGATGGTCATAGCTAGGATTGTGATGAAGTTTTCCATACTCTTGAGGAGTCTAGAACATTTCTAAGGTGAGTAAACGATACTCCCCAAGTGAAAGACATTGGAAGGTATCTTCCATAGGGTCTTTTGTTGTCACTTGAGGAAGGGGTGTAGGTGTAACCACCATTTGTGTACTTGTTGAAGCTTTCACATGTGGAGGTGATGTTTGGGTCGATGTTTTTAAAGGAATGAGAACATTGTTGGGTTGATAAGTTGTGTTACATGTCTTGAAAGGGGAGGGGTCTATGGGAATGACATGGACTTGACTGCCATGTTCAAATTTGACACAACGGTGTAATGTAGAAGGGACATAGGCCATGGCACGGATCCAAGGTTGTCTTAATAACATGTTGTATTGGAACTCTCCCTTGATGATGTATATGAGCTTTGGGATTATTCGTGGGCCAACACTAATATGTAAGACGATGGTGCCAATGGTAGTGGCAGTGAAGTCATTAAAAGATCAAAGAATTGCATCAGTTTTTGACACATAATTCTTTGGGAGGGCTAATTGGTCATAGGCATGGGTGGAAATGATATTGATGCTAGTGCCTCCATCAATCATAACTTGCTTAACATGAGTTTGATCAATGTAGGCTATGATGAAAAGGGCAGCATCTTGATCTTCCAAGTTGGAGGTAGGAATTTCAGAATCACTAAAGGTAATAGAGGCGATGGTGGGTAATGATTGGACTAAGACAGCTAGTGGTTGGGGGTCCTTAGGTTGGACCTCCACTACCTATAAAGCTTTGATTAAAGCTTGATGGTGTTGTGGAAAGCTTTAAATGAGGTCAAATAAAGCCATCTTCACAGGAGTTTGGTGAAGTTGTTTCACCATAGAATCTAAAGAAGTTGGTTCGGATGTACCCAAGATAGAAATCTTGGGTTTGGGTGGTTGAGCAGGTTTGACAAATGGGTAGGTCTAAGGAATAGCAACCTTCTCTTTTGCTTTATCCTTTAAAGTTTGTGACCTAGTGGCCACGTTGATGGTGTTAATTTTGAATAAAGGGGACGAAGGAGGTAAAGGGACCATAGTTTGAAGATGATATCCTGATGAAGGTGGAGAGGTTGGAGAGACATTAGACAGTGTTGGAGATTTGTTGACAGTATCCTCAACAAGAAGGGTGTCTTTTTCTATGTATTGGTGAATGACAACCTTAAGGGCACAACAATTTTTAGTGCCATGCCTAGGTGTGCGATGATATAGGCAAATTTTAGTGTCATCAAACCAAGACAATTTTGGTCAGAAAGGTTGAAATGGTTTAATAGGTGGAAGAGTGATGTTAGAAGTTTGTAAAAGTTAGCATAGTATCAAAGCATATGAACCTACTAATGGGTATGTGCTTGTTGATGCACTAGGTGTTGATGACTTTTATTTGGGAATTATTGAGGGAGATTTTCATACCACATTTTGGGTTGGTGGTGTGGCCACTCATGTAGATGACACATTCTTTGTGAGGGGTGCCAAATTTTTTAGAGGAGTTATGTTTTTGGTGGGTAAAGGGAGTAATGAAGGCAACTTGTTTTTGTTAGGTGTTGGAGTAGGGAGCACTCCTGTTAAGGTAGAAGGATGTGGGCCCAAAATGGAGGGCAATGATGATGGTGGAGGAGGAGTTCTCCAATGTGGTTTAGTAGCCTTTTATAGTTTGGTTTGAGGACCACTATTGTGTGAGGCAAGGTTCAAGTCTACCTTCACTTGTGGGTGAGTGAGGTTCGATATGGGGTGAACACTGAGAGATTTAACTCGTTTTGGTATGGTGGATGTTTGTGAGGGTTTAGGTTTAGATGTGGATGGTTGGGATTTTAAAGATTTAGAAGTAGAAGCTTGGCCCTCATTGGAGACTTTGGGAGATTTTGTCATAGAAGGGTCGACAGTACGAGATGAAACAAGATGTGTAAGATAAGGAGCTTTAAGTCACTCCCACAATGGCTCATGCTCTAAGTTACTTGAATGGAGAAATCCTAAGTTCTCAGCCAATCAAGAGAATGGTTTTGAAGATGTTAAATGAGGCTTTGGTTTTTTAGAAGATGGGGGTGGTTGTGAGACCAAAAATGTGTTAGATGCAGCAATCTTGGGCCAAAGGCATGAGAGAGCCATTACTAGATCATCTTCGGTTGAAGTAGGTGAAGAGACAAGTTCTCTTGGTGGAGAAGGAATTAGAGAATGTGACTCCTCAAGAGGATAGACGATAGGGATGATTATACCTTCTACTTGAAGTTGAAGAGCAGGAAAGGAATGGTCCTCCATTGGTAGTAGGAAGGATGAAGGTGGGGCTAGTGGTGTTGGTATGGTCAAAGTATCCTCCAATATAAGAGAGGTTGATGGAGAACTAATAAGAGAAGAAGGTTCTTCCACCTATGGGGGAGAAATAGGAGAAGAAGGCTCTTTTACCTGTGGTGGACAAATAGGATAAGAAGGCTCTTCTACCTATGGTGGATGAATAGGTTGACTAACCTCTTTAGCCTATGAGAGAGGTTGGTTAGGCATAAAAGGGGAGACCATGTTGATCGTGCATATATTACGCTCTTGGGAGTCATTGGCCATGGTTTGTATGTTGTTTTGGCTAGGGGAATGGTTAGGGAAAGGTCATCTAAAGATATCTATGTTTTGGTTAGGTGGCACATTTGGGTTATCCAAGACAAGATCACCTTTATCTAACATGTCTTGAATGACATTCTTGAGGGTTTTACAATTGTTTTTGTCGTAGCCTTTGACACGATGATAATGACAAATGTCAATTTCCCTATACCATGTAGGGATGGATTTTGTGGGGTCAAATTGTGGTGGTGGTCAAATTTGGGGGAGGTTGAGGACTCCCTGCTTGACTAATTTATCCAACACAGACGTGTATGATTCTTTTATTGGAGTATATTGACATTGTATGTATCATTGTTGGAATTGTCATGTAATGCTTTGAGATGTGGACAGTTTGGATTGGTTAGTTGTGGTTGATGATGATGATCTAAGTACCATATCATTTTCTGATCCCTTGGATTTGGAATTAGAGGAAGAAGATTTGGAGGAAGGGTCACTTGATTTTGTGTTCAGGTTTTTACTATGCAATTTGACTTTATTTTCTTCGACAACACGTAGTTCAAGCTTCCTAGCCATGGTGAAAGCTTTGTCAAATGTGTGGAATGTTTAGACCCACAAAGTAGATGAGATGTGTTTGGCACATGCTTGTGAAAAGAGCTCAATGAGCTCAGGTTGAGGTAAACAAAAGGAGAGTTGGTTGATTAAGCCTCTCCAACATGCAACAAAATTAGCTATTGATTCATCATCAAATTATTTGATGGAATATAGGTCTGTGATGGAGACCTTTTCAGTTATGTTAATTGAAAAGTGGTCAAGAAATAGTTGAGTTAGTTGAGTGAAGGAAAATAGAGAGTGACTGGTAATAGAACTATACCAATCAAGGATAGCACTAGAAAGCAACATGGGAAATGTGCATAGTAATAATGCATCATCATGTGCTATAAGGTAACAAGAATTTCTAAATGCTTGTAGATGTTGTTGTGGGTCTTCTTTACTCTGAAAGCGAGTAAACTTGGGAAGTTCCCACTGACTAGGATATGGTCAGATTGGGACTGAAGGATGAATAGGTTCATTATAGATTTGTTCATATGAGAGAACATTTCTTGAACCTGAAATGGATGTCTCAGGGTTAGACACCTTATCCATCAACATCTTGATTAGATTAGTTGATGGATTTGTAGGTGGGGCACCCCCTAGGTTGTGAGGCATTTGGGAGGTGTTAGGTGGAGCATATGACATAGTTGGTTGTGCTTGTATAGGTGGAACATATTGGTAACTAGTCATAGGGACTGATGTTGAATTCAAGGGTGGTTGTGTCATGAAGCTAGAGGGCACAACTTGACTTGATGTCACCAAAGGTGGTTGGATGGTGGCAACACTAACCAAAGGATAAGTATTTACTCTTGTATTTATGGGTACAAGAGTAGGTGGGATGGAGACAATTAAGTTTTAGAATGGTGTAGGACTTTGTTGAATGGTTTGTGGTTGAGGGGGTACAAAAACCCCAATGGAGGTAGGTCTAGAAACAAAAGGAGAGGCCACACTTTGAAGATTAGTCATGGTCAAGTTCTTAGTTGAGGCAATGGCCTGGGTGACCATGGGTTGGGTTATAGAGGCTGTTGATATGATTGTCATTTCAACTAAGGAAGTTGGCATCCCATAAACTAGGTTGCCTGAAGGATCTCGCATTTGACTTCTTACGAGATAGTGCTGAAGAGCCTTGACATTGAGCTCAAGGAACCTTTCAAAGTCCTGATCCCCTTTGGGAATAATTGTTTGTTGAGTTGGGTTTGGTTGGATAGGAGTACGTTTAGTTTTTGAATTATACTCCATCTGGAGACTTGATATTGAAGGCGAAGGCAGGAGTGGTTGTTGCCTTGCATGGTCAACAAGAGTTTTAGCTTGACTACATGTCAAAACCATTCAAGGCCAAATAGGTTTAGGTTTTAAAAACTATATGTTTTAGCCTTAAAAAACTAAAATTTGTTTTGAATAGCAAAAAGGTCAGGTTTTTAGCTTGCTATTTGAGAAAAAAAATTGACAGTGACTGGAGTCGGTAGAAAAACTGATGTCAGTGAAGAAAGTTGCCGATGTCGGTCAGATAACCGATGTCGATAAAGATCAGTTACCAACGTCAGTGGAAAAACTGATGTCAGTTACTGTGTATTTCTATAAACTCAAAAAATTGAAAGTTTTTGGAAGAAAGAAGAAAGTCTAAGTTGTTTTTAGATCTTAGAATGCAACCTAACCAGCTCAAAAAATTAGATACAGACAGAAAAATAGATGATGGCAAGAAACCACTAAACGTTAATTCCTAAGAATAAATTTTAGAGTCGTGTTGGCTTATGCCTTAGAAGAGTGTGTTTTGGGAAGTTGGGCTTTTAGAATAGGTACTAAAAGAAGCAGTCTAAGGCTAGTTTTGGGTTGAGTTTTGGTGTTTAAAATCTGTATTAGGTTTCATACATGGCCTGGTGCTAAGAGCTTGCTCCCCTCACTTCACGTGCCCAAAGACAAGCTGGGTCACTTAACCAATATATACTTACCCTATAGTTTATACTCTACCAGAGAATAGAGTGGGTTCTCCCGTTAGTAGTGAAGTCCAAGTAAGATTACCAAGAAGGGTAAGGTATCTGCTAGGTGATGAAATCCTAGTCGAGCCTTGTCTCAGGTATGTTTAGATGTTTGATTTTGTGAATGTGGTCAGGTTGTGTAGCATATGTGCACTATGATTTATTCATAATGCATTTTTAATTACTAGATGAGAAGGCTAAATATGCATTCAAGTAGGAATTAAATGCAATAGATATTAGCCTAAATTGAAATGTTTTTGTTCAGATACAAACAATTAGGAAAAGGTTATGAGCATGAATTTCACTACTCTAAGATGTAGAAAATAAGTGACAAGAAGAAAAAGTTCTTTCTAACTTGTGCTAATGGTGTCTTTTCAAAATGAGAAGATAGAAGAAGGATGCAAGAAGAGAAATTTTCCTAATGCACCTATATGAAAGTTTGTTTTACAAGTAATGAACCCAAGGAAAACTCCAGGGTCCCACCGGGTGTGCCAAAATGTTTGTAACTCATTTTCACTTTTTACATTCAGAAGAAATAAGAAACTAAAGATAATGGTCAGGGGTTAGATGATACTGAGATGAAGTTGCACACCATATCCAAACAATTTAGGAGCTCCTCTTTGGCTGTGGAGGATGACACCTATAAATAGAAAGAGACTCAAACAAACAAAATGTTAGATAGATATATGGTGGACTTCCAAGCAAAGCTCAGTCCCAGAAGTGCAAAGACTTCCTTGAGGGATGACAGTCCACTTATCTAACAAAAGAGTGCTGCTAAAAAGAGAAATAATGAAAGGCTAAAGAAGACAAATAGATAACGCATACCTGATTCCTGCAATCTGCCTGTCATAGTCACTGACGCCAGTTAGTCTGCCATCATTGGTTGTCAATGTTTCCGACATCAGTTAGGCTACCAATGTCGGTAGGAGCAATGGGCCTTGATGCCAATGCCGGTAGGGGAAATGGGCCTTTGATGGGTCTCAAGTATGTGTGTGGTCAACATAATGGTTTGGGATATTTAAAAGGGTTGTGTAGGGATTTAGGACACTGGATAGAGTCTTAGGAAGGACAAAGGTAGGGGAGAGGTTGTCGAAATGGGTCAGGATAAAAGGAAGGCTTTTCAGCCTCTCCAAGAAGAAAGCTAGATTGTCTCAATAATACTCAAGGATATTCAAATTGACTGATTACCAATCCATTCTAAAGATACTAAAGTGAAAGACAGAAGAATACTTAGCTCTTGCCTAATGAAGAACTAGAGGTGTTTAAATGCTTGTTCCTGTTATGGCCTGATGCTGAAGACCTCATGCAATATCCAATCCAATCTAGAGTGAGTTCTGTAGAGTTTCTATAGTTTGAAGAGTGATGATAGAATGCTCATGCCTGGTCTCAAAGCCTACCTTGATGTTTTAGAGTTGAGAAGCAAGAGAATTTAGATCCACGCAGCAAGAGAATTCACATCTAGGTGAAATTGATCTGAGGGGAGAATTAGCCTTTGAGCCTATTTTAAATAATCAATGTTGGTGATCCTACCAGCATCGGCCAATGGGTAATCGATGTCAGTGGCTAGAAGATGGGTAAAAAGGCTATTTTTATCCTTTTGCCCATTCCTTCGTATGCCATGTTTAGCTGCCATTGGTTAACGGTCCAAAGGCGGATTAAATAGGCGCGAGAGTTAGTGGGAGTGTTGAAATAGGTCTTAGTTCATTATGATTTTGTCATAGGGTGATAAATGGTCTAAGGGCAAGGTATCCAAGGTGAGATGTCTAAAGGGTATGATTAATTTAAATTAAATTCCTTTTTTGGTTTGCATGTGAACTTTTCATATGTTCAAAACACTAACTAACCTATTAAGCTTATTTTGAATTTCAACCTAGTGAATGTTTTATCAAACATAATGATGTAACTAGTCGATCTAAAGGGTTTGGCACATTCTAGACACATCTATGTATTCCATTTTTTGTTTCAAATCCTATTATTATTAAGCTTATAACATTTTTAATAATAATGTCTAGGTAGTCATTCTAAGTGCGACTCTTTTGACACCTAGTTTAGTGCATTTTTTTTTCATTTTTTTTCATTATTTTTCATCTAATTAGATCCTTAATTCAATGTGAACTTGTCATTTAATTTATTTTACAGAAATGGTATAAAAAACCATTAGAATTTTTATTTTCTTCAAATTATTCTTACATTATTGTATTTTTATGACACTTATGACACCCTATTTTGTCACAAACTTTTGGAATTTTTTTACTTTGTCTAGGATTAAATTAAATGATTATTGTATGTTTTCACTTGAAACTTTTATTTATTATCAAATAAAGATAAATTCACATTAAAAAGGGTTCTATTTAAGTATTTGGTTAATATCCTATTTAAAAGAAATCTATGGCTTCACCACCTTTTTATTTAAATAAATCATAAATGCTTAATGGGAGTATAATATATAGAAAATTCATGTTAAATCTGAATTTATGGTCTATAATTTATGAAATATTATCATTGAGACTAAAAAATTCCCTTCTAAACATCATATGATCCCTGAGCTTATTAATACATTTCAATAGAAATCATAGGAAGCCATCTCTATTATCTTTTTGAGTGTTAAGGATGAATTCATTATCCCTAATGGTAATTAGGTATATCTTAATGATTATTCAAAACTTCTTGATTCCATGCATGAGGGTATTCATCTCTAAAAATTCATTAAGTTAATCCATGAATTGTTAACTATACCTATGAAAGATGATGAAATATTTGTTAATTTTCTTGATAAAATTAAGAACATTAAAGCTTAGCTAGATGGATTTAATTATAATTATGTTTAGGATCAATTAATTTATTTTATCATTTAGTTAAATATTCATAAAAGGTTTAGATTTTTTTTTTCAATTTTGATTTCTAGGTATTAAAGTGAACAAGATATCCCTGACCTTACCACTTTCTCTACTCTCTTGATTCAAGAAGATAAAGTTATGACCCATTTTGATTCTAAAGAGAATTCCACTCAAGCAGTTATCAGCATAAATACTATTTATGATAACAATAATAACCAAAAATCTAACCCTAATTCTACGTTTATCTCAAATAGGTATAAGAAATATGGTAATAAGAATAATAAACCTAAGTTTAATGGGAATTACAATCTATGTGGTGAATTTAGTCATAGAATAAAAAATTATTATAAAAACAAAGATAGAATTAACAGTCAAAATTATAGAAATAACCAAGTGAAGAAATATAATAAAAAAATTAGAAGAATCAAAACCTTAATTAGGTTAACAATCAAGATCAAAATGTTATTACTTTATAGCTTAGTTTATTTGATTTAAATGAAAATGAGTGGATTTTAGATAGCAGTGTTTCACACCATATGACTTTCCTATCTAATATTTTGTTTGATATAAGAGATATCTCTTAAAATATTTACTTAAGAGATAATTATTTCTTAGAAGCAACTAAATAGGGAAAAGCAAATTTTTTAAATGTCTCTATAAATTATATTTTCTATGTACCTAAGCTTAGAAAGAGCTTGTTATCTTTTTTACAGCTTACAAGTGATAATTTAATTGTAACATTGATTAAATATATCTAGTCCATTAGAAATAAATTTGTATCTTTGATTGTTTAAGGTGTTCAAAAGAATCTTTTATACATTTTCTCTCCTTCTTCTACATGTTTTCTTTCATTGCATAGTAAGAATGAATCTCAATTATAGCATGAAAGATTAGGACATGTTAATTTTAGAAGTTTGCATTATATTTATACAAATAATCTTGTTTTTTGAATTTTTTATAACCCCTCTCATCATGAAAATTGTGAGGGTTGATTGTGTAGTAAGCAACATACTAACCCCTTCTCCCAAGAATCATGATGCAAATTCCTCACATCCTTTAGAATTGATTCATAGTGATGTTTTAAAATCTATTGAACTTGTATCTTTTAATGGTTATATGTATATTTAAACTTTTATTGATGATTAAATTATAATTATCTAGTATTTTCCATTAAGAATAAATCTGATGTGTTGTTTAAATTTAAGGAATTTAAAGCTAGTTTTGAAAATGCATCTGATTTTTCTATTAAGAAATTAAGAACTGATAATGGTGGGGAATATGTTAGTAAAGAATTTGAATATTTTTGTATTACTTATAGTATTAAAATGGAATAAAAAAATTATTATTCCCCTCAAAAAAATGTTATTGATGAAAGTAAAAACCACACCATTATTGAGATGGCTAGAACAATGTTGCATTCTACAAATGTTCCTCCTAGTTATTATGTGTTGAAACCATGAATAATATTGTGCATATTTTAAATATAATCCCTAATTAATATTTAAATTTTATATATAAAGATAAATTTAGGATCATATAATTTAATTTATTTTGATAGAATTATTTAGTTGTTACTTTAGAGATACTAACTATATTGATAGTGTATCTTCTACATTATATTTGTTAGTAAAATTATTTAGTATTGATTCTTGAAAAATACATATTAAAATTATATTTTAATAGATATATTTTTTTTAGATGATAAATAAAAGAAAATATATAAATATTATGATTATTTTCAATTCAATTAACATTGAAATACATTATATGCATAACATCATGCATAATTTGACAAAATGATCATGTTCTAGTTATTGCATTTGGTAAAACATCATGCTTAATGATTTTGGATCTTTTTTGTTTCAATTTATTATATACTATCATTTGATTAGTTTTATCTAATAACATCCTTATATGTTTTGTTTGATAATAAGATATGTTATGAAATTGAAAGTGTAAACAAAATTTGTATCATTAGCTCTTCATCATTGAATTTCTAAGCATTCTATTCATACATCTATGAACTTATTTGTTTCAATATCATATCTTTTTTATTGTATGATGGTATTTCATCCTAGAAATATCCATATTTTATGTATGAGAGGTTATAACTCAATTTTTTTGAGGCATATTAAACATGCAAGGTTTTTTGATAAAACTCAAATGAGAAAATCAGTTATTACTAATAACATATCTAATGTTTGGTTAAATTTAATATCATTTTATTATTAGATTTTTATATGTGCATCATATGACTATTGGGGATGATCATCTTGTCAACATTGGAGATGTTCAATAAGGAATTACATACAATAGTTTATGTTTTTTCACTAACTTTATTATCTAAGTAGTGAACTTGATTGCCTAAAATATGACATGATTGTATTAAAATATGTTTTACATAGAAAAACATATGTCATATTTTTATGTATGTGGTTATTGCAATGCTAACCATACTATGATATCATGAATATATTTTTGGATATGTATTTAAGTTTTGTGTAGGTTCATAACATCAATAATTTAATCATACAGAATTTTATGTGCATTTTGTCTGAGAGAATGTCCTTAATAGTGATATTGATATGTAGTTCTATCCTAAAAATGAACAAGTGGTAGATATATTCATAAAACCACTTGGTGTTACCAATTTTTTTTAGTTTCATGAAATTTTATGCCTCTTGGAGTTGCCATTGAGGGGGAGTATGCATGGCAATGCCACTTCATAATGGCCTTGTGTTTCTTCTCCATATCTATACTTCTTTTCATTCTAAAGCATTTCAAACTTCATGTTGAATTTATGTAATTTAAGTAAATTTCATGCGAAATTTTTACTCTTTTACCCAGATACATTAAAATAATACTTTAAAATGGAGGTCCTTATTTTATAAAAGGCTCCAAGCATGCTTAGATGATTATTCAAGAGAAATAGTGAGATGTAGTCTTATAATCATGCTAGCTTGAACTTACTTTTGAGTAGTTTATTTATTATAATTTATTTATTTTTAAAAGGTGATATTTGGCATGATGAAGAATTTTGATTCCTTCAATTGTGTACATAGTAAAATTCCTTTTTGAGGTGACCATGACATTTATCCCCACTAAGCATTAAGGGGGAGTGTTAGAGAATTTAATCCTAAGTGGGACTTTTTTGGAAATATGATTGTCATTGATGTTAAAAGGGACATTTTAGAATGTCATTAATGTCAAAATGAAGATCATTAGCATTTTACATGCCATTAATGTTTAGGGTTGAATATGTTGATTAGAGGATATGCAAGGGATCCTATCAGAGGTCAAGGATGATTAGAGTGCTTGTGCCCATGAGTGGAATTCATTTAGTTCTTTATATTGATCATCTAGACATTTTGGGTCTATGATATGAAAATCTATGAAGGTGGTTTGTTAACATCACCATTGTCATATGTACATGAGTCTAAGAGAGATGATCATGTGGTTGTGATGACATTAACCCCTAGTTATTATGTGCTAGATTTGAAGTCATTCATTGAAACATGATTAAAGATATCTGGATGAAAATTTGGCTACTCAAATGAAACTCACTAAGTTTCTATACTTAGCTAAATTTACAATAGGGCTAAATAGATCCAAGTAAGCATGTTGATGAGGTTAGGATTTACACACATCAGTATGTCAAGATAAAATGATCATATGGGTTCATTCATTTTTATTCATAGTTTATATGTGTTGAATCTCAAGTCATGTGTTGTAGTGTTATAAAATATATTCTTGAGCAAATTTGGGCTCCCAGGCATTTTGATAGTGTTTTCCCACACTTAGTCAAATTTGCAAGTTACACAAAAAAAATTAGGAATTTTTATAATGTCATATCTTGCATGTATGAAGGATTCAAGGGAAAATGGATATATGGATGGAATAACCTATGTAAACATATCTTATATGATAAATTGTAGGTCATGTGACTAAGCAAAACAAGAGTTATGAAGTTACAAAGTTAGCCTTCTAGGCATATTGAAATGCTCCCCATACTTAGTCAAATTTGCACAAGGTCCTAAAAAGTTATCATGCTTATACCAAGACCATTTATTGAAATTTGTAAAGGAAATAAATAGAATATATATTATGGTTTTTTCATGATCATCTTAGATATATGGTCTATTGGTTCAGATGAAGAGTAATGAGCCCATAATTGAATTATCTTTGCTATCAAACATTATAAGGTTTCTTAATTAAAAATTAAGGGTTTAAGTCATCAAATTCATAGGATTTTATATTTTCATGTTGAATAGATATAACTAGGACTTCATAGCTTAATTTATATCTTAGGCCTTATTTTCATTGTAAAGCTAACCCCTTCAACCTAGTAATTACCAGCTTAAAGTAGTGATCGAGACTTTATATCTACTAAGTCTTAAAGTTAATATTTTTCCTTGCTTGATCAATGAATAACAATTAATTGTATATTTAAGATCTAATTATGTGTATAAAATTCAAAATGTCAAAGACATCTCTAAGTAAATGCACTAGTGACAAGTTTCAAATTCATGGAGCCTATCAGATAGAGACATAATGAGCATAAGCTTATCATATTTAATCATTAAGATTGTCATAAGATATGATGGTGAGTGGATGATCATGTAAAGGAGATCAAATGGAGAGAGTGGACATAATAGGATAAAGTATTCAAGGTTTATTAATATATTGGTGAGTTAAATATTAAGTAATTTTGAGAAGATCGATAAAGCATAAGCATTCTAAAGACTCAAGAAGTAGTGAGATGGGATAAAGAGATCAAAGTTTAATGTCAAGATAAAAGTAAAAATCATGATAGTTTTAATATCTAACATCACATCGGAGCTCAAATCAAATGGTTTAATGGATTCAATTTACACTTAAAGAGTTAAAGTCTAGAAGAATACAAGGATCCAATGGATTGCATGAGCATGTCAGAGATTGATTGAATGAATGTATTTAAAATATGAGAAAATTGAATGTGGATCATAATATAATGGTGCCAAACATAAGATCAATAGTTGATATTTAAATATATGATTAGTTTAATGGTCAAGCATAATAACATGTAAGAACTTGTAGATAAGCTAAAAATCACAACATAGACAATAAGTTAGATTGTAGTGATCGATCTAATTTATGTCAATATGCATGTGCATCAAAACTAGAGCCTAGTATCAGCTAAAGATAGTAATGATAATAGGAATAATAGTGGTGGTGCATGATTTCAAGACATGGGAAACTTGTATTTTAAGAAATAATGAACTAAGTCTAGAATATAACATGATGTGTTAGTAAAATAATGTTAACATAGAGAAAATAAAAAACCCTAAATCAATTTCTTATATGTACCACATCTAAGATATGGTCAGAGGTTATTGTAGCTAAATTAGCAACTGATATAGTTGGATTATGTCAAATAGCAATTATAGATACATAGAACTAGAGAGACAAAGAAGAGGAGGATACATAGAGAGATAAAGTGTGGCAATTGAGATATATATAGACATAATAGAGGGTTAAAAAGGAAGAAAGGTATAGAGAGATAATGTCTATAGAATGAGTAGTTATAGATTACACTTATAAAAGAGAGTTAGATCTATATTCATTTATGAATCTATTTTGTAAATTGGAGTTGTAGCTCCATAGATATTTGATTAGTGGGTGCCATCAGACAAGCTAAGTTGGTGCTCAATTAGGGGATTGGTGTCTCTTTATGGTTGATTCCCTTAAACATTATAACTAGTTATGTTAAGCTAAGTTGGTGCTCAGTTATAGACTTGGTGCTTCCTTAGAGCTGGTTCTCTTAAACTAGGGGATTGATGTCTTCTTAGGGTTGGTGCCCTTAAATGTGTAACCAATGAGGTTTTAACTATGAGGCTAGATTATAATAATAGATTATAATAGTTATTCTCACCATGGTTTTTCCTAATGCATTTTCCATGTATACATCTAGTTTCATGTGTATTTATGTGTGTATGATCTTAAAATATTTGATTTAATCTACACATGTTTTTTCATCTATTTTAAAAGGTATTTTAAGGACTAATTTTAGTTGTTCTAATGATTCACCCCCCTAGTAGATAGTTATGTTCTAATAATTGGTATTAGAGCCCTGGTTCATTACAAGAATCTTAATTAGCTCAGTTAGATCTTGGAATGGAGAACACAAATGGATAGTCAAGAAGGATATTCATCAAATAAATTACCTCTCTTTCATGGTTCAAACTATGAATTTTGGTGCATAAGAATGGAAACATATTTATCTTCATAAGGGTTTGATTTATGGATGTTTGTTGTAAATGGATATGCAACTCATGATATAAATCCTAATGATCAAGATTCAAAGAAGGCATATGAGAGCAATGCCAAGGATAATAATTTTATTCTGTGTGGATTGTCAAAATTAGAGTTTGTTAAAGTGATGTATTGTTGGAATGAATAATACATATATAAAAAATTAAAGATCATATATGAAGGTGATGATAAGTTAAATTAGGCCAAGCTACAAACTTATAAAGGTATGTTTGAATGTCATCAAATAAATTAATAAGAGAAAATTGTAGAATATCACTTAAATTAGATGAAATAGATAATGAAATTAAAGGCCTTGGAGAAGAAATAAAAGAATCTATAAAAATCAAAAAGGTCCTAAGATCTTTTCCATCATAACATAATAACATGTAAGAACTTGTAGATAAGTTGTAAATCACAACATAGAAAATAAGTTAGATTGTAGTGATCAATCTAATTTATGTAAATATGCATGTGTGTCAAAACTAGAGCCTAGTACCAGCTAAAGATAGTAATGATAATAGGAATAATAGTGGTGGTGCATGATTTCAAGACATGGGAAACTTGTATTTTAAAAAATAATGAACTAAGTCTAGAATATAACATGATGTGTTAGTAAAATAATGTTAACATAGAGAAAATAAAAAACCATAAATCAATTTCTTATATGTACCACATCTAAGATATGGTCAGAGCTTATTGTAGCTAAATTAGCAATTGATATAGTTGGATTATGCCAAATAGGAAATATAGATACATAGAACTAGAGAGACAAAGAGGAGGAGGATACAAAGAGAGATAAAGTGTGTCAATTGAGAGATATATAGACATAATAGAGGGTTAAAAAGGAAGAAAATTATAGAGAGATAATGTCAATAGAATGAGTAGTTATAGATTACACTTATAATAGAGAGTTAGATCTATATTCATTTATGAATCTATTTTGTAAATTGGAGTTATAGCTCCATAGATATCTAATTAGTGGGTGCCATCAGACAAGCTAAGTTGGTGCTTAGTTATGGGATTGGTGTCTCCTTATGGTTGATTCCCTTAAACATTATAACTAGTTAGGTTAAGCTAAGTTGGTGCTCAGTTACAGAGTTGGTGCTTCCTTAGAGCTAGTTCTCTTAAACTAGGGGATTGATGTCTTCTTAGGGTTGGTGCCCTTAAATATGTAACTAATGAGGCTTTAACTATGAGGCTAGATTATAATAGTAGATTCTAATAGTTATTCTCACCATGGTTTTTGCTAATGCATTTTCCATCTATACATCTGGTTTTATGTGTATTTGTGTGTGTATGATGTTAGAATATTTGAGTTAATCTACATATGTTTTTTCATCTATTTTAAAAGGTATTTTAAAGACTAATTTTAGTTGTTCTACCGATTCACCCCCTAGTAGATAGTTATGTTCTAACAATTGCTATTAGAGCCCTGGTTCATTAGAAGAATCTTAATTAGCTCAGTTAGACCTTGGAATGGAGAACACAAATGGATAGTCAAGAAGGATATTCATCAAATAAATCACATCTCGTTGAAGGATCAAACTATGAATTTTGGTGCATAAGAATGGAAACATATTTATCTTCATAACGGTTTGATTTATTGATGTTTGTTGTAAATGGTTATACAACTCATGCTATAAATCCTAATGATCAGGATTCAAAGAAGGCATATGAGAGTAATTCCAAGGATAATTATGTTATTCTATGTGGATTGCCAAAATTAGAGTTTGGTAAAGTTATGTATTGTTAGAATGCATAATACATATATAACAAATTAAAGATCATATATGAAGGTGATGATAATTTAAATTAGGCCAAGCTACAAATTTATAAAGGTATGTTTGAATGTCTTCAAATAAATTAATAAGAGAAAATTGTAGACTATCACTTTATTTAGATTAAATAGCTAGTGAAATTAAAGGCCTTGGAGAAGAAATAAAAGAATCAATCATTATCAAAAAGGTCCTAAGATCTTTTCCATCAAGATATGATTCTAAAAACTTTGTAATAAAAGAAGCAAGAGATCTATATAAACTCATTGTTTGTGAGTTACATTGAACCTTCAATTCCTATGAGATGAGAATGGGAGAAGCAAATACTTTGAAGAGAGAAGTTGCATTCAAATCATCCAAGCAAGAAAATATAGAAGCATCTACATCTAGATCTAAGGAGACTGATGAAGAAGAAGCTAACTTTTTTAGAAGATTAAAAAGAGGATTTAGAAAATACAAAGGTAAGTTACCCTGTAAATGCTTTAATTTTGTTAAGATAGGACATTTTGCTACTAAATTCCCTTACAAGAAAAAATATAACTCTAATCAAGAAGAGGATAATGAAAGGATGAAGCACCACTATTCCAAAAAAGTAACTTAATTTAAAATAAGAAAATATTGTATATAAGGGAAGATAATTAGTCATTAGATGAGAGTGATAGCTCAAATGATAACCATGATTTTGATTTTGTGGCTGAGGGAAATGAATCCCTATTCATGGCATTAGGATCAAATTATATAGATATAGATCAAGAAGAAGTTGAAGACTTTGATGAAGAAGAGAAATGAGAAGTGGACCTAGATTGTGAACTCATCTATGCTATAGATGAGATTGACATGATAATAAAAGAGAACTCAAGGTAGAAGAAGATGGCATAAAAGAAAATTGAAAAACTATCCAAAGGTCTTGAAAATTTTGATCATATGGTAGTAAGCCTTAAGACATAAGTTAAAGAGGTTGAAAGAATAGAAGATGTAGTTAAAATTGAACTATAATTAAATCTTATGAATGCATGAATTTAGAAGCAAAGATTGAAACTTTGATAAAATATCTTAAAAAGGTTAAAGAATAAATAGACAAAGGTCTAAATCTGAAGGGAGGATCAAAGATTCTTGATGAATTGATCAGCTCTCAAAAGCCATCAAAAGGGAAATCTAGTATTGGTTATGATAAAGGTAAAGCCCCATGACCAGAAATCTACTAACTTATATAAAAACTTTAAAGTAGAAGGAGGATTAGGAGTAGAGAAGGAGAAATCTTACAAGAAAATACAGACAAATATAAGCACTACTAATGTAAAGAAGGCTAAAGGAAAAAAGAAGATTAAGGAAAGCAATAATAATAAAAATTCTAGCTCTACAAAATCAAGGAAAATGTAGAAGACAAAGGTAGTTGATGAAGATGGTTACATAAGGGTAAGAAACTTTAAGAATCAAGAGTTGTGAAGAACTTCCCATTCTGCACAAAGAAAATCTATGACTAGGTATTCCTCATGTTTTTATGGTTATTGTTATAGTTGTAATCATTTTGGTCATAAGGCTAGTAATTGTAGAGTTTTAGCTATAAGGGGAACAAATTTTATGTGAAAACATTCATTTTCACCCTTTTTAGATACAAATTTAATATGTTATAATTGCAAAAAAAATTCTCACATAATTAAGCAATGTGGAACAAGCTTTGTAAGATCAAGAGCATAGAGTAAGAAGAAAGGCATGCCTCATAATGTGAACAAAGGTTCACAAGTCTCTATAAGGGATACAAATAGGACATTTAAAAAACCCAACATGTATGTAAAATTAAAGATCAAGTGATTATGGAGAATGCACTTAGGTTGAAGAATGTCAAGAGATATCAATGTCTTCTCATGTTGAATATGAAAAGACAAAGCTGAAGCAGAATACTAAGGCACTAGTTGAGGCTAGTTATACTGTTAGTATAGATTCGAGTGAACATCCTACTATTTTTTAGTAATTTTGGTGCATAGAACATCAATTTTTTTTGCCTAGTGATGATATTATGAGCTACAATGAAGATTCATCAAATGAAAAGGTATGCCATGAATCTAAGTTATCTCCATGTATTGTTAATCCAATCATAAAATAAAAGGAGAACATTATAGTGGATGAGCATGTTACTTATTTTAAGCCTAAGAAGAAGAATAAATATGAGCACACGATGACCAAGGAAGAGAAGGAATATGTGGATTTATGGGAAACTCCTAGTTTCACATTTTTCTAGGAGATTGTGAAGTAAGGTGTCTCTAGTTATTCTTATTAAGAGACCCCTTTTAGTGGAGAAGAAATTGATGTCTACTAAAAATGATAAATCAAGCAAGTTGTGATGATGACTTGATCAAACCAAGTTAAGTGATGTGTATGTAGTGTTTATAGGGACAAAATGAGTGTTTTAATATGACATAATGATATTATTAAAGTACATCTCAAATATATATATACATATACATATACATATATATATATATTTATATATATATATATACATATATATATGTGTGTGTGTGTGTATGCATATATATATATATATATATATATATATATATATATATATATATATATATCTGTGTGTGTGTGTGTGTGTGTGTGTGTGTGTGTGTGTGTGTGTGTGTGTGTGTGTGTGTGTGTGTGTGTGTGTGTATGTGTGTGTGTGTGTGTATCTATATGGTCTCTAGATTCATTTGGAATAAGGGTTCTAATGTAATAAACCCTTGGCATTCTGTATCCTAGGTTGTGCAATGAATTAGGTCACCAAATTTAGAGAACATGTGTAAAATGATGAATACATGTGTTAAATGAAGTTATGGTGCATTATAGGTAGTCCCTTAATGCAAAAAATGTAACATGGAGTTAAGGGGAGCTAACTTAGATACTATGAATGGATTAAGAAGCTATGCATAGTGTAAGGGGGAGATAGATTATTTAGTATATCAATATCAAGAAGACTTAGAGTAGAGGAGCTTTGCAATTGGTCAAGTCTTATGACCATAAGGTTATATAGTTGAGACTAAAAGAGAAGGTTAGTAAACATGTATGTTAGCTCCTACACCACATCACTAGATACTAGTGATAGATCATAAGTCCAGGGTGATAATCATAAGAGATTTTTTAATCCCTAGAAGAAGAGATGAAAGGTAACTTAGGTATGCATACTTTTGTGAATTTATAATGAGTTGATGGTTCCATATTCTTGGAAAAATTACCTTATCTGATAAATGGGGAGAAAAATTTGGACAAAATTTAATAAATATTCCATTTTCCATTAATGTCAAAGGGGGAGAAGAAGTGCAAATGCTTTATGAAAAATTTTAAATAAAAAGTGAAAATTCTTCATAAGATTAGAGCATGTGTTTAAGTTGTGTTCAAGAAAATGATCCATTACCTAAGGGGTAGAAAGTGTGGTATGAGTAGATTTATTTAATACTCATCAAAATCCAATATAATAAATGCTAGAGAATGATCAAAATATTAGAATATCAAAGCATTTAGTTTGACATCAATGACAAAGGGGGAGATTATTGGTAATATGATTCTCATTGGTGTCAAAAGGGAGATTATAAGCATATAATTGATGGAAAAGGGATATCATTGGAAGTTTTGATGTCATTGATGCTCAAGGGTGAATATGGTGATTATATTATATGAAAGGGATCCTATCAAAGGTTAAGGATGATTGGAGTGCTTGTGTGCATGAGTGGAATTCATCTAGTTCTTCATATTGATCTTCTAGACATTTTGGGTCTATGATAATTTTTTTTGAGAAGGTAATTTGATGAAGTTGCTATTGTTATGCATGGATGATTTTGGGGGAGATGGCATATGGTTGTGATCACATTAGTCCCTAGTTGTTATTTTATAGATTTTAAGTCATGCACTAAAGCATGTTTGAAGATATGGGGATGCAAATTTGGATACTTAGACAAAATTCACTAAGTTTATATACTTAGACAAATTTGCAATAGGGATAAATAGATCCAAGTAATCATGTTGAGGATGTCATCATTTTCACACATCAATATGTGAAGACAAAATGATCATATGGGTTTGTTCATTTTTGTGCCCAATTTATATGTGTTGAATCTTAGGTCATGTAATATATAATGATAAAAGATATGCTTGAGAAACGTTGGGCTCCCAAGCATTTTGACAGTGTTTTCCCATAGTAAAATTTTTAGGTTACAATAAAAATATAAGAAGTCATTTTTAGGATTTCATATGTTTCACGTATGAAGGCTTCAATAGAAAATGGATATATGGATGGAATACCCTATGTAGGAATATTTTAAGTGTTAAATTGTAGTTCATCTAACTAAGCATAATAAGCATTATGTAGTTGAAAATTTAGCCTTCTAGGCATATTGAAATGGTCCCCATACTCAAATATTCACAAGGTATTGAAAAGTTGTCATGATTTTAGTAATGATCAAGACTTTATATTTACTAAGTGTTAAACTTAGTATTCATCCTAGCTTGATTAATGGATATCACTTAATCTTATGTTTAAGATCTAATGACACCTAAAAAATTCAAAATGTCAAAGGAACCTTTGAATAAATATGCTAGTGATAAGTGTCACATTCACAAAGCCTCTTAGATAGAGACCAAAAGAGTGTAAGCTTGTCAGAGTTAATGATCAAGCTTGTCAGAAGATTTGATAGTGAGCAAGTGATTGTGAAAAGGAGACCTAATAGAGTGAGTCAACTCAATGAGAGAAAGTGCTTGATGTTTATTGACATAGTGGTGAGTTAAAATCTAAGCAAGTTTGAGAAGATCTATGCAGTGTAAGCATTCCAAAGACTCAAGAAATAGTGAGATAGGATAAAGATCTTAATGTTAAATGTCAAAGATAGAAGTAAATATCATGATAGTTTAAATATATAACAACATGAGTGAGCTTGAATTAAATTATCTAATGAATGTGTTTTAAACTTGAAGAGTTAATATCTAGAAGCATACAAGGATCTAGTGGAGCATTTGATCCTATCAGAGATTGATTAAATGAATGCTTTCTAAAAATGTTAAAATTGAATATGGATTATTAGATCATGGTTCCAAACATAATATCAATGACTGATATTTAAAGATATGATCAATCTAATGATCAAATATAGGAACATGTAGCAACTTGTAGTTAAATTATAAATCATGACACAATCAATGAGTTAGATTGAAATTATTGATCTAATTTATGTAAATATGCAAGAACATCATAACTAGACACTAGTATATGCTAAGGATAGTAATGAGACTAGGAATCATGGTGGTGGTGCATGAGTTCAAGACATGGGAAACTTGTCATTCAAGAGCTAATAAACTAAGTCCAGAATAAAGTGTGATGCATTAGAAAACTAGTGTGAACATAGAGAAGATATGGAACCTTAGATTAATTACTTATATATATGACATCTAAGATATTGTCAGTGGTTATTGAAGCCAAAGTAGCTATTGATATAATTAGATTGTGTCAAATATAAAATATAGAGGCATAGAACTAGAGAGGTAGAGAGGAGAAGAAGATGATTCAAAGAGAGATGAAGTGTGTCAATTGAAATATATCTAGACACAGAGATAGAGGGGTAGAGAAGAAGAAAGTAAAAAAGAGATAATGTGCAAAGATATAGATTAGACTTATAATAGAGAGTTATATTTGGATTTATTTATTAATCTATTTTGTAAATTGGAGTTATAACTCCTTAAAGATGTGATTGGTTGGTGTCATTAGATAAGTTGAGTTGGTACTTAGTTAGGGGATTGGTGTCTTATTAGTGTTGATGCCCTTAAACATTGTAACAAGTGAGGTTAAGTTGAGTTAGTGCTCAGTTAGGGAGTTAGTGCTTCCAAAGGGTTGGTGCTATTGAAATAGAGGATTGGTGTCTCCTTAGGGATAGTGACCTTATATGTGTAACTAGTGAGGTTTCTATTGTAAGTCTAGATTAAAATAGTAGATTCTATTAGCTATTCTCATCATTTTGTTTCTTCATGGGTTTTCCATGTATACATCTAATGTCATGTATATTTATGTGTGTGTACTCTCAACATATTTGATTTCATCTACATATGTTTTGTAATCTATTATAAAAAGTATTTTAAGGAATGGTTTTAGTTGATCTACTAATTCAACCCCCCTCTTAGTAGTAGTTGTATTCCAACACTTATTTTCCCTTATCTTTGGTAAAATTATTAAATAATAGTAATATATTATTTACTAACATGAGGTGGAAACCTTGTGAAAATAAATAATAAAGTAATAATAAATTTAATAAGTTACTAACCTTTAATTAAATGAATTTATCAAGATGGATGGACCTATTATTTTTAAAATGGTCACCTCCCATGATATCTCAATATAAATAGTGTCTTACCCCTATTGTGAAATCATATAACACAAATATGAAATTATTTGATCATATTCAATTTTAAAGTTTTGTGAAGCATTGAGTGATGAATTGAGATGGAAATTTAATGTATTGGGGGAAAATTTTATCATATTTGAATAAATATCATCTTGTTGGGTTTTCACCTCTTTGATTTTTCCACCTTAAAATCTTTGTGTTATGTTATCTGTGCACTTTGCTAATTATTTTTCATATTCTTTCCCATGTGTATATTTTATTAAATTCATTGAAGTTGTCATTTTATTCATGTCAAACCTAATTTTTAAGGTTTCCATTTATTTAATTAATTTTGTAGAGCCAAAGTCATGTTTACAAGCCCTATAGTCCAATTTAAACCTTTATTTTTATGATTATTTTGTCTTGTATAGTCTATGAAGCCATTTGTATAGTATCACTCAATTAGAATTCATTATAATTATCTTGTATGCTCTAAAACACAATTTTTAAAACTTTTTAAATATCAAAATCCCTGTTTTGTGAATTATATGGCTTTCTAAAGACTCAAAAAATAAAAATGGTGTTTGGATGTAACTATTTACATTGAAATTAAACTTATAAGCTTTATTTATCTTATTATATGAATTAAAAACCCCTATTAGAGCAACATAATCACTTTTACAACCTCTTGAAGAAACTATATGATTCATATATGTAGTAATGGTGTCCATGTGTTGAAAATATTATCTATATGCTTTGATTATTCATCTAGTAGCCTAAAAACTACAAAAACATCCACCCATATGACCTTGTATAGATTTGTTGAGGACTTATAAAGCATTTTGGTCAAGAATGGCATCCCTTTGATAAAAAAATCTGACCTATGCATGCTTATTTATTCATGGTAAGGTTTAAGCTACAAAACAAAAAATATATAAACAAAAACCTTTGTATGACCTTGTGTGATATCAAACCCTTCACTGTGGAAAATTTATGTAATTATGAGAGCATAATGTCCTTGGTAATGGCATGAGAGCAAGAGAATTTTTTTTTTATATCAAGTATAAATTATTATAGTAGTTTGTAAAAATATTAGGGTTTCATGGGCCCCAAAAATATTTAAAGGAGTAAGAAGTTTTTTATTTTCATACGTTTTCTTGGGTGGTGAAAATAATTACATGGCAAAGTAATTCTTGTATTCTCTCTACATGACAAAATCAAGCTTAAATAACAAATCTTATATTTATGATTGTATATTATTGTAGATCTAATGGTGAAATTTACTTTTGTAAGACCCTTGACAAATTGGAGGGGTCCAAGGTTTGAACCCATTCAAAACAATTTTTTATCACAATTTTTTTAATAAGTTTGTCACATTCATCATTATGAACATTGTGCTATGACACTTTTTTTGACAATCATTATTTGGTCCAAAGGTGGTCATTTGACCAATTAATTTATAAGATTTTAGATGTTCTAGATATAACATAATGGTTTATTTTGTGTTTTAAAACGTCTTTATGTGTTTTTTGTGACAAATCCATTAGATACGATGTATAAAGGTGCACTTTTGGTGGAAATTGACACCTTCAAAATATAAATTTTTATGATGTTGCCTCTTTTTTATGTTGTTAGTAAACACACCATATTTTACAATTCCATTGGGATCCTTATGATTGATGAAGTGTAAGTTTTACACTGGAAGTTGAAATATTTATTGGAGGTTGGAGGACTATTCCCCTTCTCTAGTTTGTTATTTGCTCAAATTTTGGGCTCAATGCTCGAATGGTAATTTTCATATTAGTGGTTGGCTTATTTATATTATATTTTTGAATTTATATCATAGATATTAATCACATGGAGTATACAATATTTTTTAATTTTATTTCTCTAATTCCATAACTTCTCACCTCTCACTTGATAGGGGAGAAGAAATAACATTGGTAGGTCTTTGATCAGTCATTGGTGAAAGTATGATTTGATAGGAATTGAAAGCAATAAAAATTATAAACAAAGGTCATTAAAATTTATTATACATTAGGGATATGTTGCATACATAATATAGGTTGGTCACTTTGATGGGTTTTTTTGTGGATCCTTATGTACATTGATGTAGATGGATAGGCCTCGATCATGTTACATTATAGTATGGTATGATGATCACATGGGATGAGCAAAACTTGATCATGTTCATCAAAATTTTATGTTATAACTCATATCATGGGATTATTATGGAGTGACATCAATTTTGGCTAGTAATAAGATGTATAGTACAATATTTGTAATTGTTTTAGAGTTCCTTTGATGACTTTAGAGTTATTTCTCTAGTTATTTTATCTTCTATACCCATCTAAATCAAGGGGGAGTTTGTTGGTTCATATGATCCAAAGTATCTTTATTTATTTATTTTATTATTTTAGTAGGTAATAATAAATTTTTTATTAAATAATTTGGTAATTCATTTATCTTATAGGAAGAACCTATAAATTAGTTGGTCCCATTGTAACGTCATGTAAAAGCTTTATACGCATGGGACCTTTGGAAATTTTTTTGATATATATTTTTTACCTTTTCTAAAAGTTTATACAACCAACATTTACAATGTAGGTTTCATATTTAATTATGTGTGAGTTGTCCATCATGTTGTTACCTCCACTTGAGAATAAAAAACACTAAAAGCCTCAATAGTATAAACAGATGGAAAATAGGGAGATGAAGCCATAGATTGAGTTACCTCTTGCATTTTGACCATCCTAAGAGTGATTGATGGTAGGAGAAAAACATGGAACACATTTATCATTAATGAATATTTATTGCATGGGGTATATTCCTCTTAATCCTTTGAAGTCCTTATCTTCTCCTCTTACTACCTACATATTGAGTTTGCACTAAGATGGATACAAGGCATGTTGCATACATATTTATCTTTAATTTATCATTTTACATAGCATTGAAAAAAAGTGGGTCATGCAAATGATTAGTGTTTATATAAATCAATGGAAAATTTCCATTTAGAGATTATATATGTTCCCTAACTCTATTTATTGGGTGTCAATGATGAAGGTTGTGGTTATTAAAATTTAAAACATCCATGTTGATTGCAATTGATCTCAACTCATTATATTTTATTACATTAAAATGGAAAAATTTTAGTTAAATTGGAGAAATAATGACTACTCATTTTTTGTACATACCTTACCAATCCCATGAAACATCTAGAAGGAAACATCTTACTCTACTAGCTTGTCTAGAAATAATATAGCCAATTTGAGGGGTGATATAATAATTCCCTATACATGGATGAATGTGAAGTCAAGATAAAATAGTAGGTTCCCTTACATATATTTTATTTATTCATTTTATCAAATAACCTAGGCATGGGCTCTTTGTATATACCATGATACACTAGAGGATTAAAACACTCATAGATTACCCCTATGCATTGCCTAAAACTATGAATATTTTTTTAAGTACATATGGACTAAAGTCCCCAAGGTATAATTTTATTATAAAATATTGTCCAAAAATACCATGGAAGTAGTGGCATCCACTATTTAGGACATCAAATAATACATGTCACCACTACTCACTCATGATATCTTTTATTGAGGTTGAATGCTAAGTATTCATCTAGAGATATATTTTTTATTGATTGATAATCATAACCAAGATAGGAACCTAAATTTTATTGATATGAGATATATATAAAACATAATAGATTATATTCATGAGTTCAATCTTGATCAAAATCCTAGCCTAAAAATTTAAATGCGAATATTATCCATGTCTTCTCAGTTAATCCAATGATCAAGATATTTGGCCTAGTCCTTTAGTACATCCATTTGGTTATTATTAGGAAGCCAATGAGATAAAATATCTTGGTTGTAATAAATTTTTAATGGGATAAAATATTATTATCTTTCAATTTCCATTTCAACCAACTAGGATATTTTATTTTTTATTTTAAGGGAAAATATAAAATCATCCCCATGCCTAACCCAAATAAAGATGAGACAAAATAAATAAATTAATGGCAATACCTATGGTTTCATATAAATCAAGTAGATTACAACCTATTTCTTGGTGATAAAAACATCCACGTAGATGTTATCTTCTCTATTTTTTCTTCTTTACTAAATGACACAACTCTAGTTACTACTTCATGAACCATGGTGTAATACTTAAACTTAGTTTATAAATAACCTAGTGGAAGTGGGTATTATATAATACTATAGTCTTGTATGTAAATAAATATCCCACCATAGTATTTTGAAATTATTAATTTTTTAATTTCTTCAAAATAATGTGTATTATTTCAATCTTATGTTGCTAAAAGGTAATTGTGTTGTAGCAAGCAAACTAATTAATGGTGATTAGGAATTCTATCACCAATTCAAATTTACAAAGTTCATTTAAAGTTATGAATTAATGACATAAATGATATATTCATTCATATTTAATGTTAAGTTGATTGAAATTAATATAAATCTCTTTCCCATTACAATTTTGATTTGATTTAAATTTTATTGGATTTAATGGGATATCATTTACACTCCACGTGTCCCTTTTTCACTCACTATGTAGTAAAATATTATATCTTATTTATAATTAGATAATTCATTTGATAATTATACATGTCTCTATTTGAATTTTTTTAGGCCTAACATCCTTGGCGTGAGTATAACATTTAGGCAATAATGATGTGTGAACATGCAAAAATATACCATGTGGCATGTAATGATTGGTCCATATTTTATTAAAAATTTGATATTAATACAATTTACCTAATTAAATATGAGGTTTAAGGGTTAAAATACATTCCTTGTGATGTGATATAAGTAGTTTTCATTCTCAAAGAAAATCAAGCATAGTGCAGGTTCCCAAGTGACCTATAAAGTTGAGGTGTGATGTTACAAAAATGAACCAAGTGGAATAATATGATTATCTATAAATATCACAAATTATACACTATTAAATTTTATAATTTAATGTGAGGTGTGAGTTAAATAAAATTTGTAAAGGGTATCCACCTAATTACCTCATAATCTTGTAATATGTAATACTAGCACAAAGTAGTGAAAAAGTGAAAATTCATGAATAAGTGACATGTGTTATTAAAAATAATGAAATAAAATAAGCACCCAAATAAATTTCATAAAAATATCTTAAAAAATATTTCAAACTTTTGTAAAAATGGATTTAAAAGGGGCTTAGGCAACAAAAAATGATATCTCACCAAGATTATCATGATATTCCAAGGATTCACATGGGAGGTATCATAGTTCCATTTAACCAAATTAATGTCATTTTATTGT
Source organism: Torreya grandis (assembly GCA_037957365.1). Lineage (NCBI taxonomy): Eukaryota > Viridiplantae > Streptophyta > Pinopsida > Cupressales > Taxaceae > Torreya > Torreya grandis. Next base: position 1,454,420 of record JARHVA010001762.1, read on the forward strand.
GTTAGGATCATACTAATTAGGTGGCCTTCCTAAAAAAATACTTAACTAAAATTTCACTCATCAGCCATTAGTCTTATATCCAAACTTTAAAATTTAAAGAACTCTAAAATTTTAAAGGGATGCCAAATTAAAAGATCAATTTTCAAAAGAAATATATAAGTTAATAAATAAATTATAATTTAATCTAAGGTCATAATAGGGTCCTAATTAAAAATATAATAAGTTGCCATGATTATCAAAATATACTAGTTTTTCTATGATGTTTTTCCAATGCCCCTGCAAAATATGTATGGATAGGTTAGATTTTTACTTTAAAAAAAGTTACAATGAAAAAAAATATTGAAATAAAAAATACATGTCCTTTTAATATATGGTGATGCTCATAAAGTATGTTTATGGAGTGTTTTCTTGTTGAAAATATTTTAAATGTCAAGGGTCAACAACTATCTAACCACTATGGATAAAAATATGGAACTTATATTATTCTTCACTTCATGGTTAGTGAAGTGGACCAAATTATAGCTATTTGTATGCAAAGGTAAATGCAACTAATCTATTAATCAATACTATTTCAAAGAATATAAGTCCTACTTACACTTTTGATTATTGATACATTAGATATTAGGGGTCATGATCAAGATGGATTTGTTAGTCCTAACTAATGGATATCCTACCATAATAACATTATTAGAGATATTTCCAAATCCTCTAGTCAAGTAACACTATGCAATAACCATATCTAGGTCTTATGCTTTCATATTCATAAAGTAAATGAAAAGGAAAATAATGTATAATTTGGTGCTCACTAGAACTTGTAGTACAAAATAGGGGTTAGTCAACATAAAAGTGAACATGTATAAGATAATTCTAATTAAGCTATATATAGGTAAAACCCTAATTCATGGAGAGAAAAATATATTCAATAGACATTATTTATGTTATTTATATATACTAAAATAGAGGAGTAAAGTTAGAGATACTTTCCTTGAAGATGAAGCTATTAAAACTAAATATTTCCCTTGGCAAAAGGTGCTTCTCTAGAGTTTATTGTGGTTTTTAAGGATATGCTAAAGTACCCAAGACTTTTACATAAGACAATATTATTCTCCAAGGATAAACCTTAAGCTATAAATCCTCAAGTATAATGGAGGAAGAATAGATAATAAATAAATGAAAATGAATAATTAACTCATGTTGAATCTAATAAATGGTGAAATGACTGTGTTTATATAGCTAAATATAACCCTAAACCTTTTCAAAAGTTTAGCCAATAGGGTCAACCCAATCAAAATTATACTTTTATTGATAAAAAATTTAGGTTTTTGTGTACGTTGGCCACCCTAAATAAGTTTAATAAATTAGAGTACATGGTTTATGGGGCCAATAGTGTAACACAAATCATCATAAAGGTTTTTAAGCTTAAGAAGGGGATAATGAAGGTGGAAAATGACTAGAGGTGGGTGTAAAATAGGAGGCAAAGCTTAGGTAAGTGTTTTTAGAAGGTTATTATTTTGATATAAAATGGTAGTATAAGAAAAATAATCATGAAAATCATTGATGGTCTACCCACACTTTTCTTGTGTGCCCTTTAAGGTGTGAACTTAGAGATATTGATACTCAATAGGTTCCTACAAAAAAGAGAGCATCAGTAATTGAGAGAGTTTTAAAATATTATGTATATACATATGATCCACTTAAATCTCATCAAGTGTCACTCAAGTGCAATAGGGTATGGTGATTTGAGAAAAAAATGTAGAAACACACAATGCTAAAGCTAAAAAAATGTAGTATTTTAAAGTAGAAAATAACTAAAACTAAATGACTAAAATGTAAATAGCTAAAAATAAAAGTAATGTATGCATAGCTTGACTTACCTTTATAATTGGAAGGTTATATATTGTGTTTTTAATTTTGATCATTAAGGGCACAGATACCACTTTCAACAAACTTGAGGATAAAAAAATCAAGAGAAAAAGAAAAGTAGGCAGGCCAAGATAATTGATACCGTGTAGATGAGATTCACTTAGAAATTTGGCAATCTGAGGTGAAAAATAATAATTTAGGACTAAAATACCAAGTTAAAATTTTAGAATAAATTAGGTAACTAAAAATCCAAATCTACTAAATATATAAAAACACAAACAAGTAAACCTTAAGTAATAAAGGAAAACTCACCAAGTCAAACTAAGGATACATGTTAAAATAATGGTAATCAAACATCAATGTGAAAGTAGTAACAATACTTAATTAAAATAAATATAGACAATAAAATGGTTAAACAACATTAATGAGTGATAAGTAACAATACTTAATCATAAATGGAGATAGTGCATGAGGGGGGAAATAACATTGGTGAGTGAGAAGTTACAAGCCAACCTTACTCAATAATGTAAAAAGTATAGAAAAGTAGAAATAAATGCATTTGTATAAAGAAATGGAAGTACAACAATGAAAAAATGGTAAAATAAAGAAAGATAATTATATAAATGTAAAATCCATTTTATAAAAAAAGTAATCCCTAATCACTCAAAAATGTTTTTTTTTCTAAAGATAGATAAAACTAAAATAAAGTAAAACTAGCATGTTTTTAAAAGATGTGAAGAAGAGGAAATATATATGAAATGGGAAAACAAATTTATAATCACACTTGCCCGCCAAGTGGGGAATGAAATGGGCGGTGTGGAAAATGAAGGAAAAATCAAGGTAGAGAAAATCTTTATCGAAGTCAAGAAACTCAAATTAGTTTTTTAAAAATAAGAGGACATTTTACATTAAGGACTCTGAAGAAAATCTCCCAACCACACAAATATTAGGTCAATAAACAAAGTATGAATATCATTAAATGAAGGCTATATTTATAAAAAGTAAAAAAGGGCCTAACTTCTCATAATGTGTTCCCCATTATTTAGGATGCCTTACAAAGCCATTATTCAACTATGTATATTGGGTACTTGTATGAGAAAGTAGGTAACACCATAGAGTTTTTTGAATTATCCTATTCCAATCTACTAGCCTGTTACACCCAAATAGACCTCTAATATATCATGGGGCTAACTATGGAGTTTTAGATTTTATTGGAGATATGATATTTGATAGTAATCATGTCATTTTGTGTGATTTTCAATTTTGACTATGTATGTTGCCTTTTGATCATTGTATTTTCTTTCAAATGATTTGGGTTTTAACTTTTTGATGGATTTTTGTACTCCTCCATATGGATTTAGATAACAAAACATGAGTGAAAAATATGACTATTATTTAAAGTCTTTGGACTTAGTTTCTAAGAAAGATAACTTAGAGAGCATGGTGTCTAAGAGTCTTTTTAATTCAGGAGGAGTAAAAGTGTTAGCTTGATTTCAACCTTGGTTTATCTAGCGTGGAATGAATGGAAATGAAATCAAGAGGAATGAAACATGAAACAATTTGAATTACTTAAAATCTTTAAAACTATGATAAAGGTGAAAATGGGAATATAATTATAGTGAAGTGTGATTCCTTATCATAAGAATGAGGGAAGTATAGGAAAACGTGTTAATGCTTTATTATTGTGAAAATTTTATCTATAAAATAATAAAAAGATAAAGTTGAGAACATGGGATCATAAAATTGTAACCATTAAAAACACATTCTTAAAGGAATGTCGAATTAGTTAAAAATAGTAATTTTAAGAGGAAGGCTTGATCCTATCCATTTTATTACATTACAACTCATAAAATAGAAGCCTAAGATAGTACACAAAGCATAAAAAAATAGAGTGATAAAGATGGAATTTATGAGGAAGGCATGGTCCTGTCCATGGTCTTATACTACAACTCACAGAGGAAAAAACCCATGGGGTTAAAAAATGATTGGAAAATAAAGAAACATTGAGAAGAAAAGGATATCAAGATGAATATTGGGTCTTATATATAATTTTACAATGTGACTCATGATAAAAGATATATCTAAAGACTAAAAGAAGGGACTAAGGTTTGTCAAAAGAGAATTTATGTAGAGGGTGAGACCCATGTAGATGTCATAAAAAAGTGTTATAAGGAAATCATATAGAAATCATGATAAGAAGGCAAAGATTTAGGTAAAATACTTCTTTAAAAGTTTCAAATTGGTAAGCTCTATAAAAGTATGGCCTTCATTAGTTTAAAGGTGATAAGTCCTAAGACCAAGGATATATTTTACTAAGTAAGGGCCCCAACATTTTTGGGAATATTTTTCCTATTTATCATGAATATAGTCTAATTTTAGGACAATATCATCAACATTAAAAGTGTGAACTTTAAGTCTTTTGTTATGTTGTTTTACAATGTGAGATTTGTATTGGTGATTGTGTTGTAGCATGGAAAGATGGTGTTCATCAAGAAGATCAAGAGAATGAAGGGAAGATTCATCTAATTATTCATCTAGTATGATACCATGAAGAGATATATGAAGAGAGGGAATACCAACTTCTAATGGGAGGATTGATTAAAAACCATAGACTAATAAAAATGGGGTTTCTCTAATGGTAGTGTGTATGCTAGTGTGATAATCCCAAAAAGTGGGATATAGATGAAGATGCCAATCCATGTAGGTTTCACATATTGTCTTTTGGATAATATTATGGATATTTTTTTAGTGGAATCATCTTGGCCATTTCATTGTGGATGGTAGTGTGTGGAAATTTTATGATGTATTTTGAATTTAACACAAAGCTATTTGACATATTCATTTTTAAAATTCACACCATTATCAGAAATGATAGTATGGGGAGCTCCAAAATGAAAAATAATTTGATTGAATATGAACTTATAAAAGGTGGTTTAGGTGACATTGATGAGAAGCATGTATTCAACCCATTTGTTAAAATACTTGATAGCTATGATGATAAAGACATGTCCATCTTATGATCTAGGTAGTTTGATTATGAAATTTAATCCCCACATTGAAAATATCTAGGGAGACTCCATAGTTTTAATCTCATTAGGAGGTGAATTTATTAGTTCATCATGAAGTTTTTAGGGAATAAACTTTTTAGTGAACTCGATGGCATCCTTTTCAAAAGTCGGACAAAAGTAGCACATACATAAGCATTTGTGTGATATAGTGCATCCTCTATATTGACCACTATAGATTCCCCCATATGTTTGTTTAAGAAGAAGAGGAACCTATTATTACATGTGCTTGTTGAGTGTTAGGTGTGGAAAATTATTTTTGTTTATTATAGGAAGAAACTTTGGTATCTTGTCATGTTTCATAAGAATTAAGTGGTGATGGAGTTGAATCATGGCTTCATGATTGAAGTAATCACAAGGCATATAGGAGACAAAATAGTTTGTAGACGATCTACATGTTTCATTAAAGTGAATGATTTTAAAGTGGAAAAAATAAAATTAATTAGGGTCATACCATTTAGGATGATTATTTATATAAGTGAATGGTTTAGAGGGAACCAAAAATTATTTCATTTGCTACACAGTTAATGGCATATGAGAAGATTGGGGATGGTTGACTTTGGCAACTCCTAGTTTAGGTTGATGATGATTTATAGTTATCAAATTATTTTAAAATTTAAATCATCATTTAATAATTTTTGTATTAGGTTCAAATTATTTCATTAATAAGTCTTGATGCTTGGATTGGTTAAGAGAATCATTGATTGTTTGAGGAGAAAAAGTTTGAACCTTATATTGAAGTGAAGGAGTTAATGTTGTTGTAGAGAGTTTTAAAAATTTGACATCATTTATGTTATAATCAGCCTTGTGAGCCAAATATTTCCATCGTTTAATAGAATCATGCATTGATTTAGTGGGATATTGGTTGCCATTGATGAAATGGCTAAGGTCATCTTTGAGAAGATCATTATGTTGAAACTCTTTAACTAAAGGATTGACTAAATCATCTAGTTGCCATATGGAATGTTGGAAAATTTGATTGTACCATTCTGATACATCCTCTATGAATGTTTTAAATAATATTTTAGCTATGGTGAAAGCATTGGTTTGGATCCACTCCTTATAAAGATTGATAAATGCCTTAATAAAATATGCAACGTGTTTAGTCCCATCATATTTAATAGTTGGATATATATTACCAATCTCAATAGAAATAATGAAAGGGGAAAATGGCTCATTTTGGATGTGTTTAAGCATCTTATTGCACATGATAGGTTGGAGGATGTCATTCCATATGAAACCTATAAGAGGTAGAGGCATAGAATATTGATTGTTTTGAGGAAGAAGAACAGGAGGATTATCCATGTTGATCAAATGTTGTTTTAGTTTCATCATTTAGGAGTTGTTATATGTTTGTATTATATTGATTTTTTGTATGATCTATGCAAGAATATGAGTGATATTAATTTGTGGATTGGTGTTTGTAGGACTCCCAAAATTGATATTATGGGGAGGGTTACTAGGTGGCATATTTATTGTGGGTTTATTATATAGGCTTGTGTCAATTACCCCCATATTATGGTGAGATGTTTGAGATGGGAAATGTCTTGATAGGTATGAAAATGATTTGATCCACCAATCTCATTTTATGGATTGATTTGAACCATGTTGAAATATAAAGATGAGGGAGGAGAAGAAGAAATCCAAGAGTGAGGATAATTTTGGGAAGTAAATAAAGGAATAATATGACACTCCATATAGTCTATAAATGGATTTAGGTTGTCCAAGAAGATTTTGATAGGGGATTTCATGATGATTGATGAAAGGATCTGAAATTATGAAATAAATAATACAACTAGGAAAAGAGTCAACTAGATAGATAATAGAGTTATGAATTGGTACATAATGAACTATGTTGACAAAGTTATGTAAATAAAAGTTCATAGAACATAGGAATGAGGATACACAGTCATGCAATTCAAATGGGTATTGTTGAATAGGGAACTAAAAAGGAAGATAAGGATACACAATCATGTAAGTTGATTATGTATATTAAACATAGAACTAAATGGGAAGATAGGGATACACAATCATGCATGTCGATTGTGTATTATTAAATAGGAAGGATAAATATTCTATAATAGATTGTATCGACTAGAATGATAGTGTTATAAAATAGGAAAAATTTGGCAAGATGATTTTGAAGAAAAAAAGAAAAAAGACACATAAAAAATTTCATTAATGTTATTGAACTAGTTGGAAACATACCACAAACCTTGCACCATTGCTAGGTAATGAAATTTTCACAATACAACATAAAAAGATCAAAGAGTAAGCAAAAACAAGAAATTAAATGCTAACTAGTTGGTCATCATAAGTATTATTAAGTTATAATAAATTTTTATTTTAATTTGATAGGGAATTTGGATGAAATAGGGAACTATAAAGAAATATACGGTTGGTTTTAAGATGTTTAAGTTGAAAGGGATTTGTATTGGTTATGGTATTGGATTGGTATTAGGTCCTACCCCATCACTTCATAATCCCTCAGTGATAAGGGTGTTAGGTGATTTCACAATACATACCATCAACCATGTATTTATACTTTGACATAAAACCAAGTTGGATCCCCCTTGGTGATGAAATATAAGTAGGTAGACCTTGGGAAGACAAATGTTTAATGTTTTTTTAATTTAAAGTGATTTGGTAGTATGTGCAAAAATAAAAATAGTGTAACTAAAATGGTAATTTGGAAAACCACCTATTTAGGATATGTGAGTTACTCTAAGCAAGAAAACAACTAAAAAATAAAGGTGAATTAATTACTGGTATATATAGGTAAATTTAATGATTGATAATAGTATAGAGATAGTTCATGTTACACTATATGTATGTAGTATAAAATAGAGTCAACTAGGTCACTTCTATTTTGTGGAGGTAAGGTCTATAAGAACATAAATGAATAGGTCAAATATGTTTTATAGATAGAATATATACTATAGAACTATTTCATCCATGTCAACCTAGTTGGTTGTAAGGCTTCAATTTTACAAACTACAAACTTGTGAAAAATACTATTAAAAATGAACTGAAATGACAAAGAGAGAAAGGAAGGAGCCTTGAAATTTTTACGCTATAATGATAAAATTATAATTTAAAATTATACTAAATCACTAAATTGGTTTTAAAAAGTTTACAAAAACTTGTATGCTAAAGAATAAATAACAATAGAGTCAACTATTTCACTATGTTTGTAGACATGTATGTTTATAAAGGAAAATAATAGATAGAGTTGACTAGTTTGATTATGTATTCCATGTTGATAAGTGTTATAATTGATGTAAATATTAGGTAAAAGAGATAATTTTAAGGAACCTAATGATTCTTTTGAGGTTTATGTCAAGGTTTAGGTCAATAAAATCATGTTTGAGTAACAGTTCTTGAGTACAAGTTGTCTTGAGAATCCTAGTCTAGAATCTGTTAGAAGGTGTGCATAGTGAATATTTGTGAAGTAAGTAATCAAAATATTTTAAAAGTTTTTTTATCACTATGTGATCAATCATGATAATTTAATATTCTTTCAAAAGTGTTTCATGGTCAGTTATCAAGTTTTAAGTGCTTGAAAATCCTAGTCATGACACTAGTCATAACATGAAGAGATCTTGTGAGAAGGTATGAGCTGGTGTCTTAGTGAAATGAGTTCACACATGAATAAATGGATGTATAAAGTTTTTTGATCATGTAATTTATGTGTAAATCCCATGTAAAGAGTCATGAAGGTCAATTTTAAGGCCTAATATGATTTACATATAATAAAGAGAGATGCTAGCCAAGTAAGGTATGAGATTCATATTTAAAGATAATAATGAGAATGTGAGAGTTTTAAGTGTTTTTATATATTATATTAGGTGTGTTTACCAATTTTAAGGTCATGGTTTTCAAAATAAGGCATGAAAATTGGTTTTGAGGTCTTTCAAGTGTATAGAATGAAGGGTTCTCAACCTGAGAAGGACATTCAGGTGTTAATTGGCACATGTAACCTCTACATGGGAACATTATCTCCTAAGGAGAGATGGGGAAGGGTCATATATAAGATATATGGACATTAGTTTTGTAAATTATGGTAAATAATTTATGAATAATTCTTAACACTAGAAATAGTGTTAACCCTCTCAAATCCTAATAATGACCTGATGTGAAATATCTTGTTATAAAGTGATCATAATAGTTTAGTATGAATATTTAAGTGATTTTAGGTTGTATTAAGCTTTCCCAGGCACCTAAAAGTGTGATTATTTTGTCAGGTGTGTGAGTAGACCCTACATGAAAGAGTTTGTTTCTCATAGATTTGTTATAAAAGTTAGTGTTAACCAAGTTAAAGTATGCAAATTAATGGATGGATAATTATGAGAATTTTAATTTATGTCTATTATGGTTTATTTTTGGGTTATATCCCTTAGCTATGTTAAACTAGTCATCTAAGTTGACTAGTCGCTAACAAATGTAATGGTGAAAAATAGTGAGAAACTCAAGTAATAGTGAGAAGATGTTTAGAGATGTATTATCATGTAATATGGATGAATCCAAGTGAATGGAGAAATTTTTAGATAATTTTAAGAAATTTTAATTTTCTATATATGTTCTAGAGGTCAATGGGTATGATGAAAATGTTTCACATAAGTTGACATGTCTGGTTCAGATGGGAGAGTGAGATATAAAGGCTCTAAGATTGGTATGAAAGACAAGTATTTATATTTGACCATGTTATAATTATATATTAAAATGGTATAATTATATCTTAATATCAACAAAATTCATTATTAATCTCTATAAATGGTCATATAGGTGATTGAAGTTCATTATCACCATGATTGGTCTTTAAGGCAAACTAGCAGTTCTAGGTAAGCAAGTTGTAGAGATGAGTTTTAGACTCTATACAATGAGTTAATGTATATAATTCACATGATATTATATTTTTTTACTTTTGTGTCAAATAAATTATTTTAATAATCTTTAAATTTATTTTAAGAGGTTGAAACATTGAATCCTAAATGGCTTGTCTGCCTGAGTGAGGTCTGAGAGAGAGAAGGTTAAACAATTGGTTAGTAAGACCAATAATTACAATTAGATATTATGATATTTATATTTTATGATGTTATAAGGATATTTTATGATAATTTTTATGATATTTAATTCCTTTATTCTATTATTTTATGTTTCAAAATTTCAAGTTTCCATGACTATGTTTTGAGGCTAGTTGGCAGTTCAGAGTGAGCATTTTGCAGAGAAGGGTTTGAGTCCTTTTGCCATGAGTTATGAATTAAAAATAATATGATGATGAAAAAAAGGTAATTTAAATTAAATATATGTGATTTTTTTCCATGGTTATTTGGAAAAAATTTCTTTATGCTTCTGTTGTTCAAGAAAGACTTTTTGTTTATGCACAAGACTAATTTTGAACAATGCTAATGGTGTGCTTCAAGTGGTGGCTGAATCTAAAAGGTGTTATGGAGAATATATGAAATTATAATGGTTTTTTTAGTTTAATATGATATTTAAACACCATTAAATGTTTTTTAATGTTTTCTAAGGAAGACAAAGTGTAATGTGTCTTAAAGTAGATATAATGGGAGTAGGTCTCCATGAGACCTAAAGATGAAATGAGGTCTAATTCTGGTATGTTAGACCTAGATGGATTCAAATAATTTTTTATTAAATTCTTTAAGATGTCATAATATATATTCCATGGCTAACCTAAGTGGTTAAGAGTGTTTGGATAACTAAGAATTATATGATCAAGAGGCTTGTATAAATATAAGGAAATTTTAAGCCTATGTGTGTGTTGAGAGTAAACAAATAAAATTTAACATTGGTAAGAAAAAGGTATTTTAGACAATTATATTAGTGTATATTAACTATTATTAATTTTTAATAGAGTTTTTGTGTATTATTTTCAAGGTCAAATGACCTAATCTATCTTGAAGAGACCAAGTTGAGCAAAGGAGCCTAAAAGGAAGTTTGAGAGGGATAGAAGTGTGTGAAGAGATGAAGAAGGAGATCATCATATGTTGTATGATAAATAAGTTATTTTGAAGGTGATAAATTTTTTTATGTGTCTGAGTTGGTGCTAATTCATCTAGGGGGTTGGTTCTTCCTTACAAGTGTGTGTTTGTTAAAGCCTAGTTGAGTTGGTACTTAGCTAGTTGGGGTTGGTGATCTATTTGACATGGGTAATTAAATATATTTTATGTTTTTATTATATAAATTTATTCCATATGTATATATCAGTGATTTTTATCCTTATTTAAAGTTTCCCATATATATGATGTGTTCTTATGTTTCATTCTTATGTGGATAGGTAAGATTTATATGTTTGGTTGAATGTTTCATGATTACTTAAGTAAGATTTTTAATAATTTTTTTGAATAATGATTCACCCCATCCACCCTTATTCATTTTTATTCCAATATTTGGTATCATATCATGGTCCTTTGCATAGGTTTAAAAGCTTAAAGGAGATCTTAGAAGTAAGGATGGCTAGTCAATAGGCTCAAGGTGGTTTCTCTACCAATAAGGATTAATTGTTTGATAGATCTAATTATGAATTTTTTAACATTAGTATGAATATATATTTGATGTCTCAAGTCATTTATATTTGGTAGTTAGTTATGGATGGCTATAATGCTCCTCCTATTCTACCAATTGATGCAACAAGTAAGAATGCTAGGGAAAACAAATCCAAGTTAATGAATGCCATTATTTGTGGCCTATCATAGGTAGAGATTGTGAATTTGATGCATTATTTATCAACAAAATATATATGGGATAAATTTAATACTATATTTTAGTGAGATACCAAGGTGAAGATGGCCAAGTTGTAGACCCACCATAGATAGTTTGATCATTTGAAGATGAGTGAAGATGAAACCATTGCGTCTTACCTATTTAAAGTTGATGAAGTTTTCAATTACATGATAGGATTAGGATAACAAGTGAAATAATTTAAATTTGTTAAATAAGTATAGAGATCACTAAATCTTCAGTTTTATTCTAAGGTGTCTATAGTAGAAGAAATACAAGATTTGGATAAGATTGAAATGAATGGGCTTCATGACATCTTAACTTCCTATGAGATGTGAATAAATAAAGGAAGACCTCCAAACAAGGAATCATATTTTAAATTTGATAATAAGTCAAAATACAATAAGGTCAAGGATTAGGTATGTTAAGATGTTGATGATGATGATGATGTTAGAATTATGTTTGCTAGGAAATTAAGGTTTTGATCTAGTAAATAAAAGGCAAATTTACCCTTAAAATGTTTTAACTATGGTAATATTTATCACTTTTCATTGATGTTTCCTAACAAGGATAAGGTTTATCATGATGAAGAACATTATGAAGACCATGGAGTTGATAGGAAGGTATATAAGCTTGAAAAAAATAATAAATATTTAAAGAAGCATGAATGTAGGAAAGGGTAATTCAAGCATGAAAAAAGTTTTTAAACCAAATAAGATAATAAATAATATTATGTAAGTGACACAAGTACATCTGATAGTGATGACTTTAGTAATGAACCTGAACATGACAATAATGAAACCGTATTCATGGCCGTATAATCAAATAATGAGGGTTGCTCAAATGGGAAAGAATTTATGGTTGATGGAGAAATAGATGAATAAGAATTTGAATTGAATCTTGTATCAAAATTTCTAAGTGTCATAAAGGATTTCAAAATCCAAAGAAGAAAGAATAAAAAAATAAGATCACTAGCTAAGGATTATGAGGAGAATATTTGCTTATTTGAGGAGAGATTGAGTAACACTTATAAGGAGTATGATGATATCATCAAAAAAATTGTAGCCTAGATGGAGATAATAACTATAATACTAAATGATAAAGATGAATAATTCACTATGTATGTAACTACAATAGAATCATTGAGATCTAAGTTCGATCAAGCATCTATAAAGGTGAAGTATTTTATAAAGTTTAATAAGAGAACTGCAGATCTAGATGATATTTTAACTATTCAAAAGTTTGTAAGTGATAATATAGGTTTTTGTTTCAAATAAAACTAAAACGTGTCAACTCAATTCAAGGTTAAGGCTATTGAATACAATAAGGTCAACATGAAAAGACCTATCAAATAACCTAATGCTATGATGCATGATAGTTCATTCAATGGTTTTCTTGTATGCAATCAGTTTGGTCATAGATCAAAAGAGTGCAGAAGACCATATTGGAATAAAAATAATATATTTGGGGTGAATAATTCTTCAAAAACATACTTATCAACTTCACTTAAGATATTAGGAACTTTATCAAACAATCATATAGATGTAGTAATCATGAACATGAATCCACATGATCATGAAACATAAGAACACATAAAATATGTTGTAAACCCTCAAAGGGGAAGAAAAACAATTTATATATGTAAATGTACTATAGTATTATAATATAAAAAACATTATTGAAACACCAACTTTACATGGAACACCAACCCCAACTAATTAAGCACCAACTTAGCTAAGCTCTAACAAGCACCCACTTGCAATGAGGAAATAAACCCCTAGATGACTTAACACAAAATAAGACAAATTAAACCATTGATAAAATTAATAAACATTTGTTCATAATATAATAGATGATTATCTCCTTATTTAGTTCTTTGCACACTTTTATCCCTCTCAAATTGGCCTATAGTCTTCTTCACTCAACTAGTCCTCTTCTTGAACTAATTAGGTCATATCACCTTCATAATCATACATATAAACTCTATAATGTATTAATAAATGATATTATACACTCATTTTATGGTATACAATACCTTATTTTACTTACCAATGTATTTTTTTATTTGCTTGTTGTCTACCCCTTTAATAGGTCTAAAACTACCTTATATTTATACGAGTCTCTTGTTCATATCATTCTTGGTTAGCCAAAAACCATTAAAATATTAGTTAAACCATGGAATATATATTATGACATATTAAAAACATGAATTAAATGTTTTTTGATTCCCATTAGGTTTGACATATCTCAATTAGGCCTAATTTCATCTTTAGGTATCATGGAGACCTAATTCCATTAAGTCTACTCTTGGACACATTACACATTGACTTCATTGGAAAAAATTAAAAAACTTAAAATCATAGGAAAATATGATATTAAATTAAAATATACCCATTATAATATTTTATAGGATCCAGAATAATTTTTAGATTGAATCACCACTTCAAACACACCATTATCATTGTTCACAATTAGGAATGTGCATACCCAGAAAGTTTGTCTTGAAAAAATAAAGTATAAACACAATTTTAAAAAAAATTTATGGAAAAAATAACTTATAAATAAGATATATGACCTTAGGTTCATCACCATATTCTTTATAATTCAAAACTTAGTGTCTATAGGCTCAAACTCTTCTCTATGAAATACTCACTCTGAACTACGAACTAGCCTAAAAAAGTCATGGAAACTTGAACATCCAACACCTTAAAGAGCATAAAAAAGGACTTGAAACGAATTAAAATTATCCTAAACATTCATAAAAATAATATTAAACAAAATATCATAATATCTAGTGTCAATTATTAGACCTACAGACCAATTTGTTGACCTTCTCTCTCTCAGACCTCACTTAGCTAGATAAGCCTTTTTGGCTTCAATGTTTCAACATATTACACTAAATTAAAATTTTATAAAAATAATTTATATAGAATATAATTAAAAAATATAAAAAATATGTACATTATATGCTTCCAGTTAGGTCATAGATCGTCAAACTCATCGTTGCAACTTGCTTACCTAAAATTGCCAATTTACCTTTAAGACTAGTCATGGTGATAATGACCTTCAATCACCTATATGACTATTTTTTCAAGATATTGATTCATTTGTATGATGTTATGGGATAATTATACCATTATTATATATAAAAATAACATTTTCAAATGGAAATATTTTTCTTGTAGACCAATCTCATAACCTTACACCTTCATTATCTTATCTGTACTAGACAGGTCAACTTGTGAGAAACATTTTAATCATATTCACTAACCTCAAAAACTTATATCCAACAATAAAATTTATTTAATTTATTTATAAAATTAACCATGCACTTCTATTAATACTTAATCCATGATAACACATCCCTAATCACATTCTCATTTCTGCCTAGGTTTCTCACTATTTGCACTATTAGGTCTGTTAGTGACTAGTCAAATTATATATCCAATTTATCACACTTTACGGATATAACCTACCCATAAACCAAAATTTACATAAAATAAAAGAAGAAATATTTTTCCTCCATCTATTTATCAACATTGAATTCATTAGCTCTGACTGTTATAATAAATCTTTGACAAACAAGGCCTTTTTTGTAGGGTCCACTCACTAGCCTAAGAAACCAATCACACCTGGTGGTGACTAAGAGAGTTTAATAAAACCTAAAATCACTAAAATATACATAATAATACATAATGGGTGGTTTTTAATAATCACTTTCACATCAGGTCATTGTTGGGGTTTTAAAGAGGGTTAATATTATCTCTAGTATTAACAATTGTTCATAAGGGATTGCCCCTCATTTACAAAACTAATTCATATAGATATTATATATGACCCTTAACCATATATTATTTATATATTAGGTTAAAATAAATATGTTACACATTCCAATGAATACTTGAAAGTCCTTCTTGGGTTTAGAACCCTTCATTCCTATTCAATTGAGAGACCTTAAAACTTATTTTAATGCCTTTTCTTGCAAACCATGACTTGAAACTTAATGAAAATGATTATAAAAACTTTAATTACATTTAAAATTGATAAAATACTCACATATTCCTTGTAAATTGATCCTTAAAACTCATTAGGCCATACTCTCTCTTTACTTGCTTAGATCTTGACCTACAAATCATATCAAGGCTTGAAACTGACCTTTATGCATATTTCAATGTGCTCTCCACCTCACTTAAATTCTCAAAAAAATTATAAAATGATAAAAATTTCCAAAAAACCTTCATATTCCTTGATGATAGATCATGATGTTTCATTAGGCCAAGTAAGGTCTAGAAGTGGTCTAGTTACATATAAGGCATGTAAGACATACCCATGTAGGCTCACATTGAGACTCTCATGAGTGATATAAGACATAATATACCTTATCAAGTAATTTAATATGTCCAATAATTCCTATTTTCACTCATCTCATCAATCCATCATACACATACCTTATTGTAAGGCCTCTTCATGTTATGACTTTTGCCATGTCTAGGCTTCTCAAGCAGTTAAAACTTGAAAGCCAAGATTGATACATTTTTAAAAGTATATTAACTTTTATTACATGATCATAAATAGATAAATAACTTATAAAAATATTTTTCTTGCTTACTTACCAAGCTACACTATGCACACCATGCACATGCTCATGATATGACTATGCTTGTTATGTCTAGTCTTCTTAAGTTACCTTATATTCAAGGACTAGTACTCAAAATATTATTACATTAATCTAAAAATTGACATAAATATTATAAGAATCATTATTATACCTTCAAATTATCTCTCAATAGAGATATATTAGGTTGCCTTCCAATTCTCTCT
Organism: Torreya grandis; assembly: GCA_037957365.1. NCBI lineage: Eukaryota > Viridiplantae > Streptophyta > Pinopsida > Cupressales > Taxaceae > Torreya > Torreya grandis. The sequence continues at coordinate 1,470,910 of JARHVA010001762.1, forward strand.
TGTCACCTCGATTCCTTGTCATATCAGGCACACAAGCACATCTCTCATAGATCAATCACGAATCATCTTCACCATATACACCTTGACATTAATGACATAAGCCTTAAAATAAATGATAAAAATTCTCAACAAACTCCCTCTTTGTCCCTGATGGCAAAACATTTTTCAATTTTCTAGCTCTCATCTCCCCCAATCTTGTCATACTCCCTTCTTGACCTTTCTTCCCTTTTGAAATTAATGATAATGGGGCTTCAAAAAAATACCATATAGATCACACATTATTGTAACACAAGTTATTAATAATCAAATGAACATTCTCCCCTTTTCTCCATGTATACCTCCTTCAAATAAACTTAGATTATAAGACCAGTTCTCATCATAGATCAGGATTATTCAACAACCTAAATAGCTCCCCCTCAAACCAAGCATCAATCATGATTTCTCTAACTAAAAAGTGTCTTCATGAATCCTTAATAGAACCAATCCTTTATATAGATCACTAAAACATCATAAGTTTAGGATATTCCTAAATCTCCATGCTCTCACAAGACTAAATATCCTTCAGTATCCTTTCAGACTTGATTTGTAATATAGGATTGACCTCTTCATCAACCATTTGATTATAAATAGACATTCTTGACTTGATTTCACATCTAAATTATAATATACTATATAAACCATTCCATTTGATTTTATATACTGATCATTACTAATCTTTATTGTATTTGGTTTCCCTATATTCATTTGCCTTCTTTATTTCACTTTAGGAGTTTCAAACCTCCTTTTTTGACTTGATGACATTCTAAGTCTATTAGGTAAGAATATATAAACTTTTCATAAATTATGATACATGTATCAAATACCCTCATACATACGCCTTGATTAATTTTAATTGACTCCTTCCATAGTCTCATGAGTACTCATTCTTGGAGGGTTTTATAGACTTTCTTACTCTATGAGAAAACTATATACATAAAAACTAGTAACCATATAATGAAATAACATACCTCATATAATAATGTTGTTTGATAGGTATTTTCATGTTGAACTTATTTTCTTCAATAGCCTTTTCTTTGACTTGAGATGCCCCCTTTTGATCTTCTTTGAAAACAAGACCTATCTTATCACTTGCATAATTATGGTTACTCAAGATGTCATCTAGAACCTCAATTTTATTTTCAAACTTCAAAAAGTTCTTCACCTTACTAGATTCTTGATCCATCTTAGCTTTTTGGATTACACTTTATTTTCATACCTAATGCATTCTTCCTCTTTAGCCTTTAGGTTTGTATTGACTATATCTATCTATGCTTCAATATAATTGATGATCTCATCATACTCCTTAGAAGTGTTACTCAGTCTCTCCTTAAACAAGGCAATCTACTCCCCATAGTCCTTAACTAATCATCTTAATTTGTGAATCTTTCTTATTTAAAATTTCAAATCCTCTAGGACACTTACCAATTATACCTTAATATTCACTTTAGCTTATTCTTCATATTATTCTAAATTAACCATAAGGCCTTTCACATTTGAGTAACCCTCATTGTCTAATTTTATGGCCATAAATAAGTTTTCATTATTATCATGATCAATTTCATGTTCATTATTGTCATCATCACTATTAGATGTGCTTGTGTCACTTAAATTAAATCAGTTATCTTCTCTAGTATAGAAACTTTTCTTATTTTTGAATGATCCTTTCTTGAAATCTATCTTGTTCTTGTCAAGATTATAGACCTTCCTCTCATCTACATTATGTTCATCATGTTCTTCATTATGCTTAGTCTTTTCCTTATTAGGACACTTAGATGTAGAGTGGCCAATATTCCCATAGTTGAAACATTTAAATAACAAATTACCCTTATAATTACCAGATCCAGACCTTAATTTCCTTGTAAACATGGATATTAGTTGATCATCATCAACATATTAACATTATTTTTCATTGACCTTATTGTCTTTTGACTTATTTTCAGCTTTAAAAAAATGCTTCCTTCTTGAGAGGTTTTATTTTATTAGTTCTCATCTCATAGGCAATTAAAATTTCAGGAAGCCCGTCCATTTTAAGCTTGTGAAAATATTTCATGTCCTCCATTATATATAACCTAGATTAAAATTTTGGAGTTAGTGATCTGAATACTTAAACAACTATAGATTCTTTCACTTTTTCTCCTAATTTTCTAATAGCATTGACTACTTCGTCAACCATCAATCAGTATGATGAAATGGTTTCATCTTCATTCATATTTATTATTTCATGTTGTCTTTAGTGGGTCTAAAACATAGCCATATTCACCTTCGTGTCACCTTCATATATAATATTCAATTTGTCCCATATTTATTTAAATAATACATATTTTATCACCTTAACAAGTTCTACCTCTGATAGGCCACAAATAATGGTATGCATTGCCTTGGAATTGTTTTCACTAGCCTTCTTACTTGTTGCATCAAATGGTGGAATAACATGATCACTATATCTATCCACAACTAAATACCAAATATCATAACCTTGATACATCAAATACATCTTAATTATGATTTTCTAAAAGTTATAGTCATATCCATTGAATAATTTAGCCTTACTAGTAGACAAACCACCTTGAGAATGTTGGCCATCTATCCTTGCTTCTAAGATCTCCTTTAGGATTTTAGACATACTTAAAAGGAACAAGATTTGATTCCAAATGTTGGAATTAAAATTATTGAGAGGAGGTGGGTGAATTATTATTCAAAAAATCACTTATCAACTTCACTTAATCAATCATGAACTTAATCAAATAGGCATATATATCTAGAAAACATAAACATATATCCATAAGAGAAGGAAACATAAAAACACATCACATATGTGGTAAAACCTCAATTTTTAGAAAACCCACTTATATCTAAAAATGGAATATAATCCTATGATACAAACACCAACTTTAATGAAGTACCAAACCCAACTAGCTAAGCACTAACTTAGCTAGGCTTAAACAAGCACCTACTTGAAATGAAGCACCAACCCCCTTTATGACTCAAAATCAACTCATCCACCTAAAACCATTAATAACCTTAAAAACACTTTTTTTTCATCATACAATAGATAATGATCTCCTTGATCAGTTCTTCACACACTTCTATCCCTCTCAAATTGGCCTCTAGCCTGCTTTGCTCAACTTGTCTTCTTCTTGATTGATTAGGTCATATGACCTTGATAATTATACATATCACATCTATAAAATATTAATAATTGATCCTATACACTCATCAGATGGTATATAATACCTTGTTATACTTACCAATGTATTATTTTATTCTCTTGTTGGCTACCCCTCTAATAGGCCTAAAACTACCTTGTATTTATACAAGTCTCTTATTCATATCATTCTTTGTAAGCCAAACACCATTAAAATCTTAGGTCAAACATGTAATTTATATTAGGACATATTAAAAAAATTAATAAAACATTATTTTATTCCCTCTAGGTCTCACATATCTCACTTTGGCCTTATTTCAAATTTAGGTCTCATGGAGACCTAATTCCATTAGGTCTACTCTAGGACATGTTACACTTTGCCTTCATTGGAACACATTAAAACACTTCACATGCTAGTAAAATATAATATTCCATTAAAATATACCTATGATAATATAATATAGGCTTCATAATAATTTTTATATGGAACCACCACTTGAAGCATGCCATTAGCAATATTCACAATTAGGCATGTGCATACCCATAAAGTTTATCTTGAACAACTAAAGCATAAGCATAATTTTTGAAAAAAACTATATATGTGTGTGTGTGTGTGTGTGTGTGTGTGTGTGTGTGTGTGTGTGTGTGTATGTATATATATATATATATGTATATTTATATAATATATATGATCTCAAGGTAATCACCATATGATTTAGACTTTATAACTTAGTGTATAGAGGCTCAAACTCTTCTCTGTAGAATGCTCACTTTGAACTACCAATTAGCCTCAAAACACAATCATGGAAACATGAAAATATGACTCCTAAAAATAGATAAAAAAAATTTATTCCAATGCATTAAAATTATCCTCAATCACCTTTATAAAAATATTAAATAAAAATATCATAATATCTAGTGTTAGTTATTTGTCTTACAGACTAATTTGTTGACATTTTCTCTCTCAAAACTCACTTAGCCAGACAATTATTTTTAGATTCAATATTTCAAACTCTTAAACTAAATTAAGAGATTACGAAAATAATTTATATAAAGTAAAAATAACAAATATAAACACTATGTACACTATATTCTTCCACTTTGGGCATAGAGCCTCAAACTCATCATTGTAACTTGTTTACCCATAACTGTTAGTTTACCTTAAAGACTAGTCATGGTGATAATGACCTTCAATCACCTATATGACCATTTTAAAAAAATCATAATGAATTTTTATGATTATATGATATAATTATACCATTATTATATATATAAATAACATGGTCAAAGGTCAATATTGGTCTTGCATACCAATCTCAGAACCTTACATCTGCATTGTCTCATATGCACTAGACATGTCAACTTATGAACAAAATTTTCATCATATCTAATAACCTCCAAAAAATATAAACAACATGATAATTTATGAAATTTATTTAAAAAATTATCCATTAACTTTTATTCATTCCTAATCCATGATAACACATCCATAATCACCTTCTCACTTTTTCTTCAGTTTCTCTTTATTTGTACTATTAGGTCTATTAGCGATTGGTCAAATTATATGACTAGTTTAGCACACTTGAGAGATATAAAATACTCATAAACTGATGTGTACATCAAATAAAAGTCCCAATATTTGTCTTCTATCCATTTATAAACTTTGACTTGGTCAACTCTGACTGTTACAATAAATACCCAAGAAATAAGGCCTTTCTTATAGGGTCCACTAACTATCCTGATAAACCAATTACACCTCAAGGTACCTAGGAAAGTTGAGTATAACCTCAGATAGATAAACATCACATAAAAATCCATTATGGCCTATTTTTAATAATATCTCTAACATTGAGTCATTGTTAGGGTTTTAAAGAGGGTTAATATTATGTTTGGTGTTAACAATTGCTCATAAAGAATTGCCCCTCATTTCCAAAAATAATTCCTAAATATATTATATAGGACCATTCCCCATATCTCATAAATTTTTTAGGTTCCCATATAGAGGTTACATGTGCCAATGAACACTTGGAAGTCCTTCTTTTGTTCAGAATCCTTCATTCTATGCACTTGAGAGACCTTAAAACTTTTTTTTGTTCCTTTTATTGTAAACCATGACTTGAAACTTCATGCACATGATTAATAAAAATTGAATTGAATTTTTCAATGCTCACTTACTCACATATTCCTTGGAAACTAATACTGACAAATCATTAGGCTATTATCTCTCTCTCTCTCTCTCTCTCTCTCTCTCTCTCTCTCTCTCTCTCTCTCTCTCTCTCTCTCTCTCTCTCTCTCTCTCTCTCTCTCTCTCTCTCTCTCTCTCTCTCAAATCACATCAAGCATAGAAAATAACCTTTACACCTCTTTAAATGTATCTCCACCTCACTTACATGATTATAAAAATTATAAAATTCTAAAACAATTTCAAAAAACCTTCATATGCCTTGACAATAAATGATGATGCCTCACTAGACCAATTAAGGTCTAAAAGTGGTCTACTTTCATACTAGGTCTATAGGACATACCCCTATAACCTCACCTTGAGACTCTCATGAGTGATCCAACACCTCATATACCTACTAAAGTAGCTTCATACATCCATTCATCCATGTTTTAACTCATATCACTAAGTAATAATACTCATACCTTCTTACAAGGTCTATTCATGCAATGACATATGTCATGTCTAGGATTCTCAAGCACTTGAAATTTTACAACCAACCCTGAAACACTTCTAAAAGTATCTAAAATTATCTTAAATTATCACACATATCTAAAATACCTCTCACAAAATTATGCTTACGTACTTCACTAGGATTCACTATACATACCATGCACATGCTCATGATATGACTAGGCTTCTTAAGACACCTTGTATTCAAGAACTAGTACTCAAAACATGCTTACCTTAACCTAAAACTTGAAATTAACCTTAGAAGAATAATTAACTTTCCTTTAAATTCTCTCTTAATAGAGAGACGTTAGATTGCCTTTAAATTCTCTCTTCTCACCTAGTTTGCTTATCACATCAAGCACACAAGCACATACCTCATAGATCAGTCACCAAGCATCTTCACTAGATGAAATTTGACATTAATGACATCAACCTTGACATAAATGAAAACAATTTTAAATAAAGCCTCAAATAATGAGTTCTCATGAGACCATGGAAGGAATCATAATTCACATCAGTTAAAAGGATGTATATGGTTGTTTGATATAGTTGTCATAGTGTGGGACACATTAGAATATTTTGTATTAATAAAGTGAGGTCATCAATTAAATATAAGAGTTTTGAAGCTCTTAGAGTACAATGGAGAAGGAAAATTAATGTATAGAAAATAAATATAGAAAATTTTATTCATGATCAATCTACAATCTCAAATGGAATGTTAGCTATGGTAGATCACACTTCAAATGAGAAATCAAGTCAAGAATGTCTATTGTCAACTCATATTGATGAATAAATGGTTGATTAAGAGGTCAAAACTATAATTTCAATAAAGCCTAAAATGATATTGAAGTATATTTAGTGTTATGAGAGCATGGAGATCTAGGAATCTCTTAAACTTGTGTTATTTTAATACTTTATGGAAAGAGATGGCTCCATTAGGCTTCATGGAGACACTATTCAGTCAACAAAAGCATGATGGATGCTTGGTTTGAGGGGGGATATTTAGGTTGTTAAAAAACATAAAATATCTAAAGATGTAAAGACAAAAGGGGATTCCCTAATTCTATAGCTGATGACAGGATTATGGTGACCATTTGTGTAATCAAAATATTTGTGTCATATCAGTCATGAAAAGAATAAGGTATGTGGTATTGAGTTTTGACTTCCTTTGAAGGAGGTATGCATGAAGCATATTTATATAAATTTTTACTATTCTATGTGCTGATATCCTATTGAAAGAATTTGTGGTTTCAAATGGTAGTTTGTGGAAGACACTTTGTCATTAATGTCAAAGGGGGAGAAAGTTAAAGCTTGATCAAATTGGGGGAGATGATAGTCATAAAATTGAAGAATGTTTTACCATCAATGACAAAGGGGGAGTTTGTTGAGAAGTTTTGTCATTGATTTCAAGGTTTATTTAATTGATCTCAATATACAGGTTAGAGAGAAAATTTTAAGGAAAACTAATGATTCTTTAGAGGTTGATGTCAAGTAAAGCATGTTTGAGTATTATTTCTTGACTATAAGGTGTCTTGAGAAGCCTGACCTAGAATCTATGAGAAGGTGTGCATAGTGAATCTTGGTGAATTAAGTAATCACAATATTGTGATACATTGTTTTTCACTATGTGATCATGTAAGATAACTGAAGATACTTTTAAAATGGTTTCAAGGTCAGTTGTCAAGTTTTAAGTGATTGAGAAGCCTAGTCATAGAACTAATCATAACATGAAGAAACCTTATGAGAAGTTATGAGATTATTTTAATAGTGAAATGAGTGTACATAGGCATTAATAAATGTATAAGGTTGTTTTAACATGTAATTGACATGGATAACACATGGAAAGAGGCATGCAGGTCAATTTCAAGGCATAATGTGACTTTTAGGTTAAGGTCTAGAGAGTAAAAAGAGAGATGGTGGCCAAATGAGGTAAGAGATTAATATTCAAAGATAAGAATGAGAATTTGATAATTTACAATCATGTGATATATTATATCAAGTTTGTTTAAAATAAAATTTGTCATGGTTTGCAAGATAAGGAAAGAAAAGTGATTATGAGGTGTCTCAAGTGCACAAAATGAAGTGTTCTCAATCTGAGAATGACTTTCAAGTGTTCATTGGCACATGTAATATTTGAATCGGAGTATAATTTATTAATGAGATATTAGGAAGGATCCTATATATGGTCTTAAATAATTATTTTTTGAAATGAGGGGCAATCCTTTATGAACAATCACTAACACCAACATCAATGTTAACATTCTCTAAAACCCTAACAATAATCTAATATGAAATATATTGTTATAAAGTGTTCAAAATGTTTTTTTATGTATATTTAAGTGATTTAATTTTTTATTAAACTCTCCTATGTACCTCTAAATTTTATTGGGTTGTCAGGTGTGTGAGTAGACCCTATAAGAAATTGCTTGTTTCTTAAAGATTTGTTGTAGTAGTTATGGTTGACCAATTCAAAGTATTAAAATGATTGGATTGATAATTTTAAGACTTTTATTTAATTTCCATGATGTTTTTTTTAGTATGTTCTATCCCTTATGTGTGCTAAACTAGTCATCCAAGTTGACACATCATTAATAGACCTAATGGTGATAAATAATGAAAAACCTACACAACAATGAGAAGATGTTTAGGGATGTGTTATCATGGAATAGGGATGAATCAAAGTGTATGGATAAATTTTTAAATGATATTAATACATTTAAATATTGGATATAATATTTTGAGGTTAGTGTATATGATTAAAATGGTGCTCATAAGTTGACTTGTCTAGCTCAGATGAGATAGTGAGATACAAAGGCTTTTAGATTGGTATGAAATACCAATATTTATATTTTACCATGTTATAATTCTATATAAAAATTATAAATTATCCCATATTATCATAAAAATTAGTCATTATTCTCTATAAATTGTCATACCGATGATTGGAGGACATTATCACCCTCACTCATCTTCAAGGCAAAATGGTAGTTCTAGGTAAGCAAGTTGCAAAGATGAGTTTGAGAATTTATGCCATGATTTAAGGTATATAATGAACATGATTTTTTTTTTTTGTTTTTTTTCTTTTTTTTTTTTTTTTTTTTTAAATAAAATTTTACATCCAATACATTATTTTTATAATCTTTTAATTCTTTTTAACAGGTTAAAACATTGAAGCCAAAATGGCTTGTCTAGCTGAGTAAGGTCTGAGAGAGAGAAAGTCAATAAATTGATCTATAAAGCCAATAATTTCCATTATATATTATTATATTTATATTATATTTTGTGTTGAGGATGTTTTAGGATATTTTTACTTAATTATAAATCCTTAAATTATTTTATTTTAGGTGTTAGAAGTTCAAGTTTCCATGACTATGTTTTGGGGTTAGCTAGTAGTTTAGAGTGAACACTTTGTAGAGAAATATTTGAGTCCTTTTTCCCTAAGTTGTGAATTATAAAGTATATGGTGATGAACTTAAGGTAATGTATCTTTTTTATATATTATTCTTTTCCATTTTTTTTGAAAAATTTATGTTTATGGTTCAATTATTCAAGAATTACTTTTTGGGTATGCACAAGCCTAATTGTAAATAATGGTAATGATGTGATTCGAGTGGTGGTTCAAGATAAAAGGTTTTATGGAGCCTAGATGATATTATCATGGGTATTTTTAGTGGAATATGATATTTCCTTAGTATTCAAGGTGTTTTAATGTGTTTCAAGGAAGAGAATGTGTAACATGTCCTGAAGTAGACCTAATGGGATCAGGTCTCCATGAGACCTAAAGATGAAATGAGGCCTAATTGAGGTCTGTAAAACTTAAAACAACTCAAAACATATTTTATTAATGTATTTAAGATTTTAAAAAAAAAAATCCATGGATAACCTAAGTGGTTAATAGTGTTTACATGACTAAGAAGTATATGAGCAAGAGGCTTGTATAAATACAAGGTAGTTTTAGGCCTATTTGTGTGTTGAGAGAAAGTGAATAGAATATAACATTGGTAAGTAGAAGAAGGTATTATAAAAAAATTGTGGACGTTATATCAACTATTATTAATTTTTAAAATAGGTTATATCTACGAGATTCAAGGTAAAAGACCTAATCTATCTTGAAGAGACCAAGTTGAGTGAAGGAGCATATAAGGTAGTTTGAGAGGGATATAAGTGTGTGAAGAGATGAAGGAGATCATCTATTGTATGATAAACAAGGTGGTATTAATGTGATAAAATTATTAATGGTTTAAGTTATTAACAATTCATTTATGGGGTTAGTTCCTCCTTGTAAGTTGGTGCTTGCTAAAGTCTATCTGAGTTGGTGCTTAATTAGTTAGGGTTGGTGCTCCATGTGAAGTGGGTGATTCATTAAATTTTATTTTTGTTTTATAGGAATTTATTTAATTTTTATATATTAGTGTTTTTTATTCTCCTTTAGGTTTTCCCACATATATGATGTGTTTTTATGTTTCATGCTTATGTGGATAGATGCCTATGATTGCAAGATCAAAATGATGGTTGAATGTTTCATGATTGCTTAAGTAAGATTGTTAAGAAAGCATTTTAATACTGATTTACCCCTCCCTCTAAGTCATTCTTTTCCAAAATTCCAATCTATAACTGAATAATAATATTGTGTTTAAATGATTGATCTTGTAACTTGTATTTAGTGAAGACCTACATAGACAAAATAAAGTCATTTTGAAGTGACTATGTGTTAATCATATACACAAAAAGTTAGAACTATACTAAATGGTTTGATACCATACTATAAATATATAAAAATATAATATGATGACATAAATAATGGTTTAAAAAATATAATTTATAAGGGCTAGATTCATCTCAGATTCACCAAAATGTATGAAAAGGGAAATGCAATTGATCTATTAATCAATCCTAGCTCAGAGAAGATAAATCCTAGTTACACTTATTATTATTGATACATTAGATATGTAGGGTCATGACCAAGATGTATATTATAAACCTAATTGAGGGATTTCTTACCACAATAACATTATTAGATATGGTTTTAAATCCTCTAGTCAAGCAACACTATGCAATAAATCTAGCTATGTCCTATGTTTTCATATTCACAAAGTAAATGTAAAGGAATGTATAGTTTAATCTAGTGCTCTCCAAATCTTGTGGCAAAAAATGGAGGTTAGTAACCATAAAATTAAACATACATAACACAATCCTAACTAGGTTATGTATAAGTAAAACCCTAATTCATGAATAGATAAATATATTAAAAAGTTGTTACTTATCTACTTCTATCTACTAAAATAGATGAGTAAAGTTAGAGATACTTACCTTGAACATGAATCTATCAAATATTAATCTCTTTCTTGGTAAAATGTGTTTCAAAAGAGTATTTTGTAGTTTTTAAGGATCATCTAGAAAGTCCAAAACATCCAAGACTTTTCTATAAGACAAGATTCTTCTCCAAGTGTAAACCATAAGCTATAACTGAAATATATAATGTATTTTTTTAATGTAGAATAGAATGCATAATTTAAATACAATGAAAATTTTCCATTCCTCCATCATTACCATAGATATGATAAGAGTGAAGTGGAAAGATATAAATTTTATGTATAGACTTAAAATTAGCCACCATTGGCCTTCGACTGGACTTCAGATTGATTTCTACCAACCATTACAAATTAAGCCTAGAAATCATTGACTTTATTAAATTTTCTTGTGAATTATTCCTCAAATTTTAGAATCATGTTAATACATCCCTAATTAGGGTATTCCATAGTATAAAATAACGCATTCTCACTAATTCATATCTAAGCACCCCATGACATCACAATAGTCAATTTGGCATATGGACCTATTTAGTGGGGCACATAGACTTAAATCAAATCTTGAAAGACATAAATGGATAATCAAAATTAATTAATAAACTTAAGAAAATTAAATTCATAGTTGAATTATCCATTTGAAATTAAAGAATAAATAAAAAAGGAAATAAAGAAATATGAAATATCCCAACTTTTCATGATTACTTTTATGAGTTGTCAAGCCTTTTTGAAAATATCTCATTTTGGGGCCCCATTCCTATTCATTTTAAATAATTATTACTTGAAAAATATTAAATCTACTGGGGTTATATATGACTCACTTAGGTTAGGTTTGAATAGATTCCATTCGTTAACTCTACCTTGACTCACCTTGGGTTTGGGTTAGATCCATTTGCTATAAATACAAGCCATTACCTATTAAATTATAAGATTAGAAATTGTAGAGTTATAATGTAGGTTTTTTTGAATGATATTTATATCAATAATGTTATAATTCCAAAATATTGAGCCAAGCCAACACAAGCCACAATGGTGCCAAGGAGAGAGGGAATTACACAAACTCCATTGCTAAAGACTCTTTGAAGCAAAAATTGAGTAAGAAAATCAACAATGCATTAGGAAATCTTAAGGAAGGTGATAGATTATGTGTATTTTGAATTTTAGTTGTGATTCCATTTATCTTTTGTTCATTGAGCTCACCCCTAAGATCTAGGATTGTAAGTGTTCATGTTAGTATGTTTATTTCAAAATTATTACTTAAACTAACACTTGATCTAACCTCCCTTCTTAGATTCCTATGATCCCAAATGGCATGCCCTATGGGATATAAATAATATCACATACCAAGGAAAAAAAAGTGAAAATATTAGGTTTTTTAAATGAATGCTTGATAATCTTAAAAATTGGAGATTTTCCTTTGTCTTTCCATATTCTATTTTTAGTGTTAGCCATGTTTACATAGAGATCAACATCGGTTCTTCATAACTGACATTGGTTTTGCCTATTTAGCATTGGTTCTTTATGCAGGGTAGGACATAGTATAAAAATTACATTTTTATGTTTCCTTAAAAGTTGCATGTTTTTATTTTGGTTTTTAGCTCTTTGTCTAAACATTTTATTATAGGATCCAAAGGTCTTTTTAGAGATTTATACTAATCTAGGCTAACAAGTGTATTGGGAACAAATGTTTTTATACTAAGGGTTCATAGGTAATTGACATCGATATTTATTGATCATCATTTTTTTTACACCTGAGAATAGTTATTTTGTAACTAACATTAGTCACAGTTGCCTAACATTGGTCTCTATGTAATAAAAATATCAAAACCCAAGATCTTATTTCCAAATCTTATTTTCTCATTATGAAAGTTATTCAAGGTAGGCCAAAACCCTCTAAATATTTTAGGTCATGTGTATAAAAGTGCCAAATTTGAACATGTTTTAGTGTTGAAAATTTTTGTTTGGTGCTTAAAAATGAATTTAGATGGTTTATACTTAGTTTGTTTTGTGAAATGTTTAAAAAGTTTGAAACTAAGGCTAAGTGGCAAAGAAAGCTTCAAAAAAATGTCATTTTGGTGCATAAAATAAACATTCATGTAAAAATGCAAATTCTTTGAAATTGTTTGTTTTATACTAAATCTAGAATATTTATGTGTTTTCACAAATGAAGGATGCATGTATGTTATCCCCCCATCCCCTTTGGGGAACTTAGGTAACCAAAAGTGATTCTTCTTTGAAATTTGTGCCTTTGTCTAAGGCACGAAAATAATGTTGTTAAGGATCTTCCCAAAACCCATATGGTTTAGGTGATATAGACACAACCTTTAAATTCTTTTCAATTGGTTATTTATTTAATTCAACTTGGATTATGAGTGGGAGTTCATAACCTCGTCACAAGTTCTTTAGGGAGGATTTGACCCAAGGTTTCATCTCCCCACATTATTTTAACACCACTCCATGGTGGTGTATATAAATCAAGACACATATACTATGATTTCCAAGGGGTTGAGTGGATAACCTCTCTAGTCATAATGAAAACTTAAGTTAGGTCTAGTTAACTAGGGGATTATACTAAGAAGTACATGGATAGAATCACTATGTAAAGGAATATACCCTTTCATAGTAAGTTAGCCGCTATGAACTCAATTAATGTGAGGAATCTCTAGTTTTAATCACACTTGGGGCCATCTAGATGGTTGATAATTTAAGTTTTAGAACAACCTCACTTGTCATAGACATATTATTAATGTAGGGTGAGTATCCCAAATTTCCATGTCAATGTATAATATATTGGGAGAAGGGGGTTATAAAAACCCTACTACTTCATGTGGTTTTATTTTTGGATTAACCCTTAAAATCCTCCAAAGAGGACATATATATATGGAATTTAGTGATACAATGTAACCTTGTCAGTTTTAGGGATTTAAACATTATTCTTAGTTGTATTTCATCATTATTACTTTACTTGCTTGGTATTTGAGTCTAAAAACCATTTATTTGTTTGTGTCACATCAAAATGAGTCTTGTGTCCACATCATTCCATTATTTGAGGAGGCATTATTCCATTTATTTGGCACCATACATTTGCCTTAGTATTTTGAAAAATATTTTTGTGTGTCACTTGATTGGAAAGGGTAATGTTATGTTACCCAAATCATTTCATGTTTTTGTGCCTTCGTGTCTTAAAACAAACCATTGATCACATCCTTAGATAATAATAATGTTGTTACACTACTCAAATCATTTCATACACTTGTTTGTCTTGTGTCTAAGTTTCTAATTTCAAATAAATTCATGTATGCCTTTTGGGTCTTTGTCTAGTACTATTATTCCATTCAACTTTGTTTATATTAGTGATCAAATAAGCCTAGTTTTTCTAAGTTGAGTTTTTAATTAACCTTGACAAGTTTGAATCCAAAAATTGATTGATTTCCATTTATTCCTTGTGTAATTTGGGCTTAGACACCAATGTTTCTCTTTTGGGTTATGTAACTTAGGTTAATTCATTGCCCAAATTTGAAAACTATTAGTGTGTGCCTCTGTTTGGGAAAAAATAGTCTATCTCCAAGTGCCTTTTGTTTCATTCCTTATGCCAATTTGGTCAAATTCATGTCTAAATTTGAATGCCTAGTCTATGACAACATGTTTTAGATTTGTTTGATTAAATTATACCCATTTATTTGAGCCTATTTTTTGATGTCATGTTTCAACAAAAGACCTATCAACATTTATTTTCCTATATTATACCTATTTGGAACACTTTGAACCTAGAGTTTGGAATTTCATTTTTAGTTCATCCATATGAAATTTTTTGTGATACTTTTAACATTAGACATTTGACGTTAGTTTATTTTATACCAAGTTTTACATAAACCCTTTCTGGAGATACATATCCCTTTTTTGACCAAGTTAGGTCATGTTTGAACCATTTTCATTTTTATAAATTCTTTTCTCAAGTTTATATAACTCTAATCCCTCTTGTCACAAAAAACTCATTATTTATTCAAACATGTCTCACTATACTCATAGTGGCATCTGTATAATATAGGATATAGTAATGTGGTCACATAAGAATAATATTCAAGAACCCTATGGAGATGATGCCATTTGTGAGATGGATCATTATCCACCTTAAAAAACTCAAAAAGGGGAAAAAATCCAAGATCCTTTGGCCCATTATTTGGTCAACACACCTCCATACTCAAAGTAAGACCAATACTAAACAACATAATACCTAGTTAGTGTACCTTTAGTTATAGAAAAAGTCCAATAACAACTATACTATGTTACGATGCCATCATCTTATGACCCTTATATATTTTATCATCACTTTCTTGCAAACAAGGATGAAGTATTAATTAGAGCTATAGAATTAGGGGCTAAGTCTACATTAGACTTACCACACAAAAATTTTATAAGTTTAGTAAGAGTGCCTTACAATATGATTTATAATCAAAATATTGAGCACGCATCATCTAAAAATCCTCAAGCTCTAGTTCTCATGCCACATCAAAACCCTCATATGATTTTTATATGAAAAGGCCTCATGAAGGACCACTTCATATGGATGAACACAACATACCAAAATTATTTTTACTTAGTGAGTAACTTCAACAATATGACCTTGTCAAATGCTCCTTTTATTGTGTTAGCTACTTCAACAAGAGTCTTAATAAAATTGACAGGCCAAAAATATTAGGTAATATACCCATTTTTATGAAACACTTTATTTGGAGGCATGTCCAATACCATAGCTATCTAAGAAGTATCTTCTACTTCTACACATAATAGTAAGCCAAACACAGTGGATAAAATGCAAGTGACATCCAATCTAGACCAAAGTGGTATAAAGGCACAAATAACTTGTCCATAACAAAATGTGCCTTTATTTAACATTGTGAGTGGTTTAAAAACATAGTGGGTAGGAACTTATACCTCTTAACCTCAAACAAATACCTCTAATCTTCATTCAATTGCTTCTTCTAGCACACTACCCCCAATGGTTAAGTAGTCAAACAAAAACTAGTGCCATGCCTCAATAAAAAGTGTTGAACATTACCCAACCATAATAGGTGAAAACTAATATTATATAATTTTAGGAACAATCAAATATACCATCACAATAGAGGAAAAACATTCTACCACCTTAATAAGGGGAAACAAATGTTCTACCTCACTAGGTAGTGATGAACATACTGCTTTAGTCATAGACCAATATACCATTACAATCACAAATGATGTCTAATAAATAATTTATGAGTATTGGTTAGTGACAAATACCTAAAATTATATATGCATATACTTCCTAATAAGTATTCACATAACCAAGAGGTTTTAATGTTCCATAAGTACTGATTAGGCAATAATTGCCTTTTGTTCCTAATGTGCCACAAAATCAATGATAGGGCTTTGGTTCACAAGTTCGCATAAATCAATAAGGTTTGACTAGTTATTATTAGGTCTCTAATCAACCTAAATTGGCACAATATTTCACTCTTAGCCATATCTTTCCATCTCAATGACAATTTCCCCAAAACTAGGCCCATATACCAAATCCTAACTAGAATATCATATAACAATGTATACAATATCAAAAATTACATCATAATCCACACATGAATATTCTTGGTTATTTCCCTAACCAAAAAATTATTCCATAATAAACCATGCCTCCACTATACCCCATTCAATGTATCCTAATTTTGACCACATAGCCTCTACCTTAGACTAATGTTACCTCCAATTTCATAGCCCAAGAAGTGTAACAAATGATGGATGTAATTGCCTTCATCCAAACTATGAAATAGAAAAAAATGATCAAGTTGGATGACATGTGTTCCTACCCTTTCAACTTGGAGTATCTACAGAAACCATTTCCTCCAAGGTATAAACCACCAAAATTTGACATATATAAAGGGAAATGAGACCCCTTGGCCCACTTAATCAAAATATTTATTGCTTGCCAAGTAGTGGCCTACAGTGATATATGCCTCCTATTATTATTTCCCAATAGTCTAGAAAGACAAGCTTTGGAGTGATTTTTGAAATTGTTTAAGAATTTAGTTTCTAATTTTGATGATATTTTAGACAAGTTTGTGAAACACTTCTCCTACAACCTTGAGCACAAGATTTACTTTATAGATTTGATACAAGCTAAATAGAAGGCTGAGGAAATATTTTCAAGTTATCTATAGTAATGGAGAGCACTTTCTAGTAAATTCACCCATATATTACCATAAAAGTAAGTAGCCACTCTGTTTACCAAGAATTTACATAGTGAGATATCTTAACATCTAGAACTGTAGTGTGCACACACTTTAAAATAAATAATTGACAAAGGTTTATTTATCCAAATATCCCTTATCAATAAAGGGATTATCAAACTTACCCCATTAAATTATAACCAAACTAAAAACTAAGGAAATGGCCAAAACTAAAATTAAAACCAAGTCCAAGTAGAAGCATCATAACCATTAAAGGCCAACAATTATGAAAAGTCCAAGCCATTCGATATCAACAAGAATGGTGTTGGAAATAGAATAACTAAGTCACAACATGTCTAAATGGTGCAAATTCTATCTTTTTATCCTATGTTACATAAGCAAATTAATCCTAATCGATAACCACTTTAACAAATGTAAGTACGGTAAATTAGACTAACATAATAAACGCATCAACCTTTGCCTTTGTAAACTCCTTGAAAAAAAACTATTCATACTTACTAAGTTTTTAGAAACTTTTGAGAACCCATTGAGTATATGTTTTGCAAGCTCACTTTTGCTAATCTAATTAGTTGACCTATTCTGAAACACTATCTTGAGGGCATTCCTTATCTATATTGGTATCAATAAAATGAATTCTATGAGTATCATCAGGTTAATGGACATAGATTGCATCATTTTATGTAAATTAAACATTTATTGAGAATATGTTGTAAAATGGGGTGATCACATTGGATAATGGATCTTTCACATCAAATCAAAACCTTAGTATTTATCAAAACCCCTTTCCACAACATAACAATTAGAAACAATAAAAACAATGACTAACACAACAATAATAGTAGTATCAACAATCAAGATAAAACCAATAACATCATCCAAATGGATGGAACCAAGGATAGAATGATTCCAATAACCTATAGACCTACCACATAGTTGCACATGACTACAAAAAGGTTTTAGGCCATATTGTGGGAGGTCCTTTTTCCACTATCTCCATCAATTTGAGACCAAATACCAAACAAACAAGACCATTACTAATCAATTCCAACCAACCAACCCATGTTGATGATCCTTCCTTGAATTAGGACCACATATAGGCATACCAAAAACCATAGATTACTAATTTTGGGCCTCATATGAGTAAATAATACTTTCCATATAACTAAACACTAGTGTACTAGAAAATGAGACTTATCTTATTTGGTCCCCCACCACCATCATTTGCTAGCAATAATGGTCTTATATCTCATCCTGATCGTACAATCATAACTCAAACGTTGAAGATTACCATATTAGGCCTATATCCCTCTACCACTTCACCCATCCAACCCATCATTTTAGATAGGAATAATCAATTTATCATTGTGCAAGAAAATATGTTTGATATTGTGGAACAATTTCAAAAGAAACCCATACAAATCTCCATTTTGGATTTGTTACATACATCCACAATTCACAAAAATATCTTGACAGAGTGCCTTTTCTAATCCCAAGTTCTTAATGACATATCTATATAAACATTCCAATCTCTAGTTGGCCATCAAGCCCCAAGACAGTGATAAACCTTTGACTAAAGTGACATGTCATCCCTTGGCCCATTGCATAAATACTCATTTTACATCAAAGTTATCATAATGTTGTACAAATTGAAATGTGTCTTCATAGACAATGGATTAGGTCTACATATTGTGTATCAAAATGTCACAAATCTTATTAGGTACACCATAGCTTATCTCTAACTATAAATGATCACCATTAAAGCCTATGATACTGAAGAGTAGTAATCACATAACACTATTAGCTAGCTAGTTATCATTAGGCCCTTGACCCATGATACATTATGGCATGTGTTAGATCTTGATTTGTCATATAGTATGCTTATGGGTAGACTTGGATACATGAAATTCATGTAATTCCTTCAAAATTTCACAAGTGTATCAAGTTTTCCCACTTAGGTATGGAGGTTACTATTCGTGGAGATTTATATACATACAAATATTACAAGCATTTGGAGGCCAAGTATGAAATCTATAACTACCATTCTAGATTAAATATAATTATTTAGAAGGACAAGGGGAAATAAATAATTTTCAATTTACTAGAGGCTAACTACATTGACCCAAATACCCTTAATTCAATTTCCCATATGTCACCTCTTTAAATATCTAATCATTATACCATATTGGATAATAGTCCAGGAGAATATTTGACATATGATACATTCCACTTTGCCAAGCTTCC
The DNA here is from genome assembly GCA_037957365.1 of Torreya grandis. Taxonomy (NCBI): domain Eukaryota; kingdom Viridiplantae; phylum Streptophyta; class Pinopsida; order Cupressales; family Taxaceae; genus Torreya; species Torreya grandis. The sequence continues at coordinate 1,490,539 of JARHVA010001762.1, forward strand.
ATAAAACCCAAAGTCCTTTGGAATACCAAAAGCTAGAACAGATTCTATGTAATGGAAAAGAAAGGGAGAATGCCAAATCCATAGTCTAACACCTATCATTTTCATACTGGCCACTAGCCAAAAATAGGACCCACTTGTAGATGATGAATCTTGGTTATATAATGAAAACTTGGTTGATTGTTACCTAAATGCCAAGCATCCTATTTCAAAAAAAATCATGGAGAATCAGGCCTACATAAGAAGAGATATTGGGTAAAATAAAAAAGGTATGCTTGATCCATTTTTTCCACTTCGTGCAAAGGAACATATCATCTTGGAATTAAACTACTTGGGGATGACCCCATATACCTTATTCATGTTCCAACATAAAAGACTAGTGAGAATAATGCTGATAGTGAAGTAGAGTCTGATCATATCCCTTATGAATAACTAGCCAGTACTAATTTTTTTACACTAATGACATTTATACCCTTCAACTATGTATTTTTCATAACCCACTTAATCTATATTATCGTCAACTTATAGACTAGGACCAATAAGAATCAATAGTGTCAGCTGATGATTTTCATAATGATGAATCATTTTATGATTTTCTAGGCCTTAGGGAGAATCTTCCATTGGGAGACCACAAACAATTGTTATCAGTCAATTTGGATCCTAAAGCCTATTTTGTAGAATGGGTGAACACCCTTAGCCATAAATTATTAAATAAAACATTGAAGTCCCAAAGTGAGAACATTTTTGAGGTAATTTTGGACTAGGGAAATAGTAAAGAGTAAGGCTAGTCTATTGGTGAAAACCTATTTCAAGCATCAGTAAATAGGGGTGTTTAACTTTCCTCACACATATCTCAAGAGACCACCAATGATGAACTTTACTATGGGTCCAAGTTTAATTTTGAAGAACAAGATTTTGATTGAATCATCCAAGAGTTCTTGACAATGTTTGTCACATGGACATCCCTACCATTAGGGGATTCTTATTCATCATGCCTAGGAGAACTTGAAGATATAATCCTAACAAAGGACTCTACCATTTTAGGCTAATTTAAATCTTTTCTAACCATTCTAGAAGATGGTTAAATTCTTCATGTGGAAGACACTATAGAAGTTAACATCGAGACTCTAGATGACCCAAAATGGATCCAATTAGGCATGTCTCTCACTAACAAGGAATGTGGATTCTTTACCACCCTATTTAGGGAATTTATTGATATATTTGCATGGGATGAATTTGACACACCAAGTTTGGACCAAGACCTAGTTTTTCACTACCTTGTGGTAAATCCTGATGCTAAACCTATCAAACAAAAATTTCACAAGACGCACCCTTGCATTTTTATATTAGTGAAGAAAGATTTGGAAAAACCCTTCAAAGAAGGATGTATTAGATCAATTGACTACTCAGAGTGGATATTTAATGTTGTACTAGTCAGTAAGAAGTTAGAGGAAATTAGAATATGCAATGATTTTAGAGACATAAACAAGGCCTATCCAAAGCATGACTTTCTTTTACTGAACATTGTCATGATATTCAACTCCATAATGGGTTATGAAATGTTTTCAATGATGGATGTATTTTTAGGGTACAACTAAATTTAGACTACACTAGAAGACCAACATAAAATAAATTCACCACTCCATGAGGAATGTTTTATTATCAAGTTGTGTCATTCAATCTCAAAAATACTAGGGACACATATCAAAGAGCCATGACAATCATGTATCACAATATGATGCATGAGATTGTTGAAGACTATGCTGACAACATACTAAGTAAACAAAAGGCTAAGGTTGATCATCTAATGACACTAAAAAGGATATTTGAAAGATTGCATGAATATAAAGTCAAGCTCAATCTTAAGAAGTGTGTTTCTAGAGTTACTTTAGGAAAATTTATTCATTTCATTATGTCTTGTGGAGGCATTAAAGTCTATCCATCCAAATTACAAGACATAAATCAAATGTAACCACTATCCAATTCAAAGCATCTCCATAGTTTACAAGGTAAGATACAATGTGTCAGATGCTTCATATCTTAGTTGGATGAAAAGTGCCATCCTTTTACACATTCGTTGATGAAGGGTGTCACATTTCATTAGCATGGTAAATGTCAAAAATATTTTCATCACTTGAAGGACTATCTTGTGATTCTACCTATATTATTACCACCAATGCCATGAAAGCCATTCTTAATATACATATCACCTATAGACAAATCCCTAGGGGCACTTATATCTCAACATGATGATAATGAAAAGGAGCATGTCATGTAATATTTAAGCCATACACTAGTAATATATGAGCATAAGTATATGCCCATTAAAAAATTATATTTAGCTATGGTCTTCATAGCTTATAAACATTAATATTACATGTTGAACAATAAGACCATGTTTATTTCATAAGTATATGCTATCCAAAATAGCTTTACAAGATTTCATGGCTAAATGGATCATGTTTCTCAATGAGTTTGAGATAGAATATGTCAAATAAAAAGCAATTAAGGGTTAAGTTGTTATAGAGAAGCTTATTAAGGCACCCCTTACAAATACAAAACCACTAACACTCTAATTCCTAGATGAATCCATTATGACCATCATTCAAATACCACTTGAGGAGTAGTAATGGAATATATATTTTGATGGATCATTCATAGCACATTTATTAGGGGTAAGACTTTTTTTATTACACCTCAAGGGGATCTAATTCGTAATTCATTCTAGATTACATTTCCTTGTACTAACAAGATGGCCAAATATGAAGCACTTATTTTAGAAATTCATCAAGAAGTATAATGGATCTTATAACATCTAAAGGTTTATGATGATTCTTAGTTAATTATGAATTAGGTTATAGACCATTTTTAGACTAAATAAGATAAGTTGGTGCCATACAAGGCCATGGTTGACACTCTTAAACTCTAGATTGATGATGTACAATTTAAACATATACCAAGGTCAAGTAACAAAATAGTAAATGCTATGGCCACCATTAGATCTTTGATTCATCATATAGATACAAAAATTGAATACCATTTCCTCATTGAAAATATATTAGCACTAGCTCATGAACCTATAACCATCACAATGATCTATGATATTGTTGTTGTTAGATATATATGGTATTAAAATATTTATACCTATATTCATGACCAAATAACACAACTCGACTTATTCTACAATTAATCCAAAACCTTTATCCATTAATCCACATGTTATACCTTACTTAGACAAAACTTATACCTTTATAGTTTTGATGGAACTCTAAATTATTATTTAAATTTGATATAATATACATTATAATTATGAGAATTTAACTAAGGAGTATGTTGATTCCACACAAATAGGGCCATCCTATCCAAAAATCTCTTAAAGAGTGAGTATTATTGGCTAATGATGGATGTAGATGTAGTTATGTATGTTAAAAAGTGTGATAAATGTCAAAGGCATGCTAATCTAATTCATGTCTTGGCCAAGACTCTAAAACAAATTCTTAAACAATTTAAATTTGATACATGATGCCTTAATCTCATTGGGAAGATAAACCCCACCTCATTTGACAACCATAAACATATCCTTACCACCATTGAATATTTCCCTAAGTAGGTTAAAGTTATACCCCTCACATGACTAGAAATAAAATTTATATGTTCATGTTTAACCATCTCATTTGATTTTATGGTATCCCCTCTGACATTACATATAATAATGGTGGATCATTAAGAAATAAAGATGTAAAATCTCTATGGGTGAAGTAAAAAATTACTCAACATTTTTCCAAGATATATTACCCTCAAGGTAATATCCAAGCAAAAGCATCTATTAAATAATTATCAAAATCATTAAAAATATTATAAATGATACCAACCATGATTTATACCTTAAAATATTTTGTACCCTCTAGGAATACTACACCAACTACCATAATCTAATAGAAGCCACTCTATATTCACTTGTTTATGGCATTGAGGACATTCTTCTCATTGATGTTGAGTTACCTTCTCTATGCATCTTTTTGAATCATGTCCTAGATGATTAAGACTATCAGTTATCTCACTTGAAATATATATATTTACTTGATGAGAAATACATGGACATAGTCAATAACATGCAAGTTTACTAGAACCAATTATGTGGCCACTACAATCGATGCATCAAACACAAAGACTTTGAGTTTGGTGATCTTGTCCTTAAAATAAAACCAATAAAATACCATGGTCAAGAATAAACACAAAGGTAAGCTCAAACCTAACTAGATAGACCCTTTTATCATTATTGAAAACTATAGTGTTTTATCATATAAGATCGCTACACTAGATGGGGATGAACTTAATGAGCTGATGAGCATTATACACCTCAAGTGTTACTTTGTTTGAAATACCTAGTGTATTGTCTATGAGGCCCATTTCAATTATAACATAATATCAACATTATTATATGTACCATAACATTCTATGATACCATTCTCCATACATTTCCTATCAACCAAGTTTCTTTTACCATCCCTGCCCAACCTATTGACCTCGGTTGTATTCCATTGGTTCCATGACCATTTTCAGCATTAATATTTACATCAAGCTTCAATAGTTATTTTAATCTTTGAGATAGGGGAAATGTTTTAGATCAATATGACATTGGTTTGGAAATTTCATCCTTTATTTCTTGTTTCATTCTATACCATGTGGGTCTGATTATAACCTCCTTTTGGCAATTCAATATTCCACCATCATGCTACTAATTACAATTACCTATAGTGAAATTAGTTTCATTGACCTATGCCATCATTTCCTAATTATAACTACCTATGGGTAAATTATGGGAAAAAATTATTTATCATGCCTTGAAGTACAACCTTGCCATGCCTATGTTGTACTTTCCATTTTTTGACTTTGATTATTTTGTTTGAATTGGCTTCTACTTAGTCAGATTCCTCCACTTTAAGATGAAACTATAATAACCTGAAGTCCCATCATGGGACTATGTAGGTGGCACTCTATTCATATTTATGTAAGATTAGTCACCCTTTGACATGGTCTTACCATTTCATCAGAACTTATAAGTTGTAACACTCTCACCATTTTAATAGAAATATAGGTTTTAACACTCTCACTATTTCATGAGGACTTATATGTCTTAAAACTCTCACCATTTTGTGAGAAATATAAGTTTTAACACTCTCACCATTTTATGAGCTTGGACCATTTTGTATCTCATCATTCTTAATTGATTTGAGATACTTAGAAAATTACAAAAACATTTGTAAAATGATTTAGAAACCCTAAACATTGACCACTTCTTTGCCTTAAGGATTTTGGGAACCCTAAGCTATTTTACAAGAAACCACTTGTCATCTAGATTCCCTATCCTTACTGTCTCTCACATCTGATGCCCTCACCATTTTTAAGCCCATTCCCACATTATTATTTATCATCCATCATGTTTTTCTTCTCATCATTTTTATTCTATCCCATATATTAGGAGAACTACGTTTGGATTAAAGTTTTATTGGATATTACATCTATGGAATTATTTAGGTAGCATCCACTTTCCTAGTGCATATGGAAATAGCTTGGCCACCCCCTTCCTTTTCTTATATTTCCCCATTTTGTTTATTTTGTTTCACTATCTACTATCCTCTAGGGGTAATGATCATTGTCCTGTGTGTTCTTTGTTTTTGCTAACACAGTGATTACAAATTGTTTGTGGTTATATTCTTTTAGTTATTTGTTGTTTATTATTTTGTGTTTTTGTTTGTTTATTTGTTTGATTTATTATTTTCACTTGATTCAGTCTATATGCATTAATTGGGTGATTCCTTGTGAATAATTATTGAATCCATACATATTAATACATAGACATTGTCATCATGGTTTTTATCATTGGTGCATTATTTTTAATTAAGTATTAGATTGTGTGTCAGTCCTTATGTATATTTCAGCCAAGTTATCATGGTGTTCTAGAATGATTCCTAATATTACATGCTATAGAAAAAATTATATTTTAGAGTCTACATGGCAATGAGGCAATGATATATCTCCTTGGCACCAAACAAATCTTGATATAATCCAAATCATATCCTATATAAAATAATAAAAAAATGAAAGAATTTTCTTCCTTTCTAGTTAAGATGAGCATCTCCCTCCCTGCAAGTTACCCAAATTCATCATTATCCTCTATACCAATTTACCATCATATTCCATATCATGTTTTCCACTATCATGGTATAATGCTTCTAACCACGTCTAGGTAAATCATTGTATACCATCCCATTTGCATTGTCAATGATTTTAATAGCCTTTAATAAATTCATTGTGTTTTCATTCATTTGGAGGTTAATGATTATAACTACCTTGGGTCAAATAATTCTCTTTATTCTACCAAACTAGGTCACATTTTCATTGTGATAATCCTTATAACTACATTTTGGAAAAACATTATCTTTATCTACCCAAATAGGGCATGTTTTTATCCTATGCTAATGATTATAACCACCTATGGGTAAATCATATGGTTTGTCTACCCTCACTAGGGTAGCTTCATATACCTATAATTATAACTACCTCTAGGCAAATCAGTTATTTCAACCCCATTTCATCATTTTGGTCCAATTGTTTCCTTATTTTGAGGGACCAATTATCAAACCCTTTGCCAACCACTCCCTCAAGGGGGAACATATAGTCCATCCATTTCCATTGAAGTTGTAAACATACATGATTTTTTTTATTATTTTAGAAGACATTATTATACCTCTAGCTTTTAATTCCTTCCTAAATAGGGGAAAACTATAGACACCTAAAACTGGCCACCACTAGCCTTCGACTAGACTTTAGACTGATTTCTACCAACCATTATAAATTAAACCTAAAAATCACTAAATGTACCAAAGTTATTTATGCATCATAAAAATATTAGAATTATGTTGAGACATATCTAACTAGGGTATTCCATCATATGCAAGAATAACCTCTCATAGATTCATCCCTAAGCACCATACAACATCATAAAAGTCAATTTGGCCTATGGACCTATTAAGTTGGGCACATGGACTTAAATTAAATCTTAAAAGAGTTAAATTGATAATTAGAATTAATTAATAAGATAAACAAAATTAAATTCCTAGTTTGATTATCCATGTGTAATTAATAAATAAATAAATAAGGAAATTCAAAAATATGAAATATTCTAGCTTTTCATGATTACCTTTATGAGTTGTCAAACCTTTTGGAAGATATCTCAAAATATCTCATTTTGGAGACCCATAACTAATCATTAAAAATAATTATTACTTGAAAACTATTAACTGTACTTGGGTTATATTTGACTCACTTAGGTTAGGTTTGAACCCATTTAAAGCCTTAGATCCACCTTGAATCACCATGGGTTAAGGTTATATCTATTTGATATAAACACAAGCCATTTCCTATTGAATTGTAATCTTGGAAATTATAAAAATATAATGCATGTTTTGTTGCATGAGATTCATATCAATAATTTTGTAATGCTAAAATATAAAGCCAAGCCAACACAAGTCACAATGGCTCCAAGGAGAGAGGGAACTAAACAAATTCCACTACCAAAGACTCTTTGAAGCACAAACCAAGCAAGCCATTTAACAACATATTTGGAGCTCTCAAGGAAGGTGGAGTGTTTATATTTTATATTTTAGTTACGATTCCATTTGTATTTTGTTCATTAATATCACCCATAAGATTCAAGCCTATAAGTGTTAGTGTTAGTGTTAGTGACCAAAGACTCTTTGAAACATAAACCAAGCAAGCCATTCAAAAATGCATTTGGAGCTCTCATGGAAGGTGAAGGATTGTTTATATTTTATATTTTAGTTACGATTCCATTTGTATTTTGTTCATTAATATCAACCATAAGATTTAGGCCTATAAGTGCTAGTGTTAGTGTTAGTGTGTTTATTTGATTTTTGTTGCTTAAACTAACACTTGATCTAAAATCCATTTTTGGACTCCTATGATCACATTTTACATTTAGCTAAAAATTGTATTTTAATGTGTGTTAGCATAAATGATAATCATACCCCATATATTTTAAAGTGTGCATATGTGCATGGATTACTATCAGTCATAACATCATGCCCCATTAATATATAAGTGTGCATGAATTAATATCAATCCCTATGAATTTTTAAATGTGCATGAATCATTATCATGTCCTTCAAATCTACAAAAGTGCATGAATGAATATCATTTCACCTAAATATTTATTATGTGCATTAATCACTATCATTACCTTTAAATGTATATATCATATTATATATGTATGGTGAATTGGATAACTTGTATCTCAAATGTATGTGTATTTGAAAACCTATAATCCTATAAACTATTTTTCATATACCCATGCATATGCACCCAAGTGTTTATGGATCTATGTTCAAATGTCATTAATGTGAATGTATGTGCATGGAATATTCCATTATAATATGTATCAATATTCCAATATATATAATGTACATAAACCATATTATATTTGAATTATTTTGAATCAAGTGTAATTCTCTAACTATGATAATATCAATTATGTGTGTTGTGATAAACTATGATAATTTCAATGATGGCAAATTTTGATATTTTGAAATTCTATGACTAGTAGAATGTATTCATCCTTTCGATGCAAGTGATGAAATGGTTAGATCAATTTGATTGAAAGATATATGTAGTTAGGTAAGGTATATGATTTATATAGTGTAATAGGTTTGTTCAAATTAATTATTTAAAATGTTCACTATACGAATTAGTATCATTATAATATAAATTTCATATTAATTGATTTATAATAAGGTATAGAGTTAATATATATAAATAAACTTATTACCTAAATATTATAGGATATTTTGAAAAGTAAGTAAAATATATAAAGAGTAAAAAATCTCTCCCATTTTTAAAATTAGGGCCACATAGTGTGGAAGGAGAGTATCCATAAAATTTTGGCATATTGTGGATTATCAATAATAGTCTCAAAAATGTTACAATCTGGGATACCATGTTGTGTGTTCCAAATCAACTAACGGGGGTGATTTTAATATATGGTGATCAATATGCCATGCATGGAATGTTCCTATGAATTAATTTAGAAATGAGATTAGGTAGATTACATAGTTGAAAAGTCAACCATATAAATAGGTCAAGTTTTTATAATTTTATAATTCATTTGCATACTACTAATGATTAGTTTAAGATCTAAGCCATCATAATGATAAACTCTAAAGATTATTTACCTCATCATTTTAAAGAGTTATAAGACATCCTATAGGCCTAATAGCTTAAGGTCCTAATACATATCATAATTTCTATTTCTTATGACATTTGAATGTTTTTTATTTTGAAATTATAGTTGGTTTTAGGTATTTTAATAATTTCTAGAGAATTTTTTATATTAACCCTTAGAGGTTAGTACCATTTGTATGAAATCATAAATTAATCATGTCTATAAATAAATCCTAACATAAATAAGATAGATCATACCATACACTTCCGATTGGGGACACATTTTTAAGTGGGAACAAGACCAATATGGGGATCCACTAGACCTGATTATGGGATCTCTTACCATAATACACCATGATATGGAGGGTTACAAAGCCTCTATCCAAGAAAAATAATTCAATAACCCTAAGGGTTTCCTATGTTTTATATTTAGTAAACTAATAATGAGTAAATTAAAATTTTATCTAGTGTTCACCAAAGCTTGTGGCATAAAGTCAAGGATAGAAACAATAAAACTAAACATGCATATAATACTTTTACTCACATAAATTTATACATAATCCTAATGCATGTAATATAGTTACAAATGCATATCTATATACTCTTAAAAAGGATGAATAATTTTATGAATACTTACCTTTGAGGGTGAACCTGTTGAGCCTCAATATCTTCTTTGGGTAAGGTGCTTCATAAGAGGTTGTTGTAGTATGTAAGGATGACAGAAAAATCATCTCTATGCTACAAAACCTATCAATGTATCCAAAAGACTTCTTTTCCAGACAAGATACATAACTATAAATAAATTATGGAACCCTAAGCTTACTCCTCAAGTAGAATGGTGATAAGCAAATGTGCAATAGATCTTACTTATTCTTTTCTTCTCTCAATAATGGTGAAATGAACTTTTATATATAGGCAACTATAACCCTAAACCGTTAAAAATATTATGGCTGATAGGGTTGATTTAGTTAACCTAATATTATTTGACCCATGCTAAAAATTTAACTATGTTGGTACTTTGGACTACTGACAAACAATACAGGGTCAACACTAACGATGTAGTTATGAATTTTTTGAAAAGGGATTTAGGCTAGGAAAAGGTAAATGAATGTTGAAAATAACTAGTAGAGGGTCAAATAGAGAATAAATATATTATGGATAAGTTTTTTAGGAGAAAAGTGTGTAGATAACAAGTTGTAAAAGGGACAAAAATATTGTGAAACACCAATGGTCTACCCACCCCTTTCCCATTACACCCCTTAGGTCATACACTTAGAGAGATTGAGACTCAATGGGTTTATGCAAGATATAAAGTGTCAGTAAGTGATAAAAGTTTGAAAATATTATGTGTATACATATTCTCACTAAAATATCATCACGTGTCATGTGAGTGTAACATGGGATGGTGCTTTGGGAAATGCAACATGATAACACATAATGTTGATGGTAAGTAAAATTTATTAAGCAATAAATAAGATAAATGAAAGCATAGAATTGGAAAACACATAGCTTCAATTACCTTAGTGTTAAAAATAAAGAAGTAGACTTCAATAAAAGTGAGGCATCCAAATGTGAAGAACATTAGGTGAACCTATAGAAGTTAGTACAAAAAATAGACTAAAATCAAAAGTTTTTGAAGATAGGCATATATTAGAGGAAATGATTCTCTACATCATCATGATTCTATAACATTTTACAATTATAAAAAAAAATTAGTAAAAAAAAATATATAGGTAGAGAAAGGAATCTGAGTAATAACTAGGTAGAAATAACTAAGTCAACCTAGTCAACCTAGTGGACTAAAATTTTGCTAAATCCACACTACCAACCTAGCAGGTATGTGCTAACCTAGTGTGTTTTTTTGACTACCAACTTAGCACATGATTGTTGACCTTGTATAAAAATTCACTTTGTTGACTTAGTAATAAGAGTGGAAAAAGTAAAGGGTTAACTTAGTTTGTTAATTGAACTTGGTCAAAATGAGGAATTTTGGTCAACTTAGTGTTTGACTAAGTGACTAGAATAGTATGAAGATGTGTGAAATAAGCCAAAAGAGTGCTAAAATGTCCCAAAATGGCTGACTAAGGGATAGAATGTCTGAGTAGGCTAAAAATAGGTTAAATTAATTAAAAATGAATGAAGTATGGAAAATTAGGCTTGTTAAGACAAGGTTATAATATTGAAGGAAAATAAATGAAAAAATGATGGAAAATGAATGACAAAATGATTGAAAATGAATGATAAATCACATTAGAAATCATGGAAAACATAAATGGCAAAAGTGAATGTAGAACATACTAAGTCACTTTGAGAAACATGTAAAACATAAATGAAAAATGAAATATTAATGTAAGACAAATCTAAAAAAAATATGTAAGCAAGTGAAAAATAACCCCATGTAAGATAAGAAAGTCAAATCAAACATTAAAAAAACATGAATGACAAAAAATGAAAATTTTAATCAATATGTAAGATAAACATGAAAAAATCATATATAAAGGGGAAAATGTAATAATTCTAAATGTAATATGAAGGATAAGTGAACTCCACAAAAATAAAACATAAAAATGATGGAGAAATGAAAATCCAAAGCTCTAGTAGATGAAAACTAAAACTTAGTGCTTGTTCTAAGATATAATTTAAGAAAAGACAACCACCTAATGACATGACTAATATGAAAATGAGATGTTGTGGTAAGAAATTGGTGTAAGGGTGTTTGTGAGGAAGGCCTATTCTTATCCATGGTCTTACAATGCAACTCACAAACTATAAACCAGGGGGAATAATATGATAGATGTGATCAAGGATGTGATCATATAAAATTAATATCCAACAAGGGGAATATAAGGAAGATATGTGATGTAAATAAGGAATGTGAGGTGCCACATGGATGATGTAAACACATTTATCAACAATGAGACACACTAGGAAAGTGAGAAAGACAAAGAACTATCAACACCAAGGACTTAGGACATTTTGACTAATGAAGACAAATATTGGGATAAAAATTGAATTATATAGAGCATCCCATGAAGGATATATGCATGAAAAGTAAAATGGACCTAGCTTCCCATAATGTATTCCCCAGTATGTAGGACCCCTTATAAATCTATCAAACTACTATGAATATTGGGTACTTATGTGAGAAATTAGGTAGCACTAAAATATTTATTATTATTCTCCTTTTCTAATCTAATATCCTAACACACCCCAATGGACCTTGGCTTTATTGTGAGACCAATTGTTTAGTTTGATATTTAACTATAAAAAGGAGATGTGCTTAAAACCACATATTTTACTGTGATTTGACTTTTAGAATTTTTAATGTTTGTTTTTGGATCATTTCCTTTTTTTAAATGATTTGGATTTTAACTTTCTTGATGGATTTTTTCCTTCCTCCTCCTCCATATGGATCCAGATAACCAAACATGGGTGTTAAATATGAAAAACATAAGAGAGCATACACTTGATTACTAGAGAAAATGACCTAAAGACCAAGGTGTCTGAAGACACCTAGACTTGCCCACAAGTAAGTGTGCAATATAAAAATTGACCAATGTGAGCCTTAAATGAAAGGAAATAAAGGAAATATGGGGATCATAAGTGATCTATCTATGTAGAAGTGATACAATGATGAATATTCTTATAGATGATCACAAGGAGGTAAAATAGTGTTATAAAAAGGATGGGTCTATGTTATGATAGTCATGTCACTAGATAAGTCATGCTAACCTACAATAGATATAACATAGGCACTAATGAAAGTAGTAGTCATCCCAAAAAGTGTTTTAAATATTTTTAATGTGGTAATTTGTGAGGAAGGCCAGGTCCTATCCATGGTCTTACACTGTAACTCACAAGGTGAACACCAATGTGGTGAATGGTAAATAAGGGGGAAAATAACCATAAATCTACTAAGGCAAAGAATGGAAAAAAAATACAAAAAATGAAAGATACATATGTAAGGACAAAAATGAAAACAAATGACAAATGTAATGTGTAATAAAACCAAAGAACCCAAAGGCAAAAATAATGCAACTAAAGTGTGACTAAAAGAGGTAAAGTGCATAAAAACAAATAAACATTAGTGTGATGAACCTCCTATAGCAGATTACTTCTTACAACAAATTTAATCAAAATATGCAAAAATAAAATAACTCTTACCAATAATAGAAACATAGAAAGCTTATATTGATCACAGGCCTCTTCGAGGGGGCAACCTCTTTTGAGCAAGCTCAATACAATGAATTCGTGGATGCCTTCATTGGGCCTCAACACTTGCTTATATACTAACTCTATTCTAACAACAACTACTTCCCTTGTATGTGGGATAATTCAAATAAGCTCTAAGGGATGACTTACAAATCATATGCATCCATAGAAATTATTACACTAATACAGGTAAGTCATGGGTTCCTAACATCCCCTCCCTCTTAAAAAAAAAGTTTGCCCTCAAAGCTTCAGATGTGGGAATTGTTGTTAAATCTGGAAGAGTGGTTCCCATGTTGCATCTTTTGGGTACATGTTGTGCCATTGGATTAAGACCTTTGTGATGGAGTGGGACCGAAGTTGGTGGGTGCACTGATCCAGGATTACTTCTGGCTCAAGAAAGATGGAGCCTTCATTGTCAAGTGCTGGTAAAACTATCTGCACTCAGATGTTGGATCCAAGAACTTGTTTCAAATAAGATACATGAAAGATGGGATGAACTTGGGAGGAAGGTGGAAGCTCTAACTTGTAAGCAACTGATCCAATCTTTTGGAGAAACTTATATGGCCCATAAAACTTTGGAGCAAGCTTTTGGTGCCCTTTTTGTTTAAGTGATGATTGATTATATGGCTGCAAATGAAGAAATACCATATCACTAGGTTGAAAGGTATGCTCAGAGCAATGCTGATCAGCCTGCTGCTTTATTCAATTTTGTGCCATGTGGAGATTGTCTCGCAAGGTGTAGTGAATCTGATCCTAGTTTTGGAGGGTAGTGTCAACTACTTGAACTGGTGAGCTTCTAAGATTATATGGAAGAAGTGGTGGTGGTGTTTGACCATAAACTTCTTTATAGGGAGTCATTTTGGTGGAAGTGTGGTATGAGGTATTGTACCACCATTCAGCTAGGGGAAGCCACTTGGCCCATTAATGTTGTTGTTCTAAAGCAAAGCAATGAAGGAAGGTCTCCAAGCATTTATTGACTATTTATGTCTAGCCATCTATTTGTGGGTGGTACCTAGAGCTCATTCTCAATTGTGTGCCTGTGTGATGAAATAGTTTCATCCAAAAATTACTAGTGAAAGTGGCATCACGATCTGAGATAATTGAAGAAGGAATGCCATGAAGACGGAATATCTAATCCAAGAAAACCTATGCAACTATGGAGGCTGTGTATGGGTGGTTGAGTGCACAAAAATTACTATATTTGGAGAGGCGATCGACTATGACTAGGATCACTATCTTTCCCCTAGATTTAGGAAGGCCCTCAATGAAATCCATGGAAATATCTATCCAGATCCTAGTAGGAATGGGCAAAGGTGTGACCAAGCTGGGAGTCAATGTGGTTTCACCTTTGTGTCATTGGCAGGTGTCACATTCGGCCACCATCTATTTAATTTTGACTTTCATGCCTTTCCAAAAGAAGTGTCAACGTGCCCGCTCATAGGTTTTGAGAAACCCTAAGTGCCCTACTGAGGGGGAAGCATGGATTTCATAGAAGATAGCCTGATGTAGGTCTAGAATTTGGAGAAGCACCAGACAACCCTTGTATCACAGAGAAGCGATGTCCAATGAATAATGTAGTACTACAGAGGAGTTAGTGGCCATTTGATGAATGAGGTGGCATATGGAGGGATCATTTGCATACCCTTGTTGGATAGATTCTAACCATTTAGGAATGGGCATGGAGATTGTAGAGAGGGAAGGCTAGTCATTGAAGGTTCTTGAGAGAGAATTAGCCACAACATTATCTTTTCCCTTCTTATAGGTGATCTGATAATCATAACCCATAAGTTTGCTGACCCACTTCTATTGAGTTGGGGATGAGACCGACTATTCCAAGAAATATTTCAAATTCTGATGATCAGTTTTGATGCAAAAATGGTGTCCCAGTAAGTAGGGTCTCCATTTTTGTACTATATGTAAAATTTCCATCATTTCCTTTTCATATGTAGACAAAGCTAAATTGTGGCCAGAAAGGGCTTTGCTAGTGAAGGTAATTGGTCAATCCTCTTGGAGAAGAACAGCACCTAAGCTGATGCCACTAGCATCACTTTTAATGGTGAAAGTTTTGGTGAAGTTTGGCAGTGCCAAAACTGGTGTGCTACACATAGCTTGTTTGAGTTGGATGAATGTCTGATCAGTTGTTACACCCTAGGTGAAAGAATTCTTCTTTAATAAGGAAGTCAAAGGAGCCACGATCTTTCTTAAATCTTTGATGAACTTGTGATAGTATCCTGTCAGGCCTAAGAAATCATGAAGGGTCTTGAGGGTGGTTGGTTGAGGCCAATTTTGCATAGCAGTGATTTTTTCTGGGTCTGCGTGAACCCCATTGGTAGAAACAATGTGCCCCAGATAGTCAATTTCCTCTTGACCGAATGAACACTTGGATTACTTGGCACATAATTTATTGTCTGCTAACAATTGTAATGCCCTGTCAATATGTTGGAGATGCTTGGCCCATGTGTGGATGTAGATTAAAATGTCATCAAAGAAAACTAAAATAAATTGACAGAGAAAAGGCCGAAAGATTTTATTCATGAATTCTTGAAAAGTGGAAGGGGCATTTGTAAGGCCAAATGGCATGAAAAGGAACTCATAGTGACCCTCATGTGTATGGAATGCTGTCATGGGAATGTCATGAGGATGCACTCAAATTTGATCATAGCTAGAACGTAGATCTAACTTGGAGAAAAATTTGGCCCCATGGAGCTCATCAAGAAGCTCATCGATGACAAGAATTAGGAATTTATCCTTGATAGTGAAGTGGTTAAGGGCTTAGAATTCAATGCAAAGGTGCCACAACCCATCTTTTTTGTGGACAAGAAGCACTGGGGAGGAATATGGGCTGGTGTTGGGGTGAATAACTCTAAACTTGAGGAGTTCTTGAACTAAGTTCTCAATTTCAGTCTTTTGCAGATGGGGGTAATGGTATGGCTAGATGTTGGATGGGATGCTTCCTGGAAGGAGAGAAATGTGGTGATCTTCAAGGTGTGAAGGGGGCAAACCTACTAGTTCTAGAAAAATGGTTGCATGCTTGTCAAGTATGAGTTGTAAGTCTGTAATGTGGTTAGTAGCAGTAGGGGGCTAGAGTTAAATGGAGTGCAGCTATGTAATGACCCCATGTGAGCCTTTCTTCAAAAGTTTTTCCATGTGATGAGAACTAATGATGCTATCATATCCTAGTAATAACCTTTTTAAGGTGTGCTTTTGACCATTATCTATGAACTACATCTAAAGCTTAGAGAAGTCCCATAATATAGGTCCTAATGTGTGAAGCCACTATTCCCCTAAAACCACATCACACCCGCTTAAGGGTAGGGAAAACATATCAGAGTGACAATTATAATCACTAATTACAATACACAAATTTTGACACTTCCCTTTACATGGTAATGTGCCCCCATTAGCAATCATGACTTCAAACCTAGAACAAGGGTATATAAAATAGTCTGCTACCATAGCAATGCGAGGATCAATGAAATTGTGAGTACTACTTGAGTCAATGAGGATTGTGAGAGGGATCTTTTTGAAGCACCCTTTAACTTGCATAGTTTGGGCAGTGGTGACACCTGCTAGTGCATGCACTAAGATCTCAGGTTGAGTCTCTTGAACCACTGGGTCCTCTTCAGTGCTAAGTTCTTCTTGAGCATCTTGAAATTCTAAAATATTAGGCTCACTGTCTTACTCTAGTGGTGACACCACATCTAGCAAGTAAAGTTTTTGTTAGACACACCTGTGACCCTTAACCCATTTGTCATCATAGTTGTAACATAATCCTTTCTCGTTGTGAGCCCACATCTCTACCTCAGTTAGGTGCTTGATTGGTGTGGTTATGGTTGTTCACTAATTCACTATGTTCTTTGCCAAGAAAAAGGTGGGAGGTCGATGCTGTGTGGAGAGTTTATCCTCTACTAACTTAGCTAGACCCAAAGTGTCCATCATGTTTTCAGGTTGAAACATTTTTACCTTTGAGTGGATCGGCTCTCTAAGGCCACTAACAAAGCAACTTTTGAAGAAGTCATCTGACAACCCTTCAGTTTGATTAGCGAGTTTTTCAAATTCAATTTGATATTCATGAACAATACTTGTTTGATAGAGTTTGGTGAGAGCTCCTGTGAAATCCTCCAATGTTGAGGGACCAAACCTACCTAGAATTAAGGATACAAAATTTGACCAATCAAGTTGATCATTTATCTTGAGATACCAACGGTACCACTGAAGTGCTTCTTATTCTAGATGAAAGGAAGCAATTGGGACTTTGTTTGCAGAATAAATATTATGGAGGTTGAATAATTGTTTAGCTTGATATATCCATCCTATAGGATCTATACCATTGAACCATGGAAATTCTAGCTTAGGTCCATAGGAGAAGTTGGAAGCAAAGGAGTGATGCTCTGAAGAAGACTCCTCCTTCTGCACTCTATTGAGCAAGATGTTATTGTATTGATTCAAGCCACACATCATATCAGTTAACTCTGTAACCTAAGATTTCAATGTAGTGATTTCTTCCTCCATGATTTTTGTGCTGACATGAGTGGTGACCATAACCAGTCGTTAATAGCTAGGGATCCTTCACACAAGATAAAATTTTGGACTTTTTTCTATGGCTTTTTTTTGTAGCTATTTTTTTTTTCGTTGCAGCTATTTTTTTCTTTTTGCAGCTGCTTTAGGAATGGATTGTCTATAATTGTATAGTTGGAAATATCATCAACTATGGATATGCTTTCGTTTGCTCTCTGACCTTGATAAGTTGGATATGGACCCCAGGTTTTTTTGGCTACCTAAAGGATTTTTAAATTCTCTGTAGCCACCAAAGCTGTCTGATTGAGTACTGCTCTCTAGAAATTTCTTGCCACGGGTTTACCCCTTAATGAGGGCTTTTGGTTTACCTCATGGGTGGGATCTAGTCAATCAAGATGGGGTCATTGCCCTTTTCGCTGGCAGGTCCTCTCAATGGGCCAGCTACTTTGGGGTTCCTGTGGTACTCCTCACAATGAGTTTTAGGGCTTATGCCCAAGAACTTCCCATAGTTGAGTGGATAGGTATTTACCCAATCCAAAATGATGGAACTTGTAATGAAAACTTTCTTTCCAAAAAATGGTGCAACTCCTAGAAAGTTCTGTTTTGGAAAAAAATGCTCCAAATCTACCCACAAAGCCAAGAAAGCGCTCTGATACTAGATATGATGAACCTCCTATAGTAGATTACTTATAAAAATATATTTAATCAAAATATGCAAAAATATAATAACTCTTATGAATAACAGAAACATAGAAAGCTTATATTGATTGTAGGCCTCTTAGAGGGGGTAACCTCCTTTGAGCAAGCTCAATATAATGAATTCATGGATGCTTTCGTTTGGCCTCAACACTTGCTTATATACTAAATATATTCTAACAACTACTACTTCCCTTGTATGTGGGACAATTCAAATAAGCTCTAAGGGATAACTTACACAGCATCTGCGTCCATAGCAATTATTACACTAATACGGATAAGTCACGGGTTCCT
The DNA here is from genome assembly GCA_037957365.1 of Torreya grandis. Taxonomy (NCBI): domain Eukaryota; kingdom Viridiplantae; phylum Streptophyta; class Pinopsida; order Cupressales; family Taxaceae; genus Torreya; species Torreya grandis. The sequence goes on from JARHVA010001762.1 coordinate 1,509,496, forward strand.
AAAAATTAGATGAAAAAATAAAAAGAAATATTTATGCTAACGTTTGCATCAAATATGAGTATGTGAAATACAAGTATATGAGTCTCAAAATATTTATTGAAGTTGAATTTGTTTGTTATTATGCTTTGTAGAATAAGAGTGGGCGTCATAAGATGCCCCAATGGGTAAGTGAACATAGGGATGGGCATTGAAATATGCCCCAAAGTCTGAAGGGACATGTAGATGGGCATCATAATATTCCATAACATGTGAGGTGGATTGAGGTAACATTGAGCCATTAAAATATTTTGCATTGGGTTGGTAGGTGCATGTGGGGATAGGTAAATGTGTTAGTTTTTTATATTTTAAGGATGTTGAATGTGACATAGGATGTGTAGGAGAGGTATAACGAGAGAAAAGAGGTAAATGGGGACAATGTATGATATGATTTAGAGGAGGAATTTGAACTAGGTACTCCTTTGGTTTATGTAACCTAAGAGGTTGAGGTTCAATAGATGTAATGATATGTTTAATTTTTTTTATGTTAGCCATCCTTTCCGATTGATGTAGGAAGAAACATCAATTATGGTATGAAAAAAATTATTAGATGAGGTGTAGGTATGGGATAATTGTATTTGATGTTAATTTTATTGTATTTCTTGGGGTTGAATTTGAGAAGCTTGAAGATAATCTTGATAACATTGTTTTGTGAGAATATCAAGATTGACATGCAGACCAAGCAAGGAAAAAATAACAAATCAGTGAATATCATGACAAGACTCATGAGAATGATATATAGTATCATTCCACAAATAAAATTTATCAAGATTGTACCATTTCGGTGGAGGTTTGGAATGATAAAAAATTATGGGTTTAGAGGGTGGTAATTTCTTCTTAAGATGTTCTAGAATCAAGGGAGGGTGGGTTGGGTTAAAATTTTATGAAGTGGATGCCCTATTTTGAGTTTGGAGAGGCTTGGATGAATAAATTTTATGATAAAATGATTGGAAAGGTTATTTAGTAATTGTTTGAGGTGTTTCAAATTGAGTCATAAGAAAGTCTTTCGTGTTTTCTTGGTTTAAGGCTTCATCTAAAGTTTTACGTGAAAAGATTCAAACTTTTTAGTGAAGGGGAGATTTAAGAGTAGTAAATAATTGTTTTAAAATAGTATCATCCTTCATGTTATGCTCCACTTTATGAGTGATAAAATTCCATTGTTTGATGAAAGTGTGAGCATATTCATTAGGAAATTATTTATCATTGATAAAATGGCTAAGGGAATTTTCAAGAAGGTCATCATGTTGGAATTCCTTCACTAAAGCATTGACTAAATCGTTTAGTTGTGAGATGGAATGTCTAGGAAGTTATTTGTGCCATTCAAGTGCGTCACCAATAACAAAATTTTGCTAAGAGATTGGTGATAGGAAAGGTGTTAGTTTAGACCATTCCTTATAGAGATTACTAAAATACTTAAGAAATATTGTAGGGTCCTTAGTCCCATTATACGTAATAGTTGGAGAAATGTTTCTAATATCTATGGATGTGATGAATGGGGATAAAGGTTAATTTTGAAGATGTTGAAGAATTTTGTTATTCATTGGAGGTTGATATATGATATTCACATCAGAATATCTAAGAGGGGGATAAATAAAATTTTGATTTGGTTGAGACGTGATGACTTGATGTGGTTGACTAGTAATGTGTAATAAATATTGTTGCATGTTCATCATTTGTGAGGTGTTAGTTGTTTTCATGATGTTAATTTGATGTATTAATTATTAAATAAGTTGAGTTGTATTAATAGTTGGGTTGGTATTTGTAGGAGGGGGATTATTTAGTGGAGGATTACCAACATTGGTATTGGGAGGAGGATTAGGGTGAATAACATCAATTACATTACATTATGTAGTGATTGGTTTTGGATTAGGAGAAGATGAAGGAAGAAAGTGAATAGTTTAATCTAAAGTGATAAAATAAGTGAGATTGTGATCTAAATCCTTCATTATTAAATGTTATTAACGAAGCAAAGGCTGAAAATATGTCATCACTATGAGATAAGTCTAGATAACAACAAAAAAATAGGTGAAAACGTAAAGAGATGAGAAGAGACATATAAGAGTATAGATTTGATTAGGTTAACCTATTATAGGAAACTAAGGTTAAAAACTATACAGAGTCGATAGGGTTGACCCTATATAAAAGATAGGGTCTAAAAATTGTATAGAGTTAACATGATTGACCTATTAAAAAAATAGGGGCTAAAAAGGTGTATGAAGCTCATAGTGTCAACCTAGTATTATAAATAAGAAAAATCTTACAAGAAATTTTAGAATTAATAAATGGAAGGAAACACAAAATCAATTAGGTTATTGAGGTTGGTATATTTAAGGCACATATAACAAAACATTTCACCAATGATAGTTAATACAAGTTGTTGCAATACAACATACAATTGAGCAAATAACAAATAATCAACTTGAAAATTAAAAGATAACTAAGTGGTCACCCTAAATGGTGTTAGATTTATTATAATATGATTTTAGATGTGATAGGGAGTTGGCTATAAACAAGGAACTACAAATAAATCTAAGGATGGTTTTAGGATGTTTTGGCTAAAAGGGATCTATATTGGCAATGGTACTGGCTTGGTATTGGGGCCTACCCCCTCACTTCACACACTACAGTGATAATCATGTTGGGTGATTAGCAAAAATATACAATTAATCTTGTGTTTATACTTGGCTAGAAAATAAATTTGACTTCCCCATTGTTGATGAAATCTAAGTATGTAGGCCTTGGGTAGACAATTATTAAAATGCTTTTTAAGATTTTGTGATTTTTTAGTGTGTAAATAAAGAATAAAATAGTGAAACTAAATGGTATATTTAAATCCACCTGATTATACCATGTGATCTATTGTAAGAATGCAAACAACAAAAAATGAATGTGTGATCTAATTACTAACATATAAGTATTAATTCCTACTTTTAAGCATATTATAGTGTCGATTCACGTGACAATGTATGTAGAGAATACATAATAGATTTGATAGTGTCACTTTGTACTATAGAATTAAAGGTCTAAAAATAAACTACATTGATAATGTAGACCTAGTTTTCTAGATAGAACATAACATACTAAACTACATTGATAGGGTTGAACTAGTTGAATATACAAGGAAAGTTTTATAGACTATAAACTATGAAAAATAGAATGGTAAAAAATACTAGAAATGATAGATAAGGATAGAAAAAAAACCTTGGTGGGTTGGAGGATGAAGAGGAAAATAAGATTGATATTTAAGTACCCTAATTTATACTTGAAAATTATACCAACTGTGTCAACTAGGTCTACCTAGATTTGTAGAAACCTATTTCTAATAGCTTGGAAATGTATAAGGTTGACTATATTGACTTATTATGCTAAGCTAGATGTCTAAAAATTCATAGGATCAATTGGATTGACCTGGTATGTTGAACTAGATGTCTAAAAGCCTAAAAATCTATACTTTGTCAACTAGGTTAACCTAGTAGTCTATACTTAAATCAAAACATGCACATATATAATAGATTCATATTGATGTGACTGTGTGTAAAAAATATTCATAAAATTTAGTATTGTTTTTATACTTCAACCTAGCATCATAAACATATAAAAAATAAAATGATAAAATAAGTGAAACAAAACGTACAAGGGTTAGTTTCACTTTAGGTCACCATAATGTATGAAATAAAAAATGCATCATGTCTATAAATCTATCCTAACTCAGAGAAGATATATTATACCATATACTTTTGATTGGGGACACATTTGTTAAGTAGGAACATGACCAATATGGGGATCTACTAAACTTGATTAGGGGATCTCTTACCATAATATGCCATGCTATGGAGGGTTCCAAAGCCTCCAGTCAAGTAGAATAACACAATAACCCTAAGGAAGTCATGTGTTTGATATTTAGTAAACTAATAACAAGTAAATTAAAATCTAATCTGGTGCTCAACAAAGCTTATGACACAAAGTGGTGGTTAGAACCAATAAAACTAAACATGCATAAAACACATACACTAATGTCAATATATACAGAATCCTAATGAATGCAAGAGAAGTAAAAATTCATATCTATATACTCTTATAAATTAGGGAAAATGCAAGAAATACTTACCCTTGAAGATGAGCCTATTCAACCTCAATCTCTCCCTTGGCCAAAGTGATTTTCAATATGTTATTTTGGTATGTAAGAATGACAAAGACAAATTAGCTCTAGACTATGCAACCTATCAATCCATCTAAAAGACTTATCCACAAGATAATATCTATATCTCTAAATAAAGTATGGAACCCTAAGCTTGGTCCTCAAGTAGAGTGGTGGATAAGCAAATGCACAATATATCTTACTTCTTCTTCTCTTCTCTTAACAATGGTGAAATGAACTTATATATATATATATATATATATATATATATATATATATATATATATATATATATATATATATATATATATATATATATAAAGAGAGAGAGAGAGAGAGAGAGAGAGGTAAATCTAACCCTAAACTCTTACAAAAATAATGGCTGATAGGGTCAAATTAGTTGATCTAGCATTGGTTGACTTGTGCTGAAAATGAACTACATTGGTACTATGGGTTGATGATATATAATGTAGGGTTGACACTGCCAACATAGTTATACAACTATTGAAAAGGGATTTAGCCTAGGAAAAGGTAAATTAAAGTGGAATATGATTAGAGGTGGGTGAAATAGATAATAACAAGATTTGGGATAATGTTTTTAGTAGATAAATGTGTATATAACAAGTGGTAAAAGGGACAAAATCCCATAAATCACCAATAGTCTACCCACCCCTTTATCTATGCAACCCTTAGGGCATGCACTCAAAGAGACTGAGACTATGGGTTCTTGAAAGATACAAAGTTTCATTAAGTGATACAATTTTGAAAATATTATGTTTATACACCATTAAGGGTTTGATTCAAATTTATTTTGTTCCAATGGTTCTATCTAATAGAATATACTACTTATAACATTAATGTATGATAATATTGACCCTATTGAGTAGGTTCGTCCTTTGACATCTAGTTATTTTCACTTAGTATTTTTCATGTTCATTCATATTTTAGTCAATAGTATTTTATATTTATATTTATTTTGTGTTTAAAAATCAATTTTTAAGCAAGGAATTTCTATTATGGTTGACATATGAATACCATGATTGAGCATTGTTAGTCTAATGTTGGTTAGAATGTTCATGATAGATTTGGTCTTAGTCATGTGGCCCATTTAATGTGGATTCATTATGATATTCATTTGATGAATGCCTTGGATAATAGGTGTAATACTAATATGTGTACCTTATGTATTTATAAAGTGGAGATGAATGTCACATTATAGGATGTCTAGTTGATTATGAGTTTTCTATTGGATGGAGAGAGGGATATATTGAAGTAAATAATAGGGTGTGGGTATGATATCTATTTTACATAAATATATGACTATCCATGCCCATGAATATTAATATATATCACATGATTTCAATGTGCCACTTGGTGGTATTTTTACTCTTGATGTTCAAAAATAGTGTAACTTTTTATATTTTTACTTCCTCCCTTTGTTATCATAGATGATAGTAGTGTAGTTATTTCTTAGTGGATGTAAAATTTACTATGTTATCAAGGAGAGGATTACGAGATATTCATGGAAGAAAATCATGATCTATTCATGATATATATAATAGAGGGCCATGGTGGAGTCCTTGGAGTAGTGACCGTGTTACATATATGTGCCTATGAGAACATTACTATTATTAAACTGATTAGAGAACCTCATGGGGGTTTGGCCCTCCCTAAAAAGTTTTCAAATATCATGGTGGGGTGTCTTGTGATAATAAATAAGCTCAAACCTACAAGCATAGTATTTAGTTTATTTTATGGTTGTTGTCCTTAGCTTGAAGATGGAGTGGAGTTACATTGCAATCATATTAAAATATAGCTTCATGACCAATTTACTAGGATTGTAGAGATATTTTAGCTTGACAGGGTCACATAATAGTTTGTAATACTATAAGATATGTCCCAAACCACATATCCATGGACTAGGACTATGAGATCAACTTATATTCTAGGTGATAAGCTAGGGTTAAAAATTCTAAATTTTCATGTGATAATCAATATCTCAAACCTACACATATTGTATGGAGGTTACATTATGGTTATGGTAGTTGGCCTAAGGATTTATTGGAGTTGCATTGCATTCATGTTATAATTTATCTTCATGACCATTTTTCATGGGTTGTAGAGATATTTTATTTTGTCAAGGTCACATAAAAATTTGTAATAAGACAAGATGTTCCCCTAGATACATATCCATGGACAAAAAATACAAGATAAGCTCATCATCTAGTTGATAGGATAAGTTATATTGGTGTGGATTTATCACTATCACCTATAAGTGATTTTGATCCTCCACTTGTATCCATAAAGATAGATGATGTGGGGTGTATTTTAGAATATATCCAATGGTGAATATGGGTTTTATTTCCTAATGGTATGGATATAGTTAGCATTCCTCTAGTAAATAGAGGAAGAGATGAAGCTAGAGGAGATATATTAGCATGTTAGGATTCCCCTCAACTAGTTCTAATTGATGAAATATACTTCATTTTACCTAACTATTAATATATATTTATACTTATAATTATTTTTTAATTTGTACTTCTTATAAATATTATTGATATCTTATGTATTTATAGTGTAGGTGATGACTATTGGGCCATGATTATGATGCATATGTTTGGACCCTAATGTGGGATATACACTTAAATATTATTGACAATGGGTTGCTCAAGAATTTTTACTATATGACAAGTATTAATGCACTTATTTTTATGTTATTTAAATTTATACTACTAATTTAATCTTAATTTCTAGAAAATGAGTTAATTTTTAGGTCAAATTGGATATTTAAATAGTAGTTACACCTAATAGTGATCTATCGATATATCTGTTAGCTAGTTTTAGATTTTATAGGTAGAGAACAAAAAATTATGGTAAATATATGTGTTTTATAAGAGAATTTGAGAAGGTATAGGTGTCAATTATATGAGCATAAAGGATATAGTGGAGCCTTTGTTTATAGAGTGAATTGATGTAGTGATAGTGAGGATTCATATGCGTTGGGGATATTTCCCCAATAATTTATTCATTGTATTATAAGATTTGATAAAACTATTATGACATTTATTAAATTATATCTAATTAGTTTTAATTATCACCAACGGTTTTAGATTTCCTCATTTGATATTTCATGTTCATAGTAGTTAATTTGTATTGCATTATTTTAATTTATATTATGAATCACTATACACATTTGATGATATTATTTTATAGTAATGTATCTTATATTGATATTAAACACTTAATACCTGATCTAATGGGTAGTAAAAATTTAATATAATATTTTGAAACCTATAGTTAATCCTTATATCGAACCAAGTAAATAAGTCTATTTTGTGTTATTATTGTGAAATAATGATGTCTTGTACTTTCCTCTAATCTATAGTATTTATATTCACATTTAGTATATATAATTAATTTTCAAGTTTTAATTACCTATGTACTTTTATAGGTAGATTTAAAATGATGATTAGTTCCATAATATAAATATTTTGAGATAGATCAGTCATAGTAGAATTTGCACTTGAATAATATATTCTCATAGAAACATTATCCTTAGAAGTTAGATGAAACATTAATTCCATTTGTAAGAAATAATTAAAAATATAGATATTTTTGAATTAATAGAATACATAAATAAATAAAGTGATCTTGTTGACCAAGTGTCAAATTTTATAGATGTAATAATCCATCTATTTAAAAAAATTCTATTCTTTTGTTATAATACATATTAGTCATTATCTCGATGTCGATTAATACCATGAAAAATAAAAAAATGTTTTCCCATTTTATTTTCCAATATGATGAGGAAGACAAAAATAATTAGGAGGTAAAGTGAATATCTTTTTATCCAATAATGTTTGTAATATATCATGTGGTCGATCTATGAAATTGTTTAATCTAAATGGGTTTTTCTTATTATAGGTGGATTTGATTACTTAATATATGCATTTGTAAAACAAATGTGTCCATTTATTTGGAACCTTAACTTGAGTTTATTAAAATGAAAAATTTGTCTTAAGAGGTGGAATAATTATATTTACATCCTTATTTGCCTCATATTTTTGTTTTTTAATGTCTTCATGTGCCTTTTTTAGATTAAGATTATATGTCAAATTCTTATAGTGCAATATTTTTATAAAAAAATTGCTTGAAATTAATCAAAATTTTCATAATGAATCTCTAATTTGAGAGGATAAGTGAGGCCTATACAAAATATGTATTATTTTTCCAAGTATTTTGGTTTATATATGAATTAGTGGATGGAAGTATTAAATCATAAAATATATTCATAATCTGTCTCTAATTTTGTTTGATAAAGATAAGGTAAATTTTCATATCTAATTCTTGGTCCCTTATTATGAATTTATCACATTATAAATGTCTATTATAACTCAAGAGAGGAATGCCAAGATCCTAGGAAAATAGTGAATTTAATCCAAGGATTTTCTTTCTTTTTTGTGAAACACATTTAATGAAATATGACTATTGTCATATTTATCCATAGAATTCCTAAAATATTTGAGATGTAGATAAGGATCACCACTTCCATCAAACATATGAAATGTAAACATGATGAATTTATAATATTACACACAATTAGGGTTCCATATATGTCATTACAATAAACCCAAGCATGATATGAATTTATTTCTAGTGTTAGGTGATGCATTTTATTTTCCAAGGTACCCACAACATGCATTAAGAAAATTAATTATAGTGAAGTCATGTTATGACATTTTAGAGGTTCATTCAATGGTTGGATATTATTATTATAAGTTTATATAGGTTCATTATTGTGTATAGGTGAAGTAGGTCTAGTACAAAAAAATTATATTAGGCATAGGTTGAGGAAATTTATCACACTCATTTGTAACTTCCTCTTCCATATATTTAACTTATGAATATGCATCATTGCATATTATTAAATTATCATCACATTTTTTAGTAGAAGGTTTGTTTGGAGAGATAGTTTGACATTGTTTTTCAATAATAGATAAATAATCATCACATGTGTTTGTATCATTTTGTATTTATAGAGAGATAGATGGTATTTTAATATCTATGTACATATGTCAATAATGGGAAATATTTTCATTTTATACACTTTTTTTCATATCTAGATAGAGAAAACATACATCACTTTCTATACAATTTTTTATATCTAAAGAGAAAGAACTTTAAAAATTTTACATTATTTTGATATTTTTATGGAAAGAGAAGGAATATCACATTATTTACATTATTATATCTTTATATATATATATATATTACATAAATATCCTTTTAGAAGAGGTAGGGATCAACAACCAGTACCTATTTTTGGTTGTGTCAAAACACATCCTAATAAATGTGAAATTTCTTCTCTTTCAATAAATTGTAAAGACATGTAAGAAATGTAAATTACTTTTCTATCTATAAATAACAAAAACATGCGAAGAATGTGAAATTCCCCCCATATATATATATATATATATATATATATATATATATGGGGGGAATTTCACATTCTTCGCATGTTTTTGTTATTTATAGATAGAAAAGTAATTTAAATTTCTTACATGTCTTTACAATTTATTGAAAGAGAAGAAATTTCACATTTATTAGGATGTGTTTTGACACAACCAAAAATAGGTACTGGTTGTTGATCCCTACCTCTTCTAAAAGGATATTTATGTAAACAAACCTCCCTTAGGTCTTTGTTACTAGGTATTGGTACACAAGGTAACTTAGTTGGATCATTGTAACCATTCTATTTAGAGTATTTTAGACTAATCACATGAATTGTAAATTATAAATATTATGCCTTAAAATAATAAACATATAGATATTTAACAATGAATAAATAGTTGATTCAAATAAACATATCTATTACATGGATTGAATAATGAATAAATAAAAATAGATGGAGTGAACAATAAAGATAAAACATTAAGAGTAGATTGGATAGAAGACTCAAATACAAAACTAGTAATAAAAGTAAAAGAAATAGGGGTAGGGTCAAAAGAATAAAGATTGTGCTTTATAATGGATTCATTCAGTTCCTCTTGAGTAGAAAAACGCTTAGATAAACCAATCCTTAGCTGATCTAAAGCTAGTAAAGCTCTAGCTAAATGATGATGAAAGAGTCTGAGAGATATAACAATAATGCAAAAGAGGAAAATAAGGCCATCATATTTCACGCATAGACCTAGTATATCAAATTACAATGAATTTATATAGATATGTTTCATTCAATGCATAAATCAAGATTCATCCAATACTTAGTCAAATTAAAAACATGGATTCCAAATAGCCTTAACTCAAAAATGACTCACCTAGAAAAAATGGAAAATGCATGAAAAGAAGCGATTGGTCCAATACACTAAGTTTAAGATTAAAATGATTATTCCCATTTGTTCCACTAATCTACTCTAATCTAAGGGAGTCAACCCTTATTAAAATGTAGTAACTGATCTTATATAAATAATTCAATCTATGTAGTTTAAAATTGATCCCATTTGTTGGGTAATTATAATAAATAATCAATGTGATTGTAAGGTCTAGTTGAGGTTTTAACATACATGAAAGCTCAACCATGCTCTTGTAGATATTGAGTTAAACTCTGATAGTAAAGGGTCATTGGGATTACTTTAGGATTATCATTTATATGTGTTCCATGTAGTTAGGTGCCATGCCTCTTGAAGGCTAAATTTGTCTTATGCTCTTCACTTGATCCCAATGTGCATAAAACACCCATGATTCATGCCTTAATTTTTTATTTTAGTTGAATCTTCCCCTTTTGATCTTTGATCCAAATGTAATGCCTTCAATTACAAGGTTCATCATCATGATGTTGAGTTATAATTTGATTTTTATATTAAATCCAATATAATCTCATATTGGATTTTGATGATTTTGATAGCTAAATGGGCCAAAAATCTTAGTCCCTTCATATTTTATTATCACAACTACCACATGGTCCTTATTTATCTTCACATTAATTTGCCTTCATTAGGATTTTAGCTTTTCCCATCGGGTCCCACTTTTCCACTTTGTATTCTATTGATGTCCCCAAGATTTAATTTGTTATCCATATTTCTCATTCAAATGTCCACTTGAATTTTTATTGGCCTCTTTATCTCTTTATTCTTTGGTAGGGTAATAATGTTAATTCCTTGATCTCCCAGGTTATTATTGTAATTACTCCAAGCTCTCAGGCTTCTGGTAACATTTCATATGGCATATTCTCATGGCCTCAAGTCCATATGCCTTTGCCAATATTGATTAACTCTTGGGATTCCAAGTTAATACCTTAATTCCGTAAAGGTTTTTTAGGTTTTGATCTTTTCTTAATTCCTTGAATCCTTCATGCTCTCAAGATTTAGAGAGGGTTCCATGTGGCATCTTCTCAGGGCCCAAAGGATTTTAAAAATAATTAGTCATTGTCCAAAAATATTTGGATAAATCAATGATATTTATACGCATGCAATAATATGGGGATCCTGGGAACCTTTTGAAAAACTAGGGAAAAACAATAAAATCAGCTAAGTAAACATTTTCAAAAAGAATAAGCTTTACCAAGTGAATTTTATGTGAGAATTATTTATTTATTATAGGAATTAAAACCATTCATTCACATAAAAAAATATTGAACATTAAAATGGGTGAATATTAAAGTATTTTATCAAGGAATAAGACTTCATAGGCTTAAAATAAAATTACAAGCTAGAAATTAATGTTTGTAGATGAATTCTTAGAATGAATTAAAAAAATGCAAAGGAATTAGAAGTGAACACAAATAGTCATTTTTAACTTATAATATATTAAACTATCAATCAATAAGAGCTCAATTAGATAGACCATCATAACCCCATATAAAAATATTAGATAAAAAAGAGGGTCCCTATTTATAGTTTGAAAATGGGGGTGTTGGTGAAGGAAACAACCAATGTTAACTCCTAATGGTAGATGCTCCTAAGTATATAAATAAATATAGAGTCTCAATTTATTTCATCCAAAAAATAATAATTAGCTAAAAGTGATTACTTGACATAAAATAAGAATAATAAAATCCCTAAATTTTTCCTTAATATGTGGCATAGTCAACTACAATCCTACCAAAGACCATTTGTATGTGTGACCAAGTGATTAATTCATTTCATTTGCATGCACAAACAATATATAATATTTTATTAAAGTATCATAACTTATAAAAGGAAAAATATTTATATATTTGTCATGGGGGGGAATGGTGTGGTCATTTTTCTACTTCTATCAAAACATGTATAGCCCTAACAAAGATACCTCTTGTCCCTTCTTAAGGCCTTGCTCAACTAATAACCATACTAGAAAGCTTATGGTGGAGGTTAACAAGACATCCATTTTGAGGAATATTTTTAGATTTTGGTTTTTACCTATATTATTTTAAAAGTAAATCTTACTTTTAATATCCATGGATCATTGGGGACCAATCCATGGGTTCGACTAAAATCAGAAAGATTATGATTAGTTAAAACAAACCCAAAAAAGATAATGCTACATTTATTCATATGTTTCAATTAAGTGTATATATGGATTTAAAATAGAAAAAAACACTTATAAATATACACATTCTATTTTTAATCATTGGTCTTTATCAATCTTAAAATGCAAAAGAGAGTCATGATAATTTTATACAGGTTTTCAAGCAAGATTAAATTTTATTCCTTGAGGGTGACCCATGTTTACTTACCATCATGTATTTAATTTCATTTATTTTATTAATGGGGGAACCTCAAGGAAATAATATAACGACTAGATAAAATAAAATAATAAATGGAAACTAAACTAATAACAGTGGAGGAGAAGGAAAAAAGGAGACAACAAATAAGAAAGAAAAAGAGAAATTATTCACAAAGGTTTTCAGGGAAATTCATGCTAGAAACAAGTTATACACCTATTTATGTTTAGGATTTTTACAAGGTAAATGGAAAATATTACATTCTTATATGTTTCCTCTACATTTTTGGACACTATCCTATAAATATTTACCTATGTTATTTTAATGTATTTAATAAAACTAGGACTCTAAAATTATGCATTATTTTTTAATCTAGATTGTATAAAGCATGAGGGATAGGGTTTGAGAAATATATGTACCCAAACATTAAATTTTAGTAATGAGAAGGGGTGGGCATTCATACATACCAAAAATAACTAAGCATCCAACCTAGGAATGGATTCCTCTTCATTTTAGTTAATATATGAATCGATTGGTGGATTTTCTTGGATGTAAATGGATGTTTGCATAACATCCTCTTTTTAATTTTTGTCATTCATAAGGTATGTAATTAACTTATATTCTTCACATATTAAATACATTTTAAAATAATCATCAATGGTTGAGGTATGCAAAAATTTGAGATGAATTATATTAATCTCAACTTTCAACTCCATTGCTATGATTGCTTCATCAAAGATTTTATGTTAATGACTTACCATTTTGACCCTAATTGCCTCCTCTATTGGAAATAATCAATGGTTTCTTTCAATTGATTTGAAACCAAGATTTACTAAGGATAGATATCATCTACTTTGATCTCATCAAACACATTTTCATCAAAGTGATGATCCATTTATTCTTGGTTTTCCTCTTCTTGGCACCAACATTCTATATCAATTTTGTATTGTTCAAGTTTACCCTCTTATAATAATGATCAGGAAGATAAAATACTACCACCAAGATGATAATCATCATAGATTAATTTGTTAAATGTAGGGATAGAGGTGGTACATGGGAAGCATGATTTAGATGTATAACATGCATCTTACTCATCTAGATCTTCTAGTCCTTCAAATTATTTATATAAATAATAACAAGATGCTTCTAATTATTATTTTTTTGTAAGTAAATCTACATCCAATTGCTTCTTAGCCACTAAGTTGCTTCTAACATCTAATGTAACTTCACCATCATAATCCTCTCCATCACTAATGTAACCTTCAAAGAATGGATCATGTTTTTAATATGACATATTATCAATTTTCATGATCATCTTAGTCTTAACTCCATATACATATTAATAGACTCCCAATGATGCATTCAAGAATATAATCTTGTAGAAAAGTTTAGTCATTGTCTAAATTTCTTCTTCAGTAAAAGGAAATAAATTAATGAAAGCATAAAAATAAACATGATTATATTTAGAAGGAAAAACAACCTATTGTTCATATACTATATTGATAGAATCATATGCATTAAAACTAATAACATGCTTGCCATTTTTTGGAGGAAGACTAATCTATTTGTAAATTTGGGTCATTATATTATATGGCACATGATGAGTCTTGGGATGATTTATAGGCATGTATCTTGAAGGACATTGGAGGTAGGCCCCTGGTTGTTCCAGTGGATAAGAAGTCTAAGCACCATACCCTTAGGGCATCAAATATTAATCCCTTCTATAAGCCTCTTCATAGGTTAAAGCCAAAATTGACATGGTATTTGGTTTTATTCTAATGGACATAGAATTTAAAATATCTATAGAACATTGAGTTAAATTGTTATGGATATATCTTTCATTTTTAGGAAATGATCCTTCAAAATAGTATATAACTAATGGAATCTATGGTTGAATTTACTAGTTGGCTCATTGATCTATTTACAAGTTGTGTAAATTTGAAAAAATAAGATAGAAGGGTCAATGGGAACACTAAATTAATTAAGGAACATAATCTAAAATATGGCTCGTAGAGTAATATGGCTCATAGGGTGATGCATCCATAAAGTATTCTATGGTAGAAAGAATAGGTATTTTAATCTAAATAATGGGGGAATAGGGGACAAGACACATCCTCATATTGAATGTACCTTCTAATAATGGCTTATTTAAAATCATGGATGTGTTCCTCAAAAACATTGGCCTAACCTTGGATATAATTTTAAAAAAATTTATGGGGGTTCTTGGGAAATTTATGGGGGTTCTTGGGAAATTTATGGGAAGGTCACAGAACATTCACAAGATGGTTATGTCTCCCTAGCTAAGAAAAATCCATTAAACTACTAGGCAAAACTCTAAAACAAAAGAAAAGTCCCATGTAATATTTTAGGCCCTCTTTCTAGTTCCATAACATGTTGGGATGGTTTTTTAAATATCTAATAATAGGTAGGGGTTGTTAATCCCTACCTATATCAAAAGTATATTTTTATGAACAAACCTCCCCATGGCCTTGGTTGCTAGGGCTTGGTACATAGTTTAACTCAATTGGCTTATTATGACCCTTTCAATTCAAGGATCTTATTTAAAATATTTTAGACTAATCACATGCATTATAAACATATATCTTATATCTTAAAATAATCAGCATACATATATATAACCATGAATAAAAAATTGATTCAAACAAACATATCTATTGTATGGATTCAACAATACAAAAATAATAATAGACAGACTAATCAATCAAGATAAAACATTAAGAGTAGATTGCATAGAAGACTAAACTACAAAATTGATAAGAAAATAAAAATAAATAAGGGTAGGGAGAAATTAAAAAATAGTTTGATTTATAATATATTTTGAGTACATAAATACTGGAAGAAAAAAATCCTTAGCTGATCCATAACTAGAATAACTCCATCTAAAGGATGGTGAAATACTCTAAGGGAGATGGTAGTAATGTAAAAGAGGAAAACACAACCACCATATTTCATGTGCAATCTTAGGCTATCAATTGATAATGATTTTATATAAATATGTTTCTTTTAATGAAAAAGTAGATATTCATCTAATACTTACTTAGATTACAAACATGGATTCCAAACAACCTTGACTCAAAAATAACTCATCTAAAAATAGGAAAATGCATGAAAAGAGGTGATTGGTATGATACTCTAATAATAAGACTAAAAGGAGCCAACCCATCTATTCCACTAGTTTACTTTAATCTAAGGGAGCCAAGACTTGTTATGATGTAGTTAATGATCTTATATAAATAATTTAATCTATGTATTTTTGAATTTGTCCCATTATTGGGGTAGTTATAAGAAATCATCAATGTGACTGGAAGGTGAAGTTGAGGTTTTGAAAGACATGTCAACTTTACTATGATCTTTAAGATTCTAAATTGAAATTTTGTGGAAAAAGGTCATTTGGGTTGCTTTGGGATTGTCATTTAAACATGTTCTATGTAGTTAGGCACCATGCCCTTCGAAGGCTAAATTTTTCATATGTTATTCACTTGATCCCAATGTGCATGCCACACTTATGATTAATGTCTTATTAATAATTTTATTTTAATATACACCCTTTTGATCATTTCACCAAATATAATGCCTTGAATTCCATGGTTTATCATCATGTTGTTGAGCTGTAAATAGATTTTATTGTTGAATTAAATGCATAGTCCCATCTTTTCTTTTGATGGTTTTAATTTCCAAATGAGGCATAAATATTACTATGTTAATCTTGTGACATCACCATTACCACATGGATCTTCCTTAGCTTCACGTTCATTTAAATTTTCTAGAATTTTGGATCTACCCACCAGGTCCCACTTTTCCACTTAGTAGTCTCTCAACATCACTAGGTTTTACTCTATTGTCTACCTTTTCCATTGTCATGGATTTATGGCTTATTTTCAACCTCCTAGGATTTTATACTTTGGTAGGTAACTATTGTTAATGATTTGAGCTCCCAAGTTAATTTTGCAATTGATTAGAGCTATTGAGCTTCCAAGAGGGTACAACATGGTCTATTTTTAAGGTATAGGGGTCATATGTCTGTGCTAATGTAGATCAAATATTGGGATTCTAGTTGAATGCCTTAATACCCAAAATTTTCTAAGGTTTTGAGATTTATAAGCCCTTTTTAATGACTTAAATCCTCCATGCTCCCAAGATTCTAGGAGGGTACCACATGGTGTCTTCTTAGGGCCATGGGGATTTTAAAAAAGATAGACATTTTTTGAAAAGTATTTGGCTCTAAAACCATGCATTGACAATATTTGAATGAGTGGAAGAATATAGAGGTTTTGATATTCTTTTGAAAACCTACTATAAAACTAAAAAATTGGCTAAGTAAATATTTTTCAAAAACATAAGTTTTTAAAAGAAAGTTTTATGTGCTAAGTAGTCATTGAATATAGGAAGTGAAACTAGACATTTGCATAAAATTAAGTTTTAAGCCCAAACATTCAAATGGGTGAATACTAAGGAGTTTTACCTATAAGTTAGACATTAATGTTCATAGATGAAAGCTTAAATTGAATTGAGAAAAATATAAAGGCATTAGAAATGAGCATGATTAGTCATTTGTAACTTAGAATCTAGTAAATTACCAATAAATAAGAGGTCAATTAGATATACCATTACAACCCCATAGAAAAGGATCAGATAAGAAAGGAGGTTTCCCTTTTTAAGTTTGAAAATGGGGTGTGTTGGTGAAGGCAACAAAAACATTATTCACATGTTGTTTATATTTATATTCAAGGCTTATGTTTTTTTTATTTATAATAATTAATGAAATGAAATAATATTTAGAGATAAACAAGGATCATTATAAAAATAATATCTGATTTTTAATACATAAGTTATGTGAGAAACACACACATGTTAATTATTATATTTGTCATATTATATTATTGTATAATTTAATTAATATGGAAAAGATTAAATATGAGAAGAAGGTTCTACTATTTAGTCACTAGTGAATTGATTCTCTCCTTCACTAAAGTCTTCACTATTATAGCTAGCCTATTTTTTTTCATCATTATCATTATATTCAACATTATAATCATAATCAAAAAATTAATATTACTAATAAATATAAATATAATCATTATCATGTATGATTTGTTACTGGTCCACTCAATATCATAAGCATAAGTAATGGAGTTGTGAGAAAATATGAAGTATATAAGATGATACAAGGTATTTTTGACTGATTAATCATTTATTATTAATTAGGTAATAAAAAAAATATTTAAAAAATATAAAGGATTAATAAAATTAAATAAATAGACATGGAATTATAAATACAATGTGAAACCATATGATAAAATCCTAGAAGCATATAACCCTAAAGGAAAACTTAGGGTTTTACATTGTTTGATGTGCATATGGGTTCACCAATATGTTTTACACTAGTTTAGATAAATTTAATAAAGAGAAACCAAAGTAAGATATAAAATAATTAAAATAACATGTTAATTAATATTTGTACAATACATACAAAAATACATTCTAAACATAACAATGAATATACAACAAGGGGTAAGATAACTATTAGCTTATTTGTCATAAATCCAAAGCTTGATTATTTCTTTCCTACACCTCAAAATAATGTCATTGCTATGAGCCTAATCTACATTCATCTATTTTATTCTATTATATTGTAATAAATTTATTTAGTATCAATATTCATTATTTACTATTTAGTTAGAATTAAATAAATTTACATATGTAACATTGATACTTCACTATGATATTTGTTTATTCCTTTCTCTATTTCCATATTTTTTTAGGAACACCTATATAATAAACACCATAATTAATCAAAATTTATATAATATAAAATGGGGGGTGTGGTATTGAATGAAAGGTTTGAATTAGATTGATCTTTCTCAATCCCCTTTGAAATACCAAGCATTGCACTACATTTCCAATACTCCAAAGAGGGTTCAAACTTAAATGTAGTTATACCATTATTGTGTGTGTGTAATTTTATATGAAATCCTATATGCCATATCTCCTATTTTCACTTGGTACAAGCATAAAATTATGAATTGACCCTTGTAAACTTGATATTTATCTCTACCAATTATCTCAATGCAATATGTAGGCTTGTCTAGCTCTTGAGAATATAAAATGTGCTTGTGTCTAGACTAAATTATAGTATGTTTGTATATGAATATCTAACTTTAAATTAAATACCTAATGGAATTAAAAATTTGAAAATAAAATAATAAATTTCACAAAATAATGGCAATAAAACAAAATGTGCTCAAAATAAATTAAAATTGGACCTAGGTCAGCTCTTCAATTTGTGCTCAATATCAATAGTCGATACTAACCATAAATATTAAAACTCAACAGAGGCTTAAATTACTCTAAGTGTAATAGCTAAGGCCAAATCTCACTATAATATGTTATTTTAATATATTGATGACAAGATAAGGGGGTCATGTATCCAGATGGGATCAGTAAGAAAATCAAAAGATCAAGACAAAAGTTCCACTAAGAAATTAATGTGTGGTTTGAGATATATAAATTTAAAGTTGACTAAAATTATTATGAAATAATGATTTTACAAATGTCGAGTATCTACATATATTTTGAGTAAATAAATATAAAATATGTAGATCCATTGTAGCTATGTGTAATTTTACATGTAAAGTAAAATCAAATATCAAAATGATAATCATATTTATATACAAAAAATTTAAACTATACAATGGTTAAAGAAACCCTAAACCTAGGTTTCGGATATGTTATAAATAGTATTTGGGTTAACAAATTTATTTTACATTATATTACATTAATTATGGTCTATTAACACTTAAAAATATGTAAATAAATTGAGATTACAAAGATATAAAATAAGGTATAAAATTTAATGTAAAATGTTGAAACTAATCTAACACTATAGCTTGATAAATATATAAAGTAAAATTAAGGATATATTAATTAGTTGTTTCCTATATTTTTCATGTCTAAAACTATAATAAGATTGAAATAAAGAATTGAAAATGGAATTTGAGTCATTCAAATTAGGAAATTGAGTTTTAGCCTCACCTAGATAGTAACATCAACCTCTATTGGATGTCATCTAATGTGGTGTTCCAAATTTAATGTTTTTGTTTTTGTTAGTATTTATTTTATATATAAATGCATTCCATTATGAATTATTATATTATTTTTGTATGTGAAATCTTGAGGTTTAATTGTGAGTGTAAATCCCAAAAATATATCTCTTACAATTAAAACCCTGGGTATACTTTAAATGAAAAATGTAGGCCTAAAAAAAATTTAAATAAAGTTGATTTGAGCTAGCCCAAACCAATAAATATTTAAATTTTGAGAAATTTCATCATTTATAATACTCTAAAGATTGAATGTAAACTACATGTAGCTATCCCCATTAGGTGAACGTGTGAAATAATTCTCATTCAATGGATGCAACCTATAATGTATTTTTTTTCAATTGGATTTACACCACTTGAGGAGATACATATCTCTCCTCATCCAAGTATCACAATGGAAACATCTCTCTTACTATGGGTAACAATTTATTGAGTTGAATCTCTAGAAGGGCTAGCTCCCTTGATGCACTCTTTGAAACACTCTCTTACATATCAAACTTGCATGAAAAGGGTTAAGAAGATAAACTAATAAAAATAAAGGTGATTCAATAATATTTAATTTCCTCCTATTGAATTAAACTATACTACTTAGAGATAAACAAAGTTTCTTTCACACAAAACTAACAACTCAAGATGGATTATCACATCAATGTTTTATATGTTAGGTTCAAGAGGTAATTTTATGTTTAGGAGGGTAATATATGATTAATTTATGGAATAAAATCATGAAACACATATAAAACACACATAAACTTAAAATATAACACTAAAAAAGACCTTCAACAATTACCCTTCTGCATATTTGGTGAACAATCAAGGATAACATGCTAGAAAAGATGACCTTCTAATAAGCAAGACAAATCCAAATTGAAATAAAACTAAATTGTTTAGCATGTAAGTATTTATATTCAATTTTTTTATTTATTAAAGATACATTCAAATAAAAAATTGGCTAGGGTTTCACCATCAACCAATGGAGGCTCCTAAAAAGAGCTAAAAGAGTCAATATTTATAGCCGTTGAGAGAAGAGCAAGATAAGGGAAGTACAAAGGTCACTTAAAAAATTGTAAATATAATAAAATGGGTAAAAATTAAATTATAAATATTTATTTAATGAAACTTTAAATTTTATGAGGACCAAGTTTCCATACAATTCATGAAACTTATGAAAAGTGGCATAAAACTCCTAATCTTGGGTCAAAAAATTGTCTTCTTAATTTGATCTTGTTTTAGCATACCATAATTGACTATGTATAGGTTTGATTATTGGAATTAGAGGTAATTAATTCAATTATTCCTATACATTCATTTTTTACATTCCTACTCATCTAAAAACTCTTGGAGGGATGCCATCGCTACCTGTAGTCTAAAAAAACTCCTTTTTCAATTACCCCTCACACTTGTCTTAAAAATTATCTTTATTTTTCCATGAAAATATATTTTATGGAGTTAATTAAACTTTTAAATACTATAAATGGACTTTTACTACTCAGGTACACCTTAAAAAGGTTAACATTTAGAGTTTTCACCCTTCTCACCCTTGTGTCCACTATGCCAGTTTTGATTGTCTCAGATGAAGGCTATTGTTTGAATACTTATAAGATTTTCATATGAATTAAATGACCATTAATGGTTATAACAAGTATATATCCTTCACCCAAACTTTATTTCATCTTTTGAAACCTCTTAGAACCTATAAAACACAAAAAATGGTCAAAAGTAACCCATTTCCCACCCTATTAATATAATTTCATACAACTCATCTTGGTGAGATATATCCTAAGTGATTAATATACCTGGTATAATATATTTAATTTCCAAACTATGTGATTAGGATAACTTTCAAAGCTTCTTTTCCCCATCGAGTCTTGCTTGAGGGTTTAATAGGGTTTTAGGCAGTTTTTATTCTTAGGCTTTGTTCATAAAGATTTAATGTTGTACCTATAAATAAATGACAAAATTTTTATTTTAATGGACCCTAAAAACTCCAAATTCCTTTGGTTCCCATGAAAAACCTTAGAGGAGAAATGAACACTTGAATACACCCTATTAAGCTTTTGTATACCCTTTTTGCATGCTTGGGCTCACTCTGAGCTAAAATTATATTTATTGTATGTTATTATACATCATATAAGTTAAAAAATTTATATATCCACCTCATAAACATGTATCAATAATTCTTATGGCTCATTAATAGCTATAAATGAGGTTGGATCTCTAATTGGCCTTAGGCTTAAGCCTTGCCTAACAGGGCTACTTACAACTTTAAGGATCTAGACATTCATATAAAGTTTATACACTTTTTAAATGTTATTAATTATTCCATATATGTTTATAAATTCATCAAGTCACCCTATATCCTTCCAATTACTCTTCCTCATCAACTTTTCCTTTTCACCAATTAGGCCTAGTGAAGGCTTGCCTAGTTGGTCTGAGTGCAAGGTTATTTTGCTATCTTGAAAGATATAAGCCTAAATTAGTTATTATATATCATATATTTTAATTTTATATACCTAATAATATGTTTCTTGAGTTTTAAAAATCTCCATATCAAGCCCTTTACCCATTTTGTACTCACTAGCTTACTTTGCTAAAGCTTGATTTTCATAAACTGGATGACCTTTGAGACAAAATAGTGAGCTATATCCCTCATACATAATGTAAAATGAGTATTTTTGGATTTTTTTCATGTCATAATGATGATTTTTACCAAAGGGTTTATCTATATTCCTTGGTTTAGGTGTTTAACCAGCTCTAATTGCCCCAAAAAGGCCTCTAAAAAGCATGTTTTCTTGCGTTTCCTTCAAATCCTCCTAAGAGTGATCTCTCCAAGATAAATTTTTTTTTTATAGGTTGTTAAAAAATTCTAATAATTTTAAATTAATGATTATGAATATTTTTATTCATCCTAAAAACATATCTTCTATGGATTATTCATAGTCACGTATTGAGCAAACATGGTTTGCTAGCCCATAGTATGAACTGTTACCCTTTAGCCAAGTAAGGAAGGTAGAGGGTCATCTTGAAAGAGTATTGGGATTTTTAAAACACTTTTTTATTATTCATAAACCACTTTTAATTTTTTTTAATCCTTTTATTCTCATTAGACAAGCTCATGTCTTATCTTACCCACATATGACTATACCCTGTTTTAAGTACATATAAGGGTTTTGGGGGCCTATGTAGGTGTTTTTTTTTATCATGTTTGGAGATATATAGGTTAATAAACATAAAAATTTAAATTTTCATATTTAATTTATTTAGGCCCAATTCTCTTTAACCTTTCCTATGTACTTTTGTGCCTTAAAATGAGTCTCCATTGTATGTTAACTGAGACACCCTGATCTAGACCTGCATGTAGGTTACCTTGCTTCAACTAAACTTTTTCATATGATTAAATGTATCTGATTGAATAATTATTCATTTAAAAATGTATTATTTAACTATAATTATCCTTTGGAAACCTTCAAACACCATTCTAGCATCAATGTTCAGTCATTGGACTATATTGAGATACTCTACTTATAGGACTTATTGTAGGTTCTTATATCATTAAATGAGATGACTATGATGTGAAAATACCTCCTTTAATATACCTTGATGTCAAATAACATATATATCACATTTAAATTACTTTATATTGGATAAAACCATCAAAGCACATGCCTAAGTCAGTATTTGCTTATCTTACCTATCTGACCCCTATAGGTGTTTATTCCCATGCTAGAAGGATACATGTAGGTGACAATAGGGATTAAAAGACATTTTATTAACCTAATATTGATAAATTTCATTCCATTTTACCTAATTTATTCGTTTAAGCCATTTTACTCATGAGGTTTTATCTGATGTTCCTTTTTAGGGTGTCAAAATTAATTTGCAACCTCACCCTATAGATTCCAATGGAATGTTTCAGTGTTGTTAAGGAAATGTTTGAGGCCCTTTATTTACATCTTATCTTCATCTTTCAATCCTCATATTTTTCATGGAACTTATCCCTAATAGGTAATACAATATTAAATAATATATATGCTTTAAGACATTTACCTCCATGTTTTAGGATAATCACAAAAAGCTCCCTCACCTTTATTTTGACATTTTAGTGATAACTTCCTAGAATACAATCTTCATCTTCTCAACATGGTTTGACACATATTATTTCCATTTTTACACCTTATATGAGTTTTCCATGGATTAAATACCTTAAAAATACTTTAAAGAGGTGTCAAAATATTTCAATCCCTCCATATAAACACCTTAGTCCCCTGCTCAACCACTAGTAGGTGGATATTTTGGTGCATAGGTAGTAAGTTGCAATGTGAGCTATATGAAAACTATCCATGATTATGAAAATTTTAATTTTTCCTCAATAATTCCAATACACTTATATAAATATTAAGAGTTTGGAACCATATCAAGCTTTACACTTATTAGCATGACACCATCAATGGCTACTATAAATGTGAATTGAGATGAAAGTGTTCAGTGAGCATGAAATAGAATAATGGAATGGAGAAAAGGCCTCATGGATATTATAAAACTATTTTCAATCTTCTAAATTCATGATTGACAACAAGGGAATATTTATACAAGCTGCAATTTCTCTTTCCAATGTGAAAGTCACCTATAGACACATGGAACAAGGCAAGCAGGGTATCTTAAGATTGTTTTGGCATGTTGATTGAGCTTGTGAACACACTTACACCTTTTACAAACATTTAAATGAAATATTTAAAACTCTTGATGGCTTATAAAAATAAAATACCCTTATTTCCATCCCATGGATAAGTTGAACAAGCTTTAAACGTGACTACAAGTGAAGTTGGGTAAAGAGTTGACAATGGAGAAAGATAAGTTTGTAAGGTACCCAAAATATGACATGGTGAAATTAAAACATGGAAATAGGTGGTCCAATGACCCTAAGACTTTTATAAAATCATTTCCAAACTACAAGAGGCACCTATGATGAGTCATCAATTCATCATTAAATAATGTCAATCTAGGGATGGTGTCCAACCTTGTATGTAATAGGAGAAAGAGATCTCTAGCAACTAGTATCTTCTACCACACTCCATAATTGAAAAAATTGAAAATCACATTTTTAGGAAATCAAATCACACCACAATTTGGAAAAAAGTAAATCACACTTGCAAAAATGGAAAATCACATTTGCATAAATTAAATCACACTTGAAAGAAAATAAATCAAACTTGTAGGAAAGTAAATTGCTGAATTAAAAATAAATGATAAACATAGAAGACACCTACATATTCACAACAAAATTTTCAGATAAATTTTTACATAAAAAATAAATAATAATAATTAAAAATCATAATTATATAATAAATAAATAAATATTTATCCATCTTCCTTGGAATGAGTGGCCAGCTCATTCCTCATAAGAGGATTTTAATTAGAACACTAGATTTATGTCACAAAGCTTCAAAATATATTATTGATAACCAAGATTTAATATAATAGTGTTGAGGTTACATTTATAATCTTATTCTTCCAACCAACTCCTTATTTAGGAATAACAATCCTAGATGCTCTCCACCAAATATGGAGGAAAACATAACAACTAAGATATTCCAGTTTATCTTGATCTTCCATAAAATATGGAGAGAAATTATTATCTATTTATAACATAATCTCAATATTTATCAAATATGAAGACAATTATTTATGGAATAAAATCATACAAATCTAAATTTAGATACAATTCATAGCTAGACCTACACAATCCATAGATATGCCTGTAGAGGCAAAACCTATATAGTCCATAGATTTTGGACCTATAGAGTCTATATATTTTATACCTATAGAGTCCACATATTTTATACTTGTGGATTCCATAAATATTAGACATACATAGTCCATAGATTTCAAACATATAGAGTCCATAGATTTTAGACCTATAGAGTTAATAGATTTTAGACCTATAGAGTTCATAGATTTTAGACCTACAGAGTCCATAGATTTTATCCAAGTAATATTATTCAAATTGTTTATGACTATGATGGATCCCTTGAAATTTGATGCTTTGAAATAGTATTCAATCAATGAATTTCATGGATGTAGATCTTGACTTTGTAGTTATGAATTGAGTGAGTCTATAGCTAGTTTGGGTGAGTTCGTAGTTGTGCCTAGAGTTCCTGTAGCTCACTTCAAAGTTGATATTTTTTTGGATATTCATAATAAATTATAATATATATTATTATGGTCTTTATATATACACATTAATATCATTTTCCAAAGATTTAGTAACAAGAGTCAAAAAATAAGAAGACATTGATTCATAATGAAATAACTAAGATATCATTCTCTATTTCATTCTAAATAAATCATAAGTTAAAAAATTAAACTTAGATAAAATTATTATGAAAGGGAAAATGATATTATTTAATGGATATAATGAACCATTTTATGGTCTCATCACCCTAGAGGAGAACAACACTCTACTAATAAGAACTTTTACTCAGACTGCACATGTGACACCTTCCTACAACATGGACTAATTTTATCATCTATACATTATAAAAAAGGAAAATAATAATGGATACAATATTATGAGGTATAAAAAATATTTTATAACCAACATAACTGACTGGTTCATATAGATTTGACTAGAATTAAGCAAAATATATAGGGTTCATAAAACAACTAGAAGAAAAATATAACCAACTTCATGAGGATGGTTCATAAAGCACATGGCACCATTATTAAAAATATTTATATTTAAATTAAGGTAAAGATTTTATTAAAACCTTATAAAATAATTTGACTTGAAACCTCTTTAGCTATCCATACTAATCAAAATCTTAAAGGTCACTTCTATATGTCTAGAAAACCAAGAAAGGAGCATAATAGTTTTGGCCTTGAAATATCACTTTCAAAGAAAACCAAATATATATATATATATATATATATATATATATATATATATATATATATATGAATTTTAGGAAGGTGAAGAGGCCTTCCATGATATTTTCCCATGTGCCATACTTCCCCATGGGCTGCACAAGTTCTATTTTCTCTCTCTTTTAGTTGTTTCTTTAATTTTAGTTAAGGAACCTAAAATATTATAATATAACTGAAATTATTGATAGTTAAGCTAACTTATTGGATGATTATAAGGAAAAATTGATATCTAGACACCTTAATAAATGTGCCACTTGCATTTATGACCCTTAAAATCCCACTAAATGACCAAAAATGATAAATTGATTAATATGACTAAGACCAAGGCTAGGATGACATTAAATGACATTAAATAACATGTAATACAACCAATTATAGTATACTAAACCCCCATAAAACATATAAAACTCATGTTTTTACCTATAGGGGCCCTAATTTCACTTAAAAGTTAAATTTGGTTAATAAATTGGTGACTCATAGGGGTAGTATGCCTACTATACTAACTAGACTAGTAGCCTTATCCTACCATGGTCCAAGGAATACAATAATTTATTGAAAACAAATAGTAATTAATTGACTAAAACACACAAAACAACCACAACACACCAAGAAAACACAAGAAAGAACAACACATAAATAAGACTCACACATGTGCAGAAACACTTAGGGAAAACAAGGAAAAAAATAAACTATGTACAAAGAAAGAGGTGAACCTTAGTGGTAATGTTTGAGATATATTCTATTGACTAGGATATTAATCTCCTCTAGATATAACATTTATATTTGGAAATCATTGCGTTGCTTCTGTTGAGTGATAACATAAGGGCTAATCCACAAAACATCAAACTTTGTGTCTTTTCTAGGTTTATCCCTATCTTCATCCCACTTTAGAAAAATGTCTCCCTCTTGACAAATTTTCAGCATGGATTTATTGAAAAAGTATCTATTTTTTTGATCTTGGTGAGTTCTCATAGTTTGCAGAGCTTGATCTCTTATCTCTTCAAGCTCTATCAACTCACACAACCTAAATTTCATGCTTTAATTCTTCATCAACTCTAGTTGATAATTGAGATTTAAGGTATCTCAGGTGAAATAGGTAGTCTAGCTTCTCTCCCTTAAAAAAGTGTATATGGTGAGTTTATAATTGATCTCTTAGGGGTAATCATATCAACCTAAAGATTTGTCTTCAATTTATAATGCGAAGTCCTTTGGTTTTCCTCAATTGTCCTCTTTATGACCCTAATTAGATTCTTATTGGTGGACTCAGCTAGTCCATTCCCTTATGGATAATAGTTTGAGGAAGTAATAAGATATATTCCATGTTTCAAATCCTATTCATGTATCTTCATTCCAAGGAAATCCAATGCATTGTCTGATATTATTGTTGAAGGATCCGCAAACCTTATTACTATGCCTTTATATAAATCTAGAACTAAAATTTCATTTGATTCCTTGAGATCTATATCCTCCACCAATATTTTAATGTAATCTATATTATTTAACACCCACTTGTGACTAGCACTAGAAGGTGGGTTAATTAGGCCTATGAAATCTAGACCCCATTGCATAAAAGGCTAGCCAACTTGTATTGGATGAAGAGACAAGGATACATGTTTTTGTCTACAATCAAATAGAACACATTTTTAAAAATTCATTACCTAATCATGGGTTTCATTAAATAAACTAGGCCAAAATTATCCATCTCTCATAATCTTAGCAACTATGGTTCTTGGAACAAAGTTACCACTAGCTAGTCCATCATGAAACTCAAGAAATATTTTCTCAATCTAATATGATTCAATAAAACTCAATAACACACCTAATATATCCTTCCTAAACAACACTCCATCAAAAATCACATAAGGAATAGATTATAATCTAAAGTACCTTATTTTATCTCTATCTAGACCTTGTGGACACTCACTAGTTTGAAGAAAATGGATGATATCTTGTGTCCAACTTCTCATGGATGAAGGTGAAGCTATAATAAGGTCATCATGAAGCGTTAAAACAACCTATTTTTTTATTTCAAATATAAATCAAGATTCTCACATAACCCCTTTCCTTTCACTAGCTTGGTTATCTTGATTTCAACATCATACTTCATCAATTTTGTGATCTAACTAGCCCTTTTTCATTTAAATCTCTGCTCAAAAGGAATTATTTAACACTAGTATGAGGTAAAAATATGTGAATATTATTTTAGTATAACATGTGCCTAAAATTTTTTAGACTTCTAACAATTGAATATACTTACTTCTCAACATAGGTGTATCTTACCTCATAGCCTTCCAAATAAGTTTTCGTCATTTGATTAAGTATGGCCAAGATTGCCTCCTCATTTCCAAAGGTATACAAGTTATAATCCTTTGAGAAATTAGGACTTGAAATATTTGGAGATTGAGCAATGGCTTATTTAATCTCTTTGAAACTCTCCTTCCTTCATCTTTTCCAAGTGAACACTTCATCTTTCCTTAGCATAGAGGTTAGAGAATTGACTAAATTAGAAAAAATTAGAATTAACCTCCTTATAAAATTGATTTTCATAGAGAAAATTTGTAAACCTTTATTGTGTTTAGGAAAATCCAATGCCAAAATTACACTCACCCTTTAGGATCTATAGATAGGCCCTTCTTTGAGACAATGTGTCCTAAAATCTTGCCTTCATGGATAGAAAATGCACACTTATTTATGTTAAGAGAGATTCTAAGCTATCTAAATCTCTCAAAAATCTACTTAAGATGATTCAAATTATCCTTTTCATCCTTAAAAAATATTGTGATATCATTAAGATACACCAACATAATGTCATTTATTAGTCCTTGAAAATCCATATCCATTTCACATTCAAATGTAGCTCCAGCATTAGACAATCCCAAAGGAATTTTCATATAAGTATATGTACCCCATTTAGTAGTAAAAACTATCTTAAATTAATTTCTTTCTTTCACCAAAATCTAATTATACCCAAAGTATCCATCAAGGAGAGATAATTTTTCACTACCTACCACAACTTAGAAAATTTTCTTCATGGAAGGAAGAGGATAATGGTTTTTCAAAGAAACTCTAATAAAGTCCATAAAATTAACAAATATCATGATTTACACATTTTTATTCCTAAAAAGGACTAATTTTTCCAACCAAGATGAAAACTTAATAGGAAAATTGATTTTGGACTCAATCAACTTAGTAAGCTCCTTCTTCATGAGAGGCACAATCTTAGGATTTATTTGGCTTTGTATTTTATTGATAGGCTTAACATTCTCATCTAGATATATGGCATTTAGAGCTAAATTTTGATCAAATCCATTCAAATCACTATATTACCATGCAAAGACATCAAAAACTCTTTGTATAACTCAATAAAAGCATATTTTTCTTCACTAGTACATACCTTCCCAAGTCCAAGTAAATTATTCTTGAATATTTCTACTTTATCATATATTTTTTGCTTATTGTACATTATTATATTATTTTTCTTCAATTTATCATAATAATTGAAGATAATCTCAAGTGTGACTAAGCCTTTAGGGATCTTGGTTGACTTCAATTTTGAAATATGCCCTCCATATTTCTACTATAGTTTGGACTTATTCTTGGAAGAAAACATAGCCTCTTCTTATATAACAAGTGATATTTGTTGGCCACTATCAAAAACTTGTAAATTAGTGACATTATTAGGTATAGAGGGCCTTACAATAACCTTGAGATGTCGCTAGTTCTTATCTTCTCTTATCCCCTTTAGAAAATTAAACTAAGATCCAATTAATGCCAACCTATCAGCTATTTCTTGTCTTCTCTTGGGATGGATTATATGTTGAAATATTGGAAATCCTCCATAATATCCCACACTCTATCTTTATATAACTTAAGAAAATATTTCTTAGTCACATTTTGACCTCTTACTTGTTTTGTAATAAAATCACTATCACCATACACTTGTAACAATTTCAAACCCCTTTTTCTATCCCATTCAAGGCCATGAATAAGGGCCTCATATTATAACACATTACAAGTACAAGATAATTGAAATATAAAATTTGAATGGTACCTTTCCTTGGATGGGGAAAACAACATTTTTCCACCACTTGCCCAAACTTTACTTTTAGATCCATCAAAGAATAGCTGCCATAAACCATCCATGTCTTCACTTGGCTTCATCAAGTTTGGCATGAAATATTCCTCCTCATGAATTTAATACACTCCAAGGCCATATTCCTCTATTAATTTTTAAGGATCATTCTCATAATTTTCATCTCCCCATTTATCTAAATACAAATCAGAAAGTCTTTCAAGAGAAGATGTTGGAGATTGATCTATGTGAAGTTCTTCCTCATCAATAATGACATAATTGACATTTACCACTTTAGGAATGTAATACTATAATTTATTTTTATGGATAATATCTGATTAAATCTTGAAATTTATACCATACTTTATCCTAAAAACCATATAGGACCAAATTGTTGCCAAGTATCCACCTATCTTAGCTATAAATTCTCTTAACAAATAAAGAGCAAAGTATGGAGGTAAATATGACACAACCACATCATGAGGAATGAGAAAAGTAAGAAAAGGATTAAAAATAAAGTTAAAATCATTGAATACTCCTAAGGTATTTTCTTGTGATCCATCTAATTGTAGGACTCTAGCCATCGGTTCATACTTGAGGCCTACTTTATCTGCTATAGTCTTAGGCATAGCTGAAGTACTATCCCCACTATCTATGATACAATTGTGAAATAATAAGTCACTAATGATAAAATATAGTTAAAAAGTAGGAGTATTATAATTTTTTAAATATAATTAAAAAGTAGGAGTATTATAATTTTTATTCACTTTTTCATCAATGGGATGAGTTCCATTCACTAAGATAACATTTGCATTCCTAGCTGATCCAACTTCCTTACCTAGTGCTTACAATTCCTTTTGAAGCATATCTTTTAATCCCAATATTTTCAATGAATCCTTTAAATAAATTTTCATATGTAAATTCTTCATCTATTCCAAAAAACTAATAGAATGATTTTTCACCTTAAAAGTCTCTTTGGAAGAACTAGTACCTTGTGGTGTAGCTTGTGAAGGTGGATGTGTAGGAATAGACGTTACATTCTAAAAATTCTAAATTTATTTCACCTTAGGAGCTGATTTAGACCCAAAAATCATTGGAGATGATTTAGGAGTCAAAATATGTCCTATTTTATCCCCTTTTGTCTCTTCAAGAGCACTCTTCTTAGAGCTAGTGTTAGAGGACACACACGCATTCACATTGCTTGAATTCTGTAAATATTGATGGCATAAAACTCTCCCTCCAAATGATTTATGAGATTTGAATTAGATTTTTTTTATATTATCTATTCCAATTTTCATTAGAACCTCAATAGTGGAAAATTTATATGATTGATTACCTTGTAGTATTGTGTCTTGACCAAGCATTTCATTGGCATATGCAACTTGGTCTTGATTTTAGTCATACGATGGATAACATGGTTGTTCTTGAAAAAAATTATTTTGAGTGGGAAAAAGATATTTGTAAAATTATGGAGCATTGGGATTATAACTTTGGTAAGGTCTATCTTAAGTGATTTGACATTGTCCTTGATTATTACTTTGAAAAGGAGGCCTATTTGTTTGCCCAAACTGATTATATGACTAGTATGGCCTATAAACTTGAGATTTTTGCCTTTTGAGGGAAAACAGTTCATTAGTAACACTTTATAGAAAACTCTTAATGTCATATATCTCATTTTTTTTCATAAAGGTAGACTTTTCTTGACTAAGCAAATGAGCCAAGCTAGGTAATACAACATGACTAGGAGGTTGTAAACTAGGAAACAATGGTATTGGTGACCTAGGAAAAATCTTCCCTACTTAAACAAGACAATTCTAAGAATTTATAGCTATCTCATATATATCAAGTAGTTTATTCCCACCCATGGATTGGATCATCATGGATAGATCATTATTCAATGCTTTTAAATAATATAAAAAGGGATAATTTGGGGTAGGTCTCACAAGGGTTGGGATCATATCCCATGTTTTATGAAATTTAGTGTTAAAATATTTTATAAACTCTTTTAGTGCCATTTTGATAGTGTCCAATTTATCAAATAGTGATATATGATCACTCTTCTCTCCAAATCTCTTAGTCAATTGATCTCTTAGTTCATCCTATGAACCAGTAGAATTTTTAGGTAGAGTCTCATACCAATCTAAAGATTTCCCCTTAAAAGACAATTCTAATAACCTAATATCCAAATTATCTTGAGTGCTAATACAAATTTTTTCTATGTTTCTAATCTGTTCAATGGGATTAATAGGACCTTCTCTACTAAAATATAGAACACTCTTAAGGGCTACTCCTAGAATTTGGTCATATTGGGAAATATTCAAAGGAGATGATCCCCTGAAAGGTAAAAATGGTTATCTCCTAGCCATATTATAAAGTACACTATGGGTATTAGGGGTTGAACTAAACAATAAATTGGAATTTTTAAACACTAAATCCCTTGAATAAGGATGAGTATTCACAAACCTAAACCTGTTGATAGAATACAAAGGTAATTGCACAAACTCAAAGGGTATACCTTTATCAATAGACTTAGTGGTCCCCTTTGGCATGGGAATTAGGGATTGATAAAAAAATAAAATATTTGAAAATTTTAGTGGAGTCACGAGGTAATGAATGTAATGTTATTATAACTACACCTATGTCAAGACCAACACCAATCTTGGACAATATTCTAGGACTTAGGGTCCCACCAAGTGTGCCAAAAACTATTGTCACTTGGATTTTCATCCCTTGAGTAGATGAATAACTCTCCTCATACATGTGGCACAATGGAAAAAACACTCTTTCTATGGGTAATAATTTGTTGAGATGAATCTCTAGAAGGGCTAGTTCCCTTGATGCACTCTTTGAAACACTCTTTTACCTACCAACATTTCATGAAAAGGGTTAAGATAAACTAAGAAAACTAAAGGTGATGCACCAATATTTAATTTCCTCCTATTTATTTAACTTTTACTTCATAGAGTTAAATAAATTTTCTTTCATGTAAAACTCACAACTTAATATGGATTGTCATATCAATGTTTCATATGATAGGTTCAAGAGGTATTTTCATGTTTAGGAGGGTAATGGATGATTCCTTTGTGGAATAAATTCATGAATTTTTTTATAATAAACACATGCTTAGAAGAGAACACTAAAAATATAATTAATCTTCTACACATTTGGTGAACAATCAAGGATAACATGCTAGAAAAGATAACCTTCTACTAGACAAGACCAACAAGATTGAAATAGCACTCAATTATATAGAATGGAAGTAGTAAAATTCAATTTTTTTATTTATTAAAGAGGCATTTAATTAAAAAATTGGCTAGGTTTTCACCATCAACAAATGAAGGCTTCTAAAAAGAGCCAAAAGAGTCAATATGTATAGCCTTTTAGATAATAAAAAGACAAGGTAAATCCAAACATCACTTGGATAATTGTAAAATATAAGTAAAGGGGTTAAAATTGCATGATAATGAGGTATGGAACAAACCATGCAATATCAATAGGTCCAAGTGTCCATAAAAGTCATGAACCTTATGAAAAGTGGAATAAAACTCTTAGTATTGGCTCGAAAAACTATCTTCATAATTTAAACCTATTTGAACATCTCAAAACTAACTAGGGATAGGTCTGAAGATTAGAATGAGATTTAAGGCCTTTAGTCATTTATTTTTATGTATTTTTGCATTCTTACTCATTTGGAAACTCTTGGAAGGAAGCCATCACTACCTATAGTCTAAATAAACTCATTTTTCAATCACCCCTCACACTTGTCCTCAAAATTGGCTTCATTTTTTCATTAAAATAGATGGGAGGGATTGAATGACATTTGTAAATACTATCCATGGCCTTAGACTACTTAGGTACACCTTAAAAAGGCTCACATTTAGAGTTTTTATGCTTGTGTCCACTATGTCAATTTTGATTCGATGAGACGAAGGCTATTATTTGAAAAATTCTAAGATTTTACCATGAATTAGATCACCATGATGGGTTATAAAAAATTTATATCCTTCCTCTAAACTTGATTTCATCTTCTAAAACATCTCAAAACCTACAAAACACAAAAAAGGTTAAAAATACCGTATTTTCACCTTGTCTGTATAATTCCATATAGCTCATCTTGGTGAGAGATAGATTGAGGGATTCCTCTACATGTTAAAATAGGTTTTATTTCCAAAATATGTCATTAGGATAACTTTCTAAGATTGTTTTCTCCACCAGGTCTTGAATGAGGGTTTAATTTGGTTTTAGGTAGTTTTTGGTCTTAATATTTGTTCATAAATATTTCAAATTGGACCTACCAATAAATTAAAAAAAAATGATGCTAAGTGATCTATCTTAATCCTTAAAATTCATTTGGTTTCCATGTTAACCCTTAGAGGATAAATGAACACCTAACGACACCTTATCGAGCTTGTTTATACCCTCTTTGCATGATTAGGCTCACTTTGAGTTATAATTAGATTTATTTTAGGTTAATCTACATAATATAAGTTCAAACATGTATATTTTCACCTCCTAAACATGTATAAATCATTTTTATGGCTCATCAATAGTTAGAAATGAGATTGGACCTCCAATTGGCCTTAGGTTTGAACCTTGCCTAACATGGTCATCTACACCTTTGATGATATATACATTCATATAAAATTAATAAAATTTTTTGGATGTTATTAATGCTTAAATATATGTGTTTCAAGTCATCAAGTCACCCTATAACCTTCCAAGTACTCTTCCTCATCAACTTTTCCTTTTCACCTATTCGGCCTAGTGAAGGCTTAACCTAGTTAGGTTGAGTGCAGGGGAATTTTGGTTATATTGAAAGGTCCCATCATTCACTAGTGATTATATATTATATAATTTACTTTCATACACCTTATAATATTTTTATTTATGCTCCCAAATCTCGATATCAATCCCTTTACCCATTTTATACTCACTAGCTTACTTTGCTAAACCCTGATTTTCCTAGATTGGTTGACCTTTGAGACAAAATAGTGAGGTATATCCCTCATATACAAGGAAAATTGAGTATTTTTTTATTTTATTTAGGTCTTTATTATTATTTTTATGAGAGGATTTAGCTACATTCCTTTATTTAGGTTTCTAACTAGCTCTAAATGCCCAAAAAAGGCCTCTAAAAAGCTTGTTTTCTTGCTTTTTCTTCAAATCCTCCTAAGAGTGACCTATCCAAGGTAAAAAAATTATTATAGGTTATTTATAAATATTCATAATTATAAATATTTTTATTCATCTAAAAACCTTCTCTTCTATGGATTCTGCATATTCACCTACTGAGAAAACATGGTTTCCTACCCCACAATACAGACTATCACTCTTTAGCCAAGGAAGGTAGATGGTCATATTAAAAGGGTATTGGGGTTTTTAAAATAATTTATAATTATTAAAAAACCACTTTTAATTATTTATAATCCTCTTCTTGTCCCTATAGAATCTCATTTCTTATCTTACCCTGATATGATTGTATCCTTATGTAAGTGCATATAGGGGTTTTAAAAGCTTATGTAGGTGTTTTTTTATCATGTATGAAGCTCTTGAGGTTCATAAAGATCCAAATATAAATTTTAAAATTTATTTTAATTACTCCCAATTCTCTTTAACCCTACCTATGCACTTTTGAGCCTCAAAATGAGTCTCTATTATCTATTGATTGAGACACCCTAATTTAGACCTACCCATAGGTTACCTTACTTCAAATACACTTATTAATGATGATTAGAGGTATTTAATTGAATTATTATAGTTATAAAAATGTATTATTTAACTATAATTTTCATTTTTAAACCTTCAAACACCATTCTAACATCAATGTTAGGTCACTGGCCTATACTTAGATACTCTGCCTATAGGACCTACTATAGATGCTTATAGTTTTAAATGAGATGAATATGGTGTGAAAAGACCTCCTTTAACCCACCTTGAGGTTAAAAAACATCTATATCACCTTTAAATTAAGTTATATGGGATAAAAACCATAACATCACATGTCTAAGTCACTATTATCTTATCTTACCTATCTTACCCCTATAGGTGTTTATTCCCATGCTAGAACGATACTTGTAGGTGAACATAGGTATGAAAAGACTTTGTTTTAAAATTATCTTGATAAATTTCATCTATTTTACCTCATTTAACTAGTTAATCCATCTTAGTCATTAGGTTTTGTTTAATGTTTCTCCTTAGGGTGTCAAAATTCATTTGCAACCTCAGATCTGTAGATTTCAATGGAATGTTTTAGTGTTTTTAAGGACATGTTTAAGGCCCTTTATTTCGATATTTTATTCATATTTTGATCCTAATATTTTTCATGTAATCTCTCCCTAATAGGGACTACAATATTGACAAAGATAGATACTTTAAGACCTTTACTTCTATGTTTTAGGATAATCACAAGAAGCTCCCTAACCTCTATTTTGACATTTTAGGGACAACTTCCCAAAATACAATCTTCATCTTCCCAACATGGTTTCACACCTCTTATTTTAATTTTAACACATTATATGATTTTATCATAGAATAAATACCTTACCAAATCTTTAAGGAGGTGCCAAGTTATTTCAATCCCTCTATATAAATAGCTTAGTCCCCTGCTCAGCCACCTGTAGGTGGAATGTCTAGGTAGTGAGTTGCAATATGATCAATATGAAAATATTAATAACTATGAACCTTGTCATTTTTCTTCAATCATGCCAATACACTTTTATTAATATTAATATTTTGGAACCATATAAGGATTTACACCTATAAGAATGATGTCATTAATGGCTATTGTACATGTGCATTGAGCTGAAAGTGGTTAGTGAGCATGAAATTGAACAATGGCATGGATAAAATGCCACATGGGAAGTTAAAAACTATTTTAAAACTTAAAAATGAATGATTTACAACAAGGGAATATAGAGACAAGCTTCAAACATTCATTCCAATGTGAAAATCACCTCGAACAAGGCAAACAATGTATGTCATGACTATTTTAACATGGTGATTGAGTTTGTGAACACACTTAAAATTTTTACAAACATATTAATGAACACTTTAAAATTAATAATGGATTGGAAAACTAAAATACCAAAATTATCATCCCATGGAAAAGTTAACCAGGCTTTAAACATGTGACTGCAAGTGAAGTTGGGCAAAGAGTTGATGATGGAGAAAGACAAGTTTGAAAGCTATCCAAAAGATGAAATGGTGAAACAAAAACATGAAAATAGGTGGTTCTATTACCTTGAGTATTTTATAAAATTATTTACCAATTACAATAGGCCACTATGGGAGAATGACACTCTACTAACAAGAAGAATTTTGATCGAGACTGTACATGTGACACCTTCCTAAAACATGGAATAATTTTCTCATCAATACATTATGAAAAATGAAAATAAGAATTGAGAAAATTTTAAGAGGTATCCAACATCTTATAAAACCAACGTCACCAACTGGTTCATATGGATTTGACCATAATTGACCAAAACCTATAGGATTCACGAAACAACTAGTATAAATTATATCCAACTTCATGAGTATGGTTCATGAATAAAAGTCCACCATTATTAAATATATTTATATTTAAATTAATTTATTTTAGTGTAATAAAACCTCCTAGAAGGATTTGACCTGAAACCCCTTGAGCTATCTGTACTGATAAAAACTTGAAGGTCACTTATATGTGTCTAGAAATCCAAGAAAAGAGAAGAACATTTTTGGATTTAAAATATCACTTTAAGAAAAAACAAAACATATATATGAGTTATAAGAAAGTTAATATGCCTTCCATGGTCTTTTCCGATGTGGTATACCTCCCTATCATTCATAAAAGCTCTATTTGCTCTTTTTCTTAGTTGTTTCTTGAATTTCAATTAAGAAACCTATAATATTCTGATGGAACTGACATCCATGATATTTAAACTAACTTATTTTACTATTATAAGTAAAATAGACATCTGGAATCCTTGGGAAACATGACACTTGCATTTGACCCTTCAAAGCCCACTAAATGACCCAAAATGACAAATTGACTAATATGACCAAGACGAAGGCTAAAATGATATTTAATGACATAAAGTAACATAATACACCGCATGAAAATATATTAAACCCCACTAAAACATATAAAAATCATGTTTCTACCAATAGGGGCCCTAATTTGATCTAAAATTCAAATTTGGTCAATAGTATCCTTGACACTTAGTAATTGGAAACTTTATCTTGGTTCTTGATTGATTTAGCTCTTTTTAAGACCTACACATAGTGATTGATTAGTAAATTGGGAATAGTTAAGAGGAAATATTAAATTTGCCATTATTTTAGTATGATTGATAAGTTATTTAAATATGACTTTTCATCTTATAAAATTTAGTTTATATTTATATTAGAATTTTTGGGTATGTTATCACACCACTGACATGTTAAATGTATATGTTGACCCAAAAAATGGTTGGAATTTAATATATGATTGTTTTTTATCATGGGATGAAATAGTCAAACTCAAGTGGTACCATTATGAAATATGTTATGAGTGTGATGTTACTATCCAAGATACATGAACATTCATATGATAATCTAGAGATGTCTAAGTAGGATAAATAATTAGTTTGAGATAGACTATAGTAATTCATGTAGGTGACTAATATAAACATGGTAAGGTTAGACATGTATAAGACATGTGGATGTGAGAGAATGTAAAATTAAAGTCATGTATGTATACATAGTTCATGTGTAATGAAGATAAGTCAAAACTAACATTACCAAGTATAAATTACAAGATTTTATTTTTTTAAATACATAAAAGTCATTTAAGGTGAAGTTAGGTAAAAAATAACATACTAAATTTTTAATAAAATATTTTAGTGTCTAAAATTCCTCCCTTTTATAATTATTGAAGCAAAATCAAATGATAGGATAAAATGAATAGAAATGTACCTGAGTGTGTACCAAACACGTTTTCTCTAGGAGAAGCTTTAAATGTTTACTTTTCTTCATGCATCCTACAATCAACATGAAATAATCAATTTTCATGTATGCAATATTAAATATGAAATGAAATTTAAACTTTTAAAACTTAATTATCAAGGAACAAATACACTTATAAGTTGATGAAATAGGTTTCCTTCTATCATGACATTAATAATGTTGTTTCCTTATTGAATCATTTCATAATTATGATTGTTTATTTAAGCACTTGGATAAATCAGGGGTGATAAAATCAAAATTTTATGTACTAATGCAAGGATACAAGTTGGGAATATAAATTTTTAAAACCTAATTAAAAATGTAGTCTCTATTTAATTTAATGTCATTAATCCTTAGTTGTGATACTCATGTAACTAATATTACACCCCAAGATGCTAGGGTGGGGCCATATATGGTCTCACTTTGACTAATGGATAGGCCATTGAGAATCACTAAACCCAAAACACATTACCTACATATACACATTTCAAATAATGTATACAATATTATAGATTCAAGGGTATTCACTTATGCGTACCATCGAATATGTTTGAAAATAAAACTTCATGATTTGGCTAGTGTGAATCATGACACCACATATTAGAGGAAAATAGGTTATATGAGGCATGTCATGAAAAACATAGAAAACTTAATAATCTCATCATAAATACTAAATTAATACACTCATAAAAGTACAATGTCATGGTTATGATGCAAACAAAATAATCACACACAAGGCCAAGTACCACATATAATCAAAAAAAAAATTATCACTGACATAAGGCTAATGGATACATACACTGTAATATAAAACATTGCACACATAAGGAAAAATGACATAAAATATAAAATCAATGATTAACATATTGAATATTAATCAAAATCAATTAATAATATACAAGTTCAAACTAGCGTACACTATCAATGCATGTTGAATTCACATTATAAGAAAGTAGAATATCAATGAAATGTAAAAATGTAAAGAATATGAGCACTAATAAGATTTTTAAAAAATAAGTGTATCACAACATGTTAAATGAAAATTTCATAGAAATATATAACCTATATCAATGTATCCAAGGTAATAATATGACCCCCATAATGGCATTCCCTATAGGTATAGGAGTGTCTTCTATTTATGTATCTATGTACCATGTGTAACTTGTATGTCCTACATCTAAATTAAATGTACCTTTAAAGGCATGTGAATATGAAAACGGATATGTAATAAACCAAATATGTGAAAAATAGCATAAATGAATAATGAAAACTATAAAACATGGCATGCTTAGGTTGTGTTTTTCTAATTTTTAATTTATTATTATCAAAATATGTTAATATAGGCATGCAAGACCAAGTAATCAACTTTAAAAAATATAATAATATTAGGTATTTAGACAACATGTAACATATGTTAAGAAATAATTTGTATAAAATTTGATACCATGGTGATTTAGAGCAAGTGAAGGTAAGTAATGTCCCCCCAATGTAAATGTGAATCATAACATCTCCACTAAAAATAATATGCAAAAGGTAGAGGGGGATGAGGATGAATAAAATTATATGCTAATAAATGTATCTAATAAAGTAATATTAATGGAAATAATGGAATTTATAAGTAATAAATATGTAGGATTAATAAATTAAAATGACACAATTGATGTAAACTATAATTTTTTTAGGAAAGATTTCATTGATGTCCATATCTAAATAAGAAATCAAGAGGAAAAATCTAAGTCACAATAAAGTAAGGGATATAATAATTACTACTACAATTCATGTTATAAATGTATAGGAAAGTAGAAAAATATGTGAAATAATAAAACATAAATAAGTTATGTACAATAAATTATATGCTAATCAAATTAAAGAATCCATGTGTAAGTCATGTGACTGGATATATACATGTTTATGTATATGGAACAAAAAAATCAAATATATCAAATGTATTTGAGTTAGAATCTATAAATTGATCTTGTGTTATATAATATCTATTGTCACTATCATACTCAAGTTATCCTAGTGTAAGTTTTGTAACTATAAAATCTATATCATCTTATATTGTCACATAAATTATCTACATTTGTTTTAAAATTACGTTCACAT
Organism: Torreya grandis; assembly: GCA_037957365.1. NCBI lineage: Eukaryota > Viridiplantae > Streptophyta > Pinopsida > Cupressales > Taxaceae > Torreya > Torreya grandis. Next base: position 1,551,558 of record JARHVA010001762.1, read on the forward strand.
CATGCATGCATATATTATTGTCAAGAAATTTAATAGTGTTATTATAAATAATATCCTATATCCAATGCCTAAATTGGAAGCATGTGTCTATATAATATCCTAAAAGTATGATAATGATATTATGTATTTTTAAATATTAAAATGTGATTTATATAGTAATCTAGTCTTGTACAATTGAAAAATATCCATCGTGGTTGTAACTTTCAGTTATGGACTTGACCACTATCAAAAAATTGTCATTCCTTATCTCTGTTGGCCTAGATTTATTATCTTTTAGTCCAATCATTTTTGTTATCATGACTTGGTCTTATATACTATGAAAATATATCTTCACTTTATCATTATTATTTACTACCAATTTTGGACATGTACCTATTTTCTAGCTTCTTGGACATTTGCATCCCTAACAAACACTTGCATTGACAAAAGATTGTACCTTTCCTCCAAAGTGTCAAGTTCTAAAAACTCATCCAATTTGAAAATGGAATGTATCATAAAGGTCATCCTAAGTGATTTAGTATGAAATGATTCTAAAATGGATTAGTATAAATACAATATCAACCCTCATTAATTCCTCACCTAAGACAGCTTACCAAGAAACACTCAATCAAAAATTTAAGTGATAAAACCTACCCTATTCGTCCCTATTTATATGTTTTAGGATAAATATTACAAAAGTTTTGATTAATTTGAATATCAGTTCATGAGCCATATTTTTTAACTTACAAACTAGGTCACTAGATTTCATTACTTATAACATGTTACACCCTTGTGCACACATAATTCAACATGTATTAGAGAAATACATAAGTCTAAGGACATATTTAGAGTATTAGATATGTAGGAAGTTCCCACTGATAGAGTATCTATTAGGATAACTCAAAGTCATCAGCCTACTAACCTAATTTTCCCTTAATCACTCCAAGGTTGAGGAAAATAGGGTTTCGTTATTTGACAAAGAGTGATAATGTATGCATGAAATATGTATACATCAAAATAAAGGTGATAAGAAACATGGTACACTCTTATAATCACCTAAAAGTGGTAATTGAGTTCTAAGAGTGATACATTAGACTACCTATCCCTAACATAGCCTTAGACCTATTATAAATCATATTATCACACTTCTCCATCTTTCGTGTGGGATACATTCCTCCTTAGTCATTCCTAAAGTAATCCTAAACCCTCATTTCCCAATCATTGCCCTCCATGCCTTGTGTTATGCCAATTTGATAATGTATCCATAATAAGGACACTAGTACCACATGGTGGTTATGTCTTTTCCCTCATTCTTTCCCAAAATTATACCTTTTCAAACATAAAAACTCATAAGATTGGCCTAGACCTATTTTAGAATTTCCACAAGCACCATAACATTATAAATACATGACTTATAGACCTATAACCACTATATGTAAATCATATGAATAATACACTTTGAAACTCAATTTTTTTTTGCATAATTAAGTTTATTAATCAATATTTTACCCTACTTATACATTCTAGCATCTACAATAGTTGTAAGCTTAGATTACCCATATTTACAGTCTCAAGAAAATTTATGAAACTCAAGGCCACTATCACACTAGATTCAATTACACTTGTACCATCACTAAGGTGTGTATAAATACATCACGATTGTTCCTTCCTAAGAGTATTGGTATGTATGAAAATATCATCACAATATGGTATTGAGGATGTCTAACCTACCTTACTAACAAACACACTTTTTAGCTTGTATCAACTGGATGACCTACCTACATGGAGGATTAGGGTTTGCTTAAAAAATAACTCATTATAGGGAATATAAAAGGTTTTAGGATGTGTTCATGTAGGAATAAATGTTAGATATTTATATATAGGTTCACAAATAATATTGAGACAATCCTACACAATGGACACTACCACCAATATCAGGACACTATCACCACATCTCCAATAATGGCACTATTATCCAATTATGGTGCTACTATCCAATAAGGGTTATGACACTGTGATCAATTTTATGACACTCAGACTATATCCTACCTTATTTTTCAGCACCTAGGTCATTTATCTTATTTAAATTCCAACTAAGTTCTTACATTGTCTATTGCTATTTTTTTTAAAAATTAGAACTAGTCAATTCTATAACAAATAACTAGTTGTATTTAATGCATATTATTTCCATAATTTAGTCTACTTAGATCTTTAATAAACATAAGATTTCTTCATTATTAATTCCTAAAATTTTAAAACATTTGTTAAACTCAACTTACTTTTAGCATTACTCAAACCCCAACCCTAGATGCTCCTATTGTTTGTATCCTTCTTTTTCTTATTTTCATTGGCTACTTTAAGTTTTTCAGATTTTATATATTATGTTTTAACAATCCTATTTGAATTTTTTACTATATGACATCTAAAAAATCTATCTCTCTTCCATTAAAAATAAGTGATAGGCTAAGTGGTCATCTTATTGAGCATATTTTTATTCCTTTTATTAGAGCTTGTACCATGGACAAGGGACTAGTTTTAACTCTTATGGTTGATCCTACACACTATGATTATGTGTAATTCAATGATAATGCATATGAAGATGAGAAATATAATTAATAACAAGATGATACACAAGTTATAAATTGGGACACTCTCCCTCCAATTAACAATAGATTTTTAAATAGGGATGAGATCCTAAAAAGCTTTAGAGATAGACTTTAGGAGTAGTCCCTTAATCATGCATAGATCTTACAAGCTATAACATAAATTAAAAATAAATCATAAAATGTCAAATATTCAACTTCCCTAGATAATAACATTATTACCCATATATTGGGGCCAACTCAACTAACACAACAACCAATTATAACTCAATAACCTTCAATGACAGCTATACCTCGTATGGCTAATTACTCCACTCTACATGTAAAATCCCTTATGTATGAAGTTCATACTCTGTAGGTTAAGGTTTTACATCTTTATCATGGATCTAATAGGACATCACATGCCTTGGCTTATATTTTTCTTTTGTATATACATTTGGCACATCACATAGCATCAAATCCATTGCCATCCATATACATGGCACCTAAGCTTACTTTTTATGATGGTAAGGGTGAACTAGAGCACCATCTCTGAGTTTTCCATGTATCGTGTTTGGAATATGTGTCCAATGATTGGATCCTCACTAAGTTATTCCATATGGTTTAAAGGATTATGACTTATAGTGGTTTTATGATCTTCTGAATCAGTCTATCACTACATTCAATTCTTCGTCAAATATGTTTTTAGCACACTTATCCATAAACACCAATGATAATATTTCATATGTTCAAGTTGTGTAGTTGAAACAAAAATCAAATGAGCCTACTATAGAATGTGTATTATTATACAATACTATATTACCTAAATTAACTAGCCCCATGGTAAATAAAAATCTTTAGGACATATTTAAATAATGTCTTGTACCATCATTACATGAAGCTATTTTATTTAATAAGTTTCAAATATTCACATATTTTTTCCACATCGTTAAAGAAAGAAAAGTCAAGCTTCTCTCAATGGGCAAAAAAAATATACTAATGGATCATAATCAACTGCTAAGATTTATAGTATGCCTCTATACAAGGTAAGGGCCACTAAAAATAATAATGGTCATAAGGCCTTACGTAAATGATATTTTATATCCATCTCATTACCTAGTTTTATCAGCTCATTCATGTAGAGTTTTTACCAACCTTTCAAAATGACCAACAATATTTTATAGAGGATCATATGACACAACCTTTTCCAAATAAAAATATCTCTCCCTCTCCCTCAAAGAGGTTCATATGACACAACCTTTTCCAAATAAAAAAGATTCCAATGCCTTTTATAAGTATCAAAGGTAACCAGACCTTACAACAAATGGATGCATAATCCTAAAACATAAGATACAAAATTTTATTAAGTCTAACATTATTGATATGGGAACACCCAAAGAGGCAACTAAAGTATATCAAATAAAAATTAAGGAATTGAAAATGTTGTCATATCTATTTCTAAAAAACACAATAAATAAGGCATGGAAAATTTGAGGTGTTCACTATGCATATCAGGCACATCCACCACCAGATTCATACCACACTACTACATAGGAGGCACACACACTACACAATATCATTGATGTGTATAAAAAACTATATTTCCATCTACACCACTCGTCACTTTCTCAGAGTAGGATATTTTTTATGATGATTCAAACTTATATGCACTCTTTTTACAATCCTACATAGATCATCATCCTATCTAGAGTGTTATGGTTGACAATAGGTAAATTATTAGCATGTACACTATCACACTCAAATATAATTTGGGAGATTTAGAGAGTTACATATCCACTAAAAACATAGTTATCCATGGTTTCAATGGCCATGCTTAGAGGTCCATTATGGAGATTGTACTTCCACTCTAGGTTAAACTAACACATGTGGACACTATATTCCTAGTAGTACCTAGTGTAGGCATATTTTACATGTTATTGGGTAGGCATGGATACATTATCTAAAATCCATCCAATCCATAGTGCATAGATAATTAAAATATATACATATAAATTGAATGGTAAAATTGAGGGTCTTCCATATGAGTATCCTCCACCTATCCCACAAATAGTTATGACATAATTACTAGTCACAACACAATTACCAGTTATAACATAGTTATCAGTTAAATATTTGAGCATAGTTCCTATCATCACACCATATATTTTATTTGATCCACCAATGCATGTAAGGTCCACTCCTATAGTATTTTGATGTATGCATACTATCCTATGGAGATTCTTATAAGAGAGACCCCTAAATTAGAGATATATTTCAGATTCTAAAGGTCCTTTATTCTAATCATTTTATACTGAGATGAATCTTATTGAGTTCTTGATATTCTCATCATAACACACCTATGCCACCTACAACATCTTCTACTATATGGTACCCTAATATCCTAATAATTCATAGGACATCACCATTAGTGTCAAAAATTCCTAGCATCACTCCATAGGTAAGGATAGATATAGATCACTCAATGTAGTAAAATCTAGGATCATAGTTTCCCTTTCACATAGTACACATAATCACAATTCCTTAATTTGACATAGGCCATAGTGACAGTGAGTATCACATGAGACACATCGGTTAGTATTGTTCAAACCTACTTTTATGTGCTTTCCTTCTTTCTCCTTGTAAATAGTTTCTTTTTCATGTTTCTTATACATATATTATATCTAAAAAATACAAAAACAATATAATATGTCAAAAAAACACAAAAAATTCTAATAATTACTCAGAAAACAAAAATTACATATTGTATGCATTTTTTATGTATACACTTCATATATTTTTCAAGATACTACATATGAAAGATATCTTAGTATAGTAAATTTTATCATACATACATGATTCATTTGTTATTTTTGAGTGATTATATATTACTACAGGACTCACATCCACTACACCAATATAGACTTGTTATTATCTACCTATTGGGGGCATATACACTGATATATGATTTCTTCACTTTATACATTCACCCACTTTGGGGCACCCTATACACAATTTCAATTACCAATTTTTATCTTTTTATACTCTACATCATAGCTTTAACATTTTTATATATTTATATTAACCATGCCACAGTTACTCATATTATTTAAGCTATTATTCCTTTAGACTCGACATATTACATCCTCACTCTTCCATAGATTTGTATTACATATTCATCCATTATTTTCATTTCCAGCTTACCTAGTTTAGAATTTATTGTATCTCTATGCTTCTAATATTCAAGGGAATTTGAATATGTTATTGATCTTTAGATCTACACCACTTATATTTCATAGTATATATGCATTGGATGTGTGCCCATATCCTTATATGTGCCTTCCTAAATGTGCATGTAGTCATTTGAACATGTCATTCTATGTGGATCTAGGCCAACATGATTTTTTATTATGTATGTGAACATTTGAACATATACTTGAATGTCTTGTTTTCTTAGATTTTGTGACATGTGTACATGTCCCTTGTATTGTGGCCGCTTGGCATACTTTGTGTGCCTCATGTGTTTTATATGTATGTTTTCCTATATGCGTCATAGATATTAAACTTGTATTTTTATTATTACACACACTAGTTTTTGATTTCATGAGGGACCTCATTCATCTCCCTTTCCTACTTGGTTGAGTGATTGACATCATGACCCACCCCCCTAGGTAGCTATCCAAATTTTACTCAAATTTATTGTTACATACATTTTTATATCTATATTGACACCATTGTGAATGTCATCCATGATATACATTGAAAATTACAAACATATGCTCATATTATCTTACATTATGATATTATGTATGCATATTATATTTGATTACTATAAAATTACTATATATGATCTAGCTAACACACATTTTTTAAAGATTTTTATTTAGAGGATAATTCTTGGATCGGTTTAATAACTCCCCTCATAAGAGGGGGAATTCACAAAGTTTTGTCACAAATATTAGGATATTATAATGCATTCACATTAAATTATCATAATATAGGCTCAAATTACAAAAACTAGACTCATGTAAACATAGTGGGAAAATATTGACACAAAGAGCAATACAGTTACACATAACTCAGAACAGAAGGACACTAGCACCTAAATTGGGACATTAGGACCATATCTATAATAATGGTGTCATTATCCAAGACTTGGTACTAATTTATAATATCATTAGTTTCAAACTAACCTGGATTGGTTAGAAGAGTACAATAAGTACAATATAGGTTTATATAAATTTAGTTATAGATTTATTAGTTTTGATCATATTCATACCAATCTAGAATAGATTCATATGTGTTTCATCAGATTTGGGGCATCATGTATGGCATGAACATTCTCATTTTCAATATAGATACCCATTTATAGATTATTATAACTCATTCCATAATCCATATGCTTCAACATAAAATTTAGGGGCATGTGCATGGCACATTATTTTTGTATGCACAATTACACACTAGTTGATTATATGGAATTATAAATTACATGTAATTCTCTATACTATATATATTTGACATCATATTCTAGGTTATATACCAATTTCCTACCTTACTCCATATATAATGGTGGGCATTCTTGAGTGTCATAGAGATGCCTAATGTACCCAAGTGGCCATAGACCGACATATCTAGTTAGACATACCCAATTAGACATTTTTATTTACATCACATAATTTCAATTTTAGATGCATATATTACACATGGATGGACAATGATGGACTCATATCCTTCTTTAGTTTTTGATCTGATAATATGAGAGGGTAAGACATATCATCAGTCTAATATAAGTTATTCATAGGTCATGGTCTACCAAGTATGGGTTGGAAATAATGGAGTAAAAATTGGATTGAGTTCTTGAGCCACACATACATGAGGATTGAGTAATTTATCAGCTCAATCTAATATATTCACTGATTGATCAATAGATACATGCAGGTGCACGCGCGCGCGCGCGCACACGCACACACACACACACACACACACACACACACACACACACACACACACACACACACACACACACACACACACACACACACACACACACACACACACACACACACACACACACAAAATTTGTCACAATATTTATGAATTAGTTCATGTACCTAATGAGGTGTATTTTTTCCTTTTATCTCTCTTATATGTTTAATCATTTTCACTCAAATTTTGCTTCTTTACTTAGTTTAGTCTTTTAATTTTTATATCTCTTAAGTACTAATTTATGCACATTTGACTTATAGGATACGCATTAGATCACGGTTCACATAATTAAACCTAATTTCATAGGATTCTCCTCCTATTTCATTCTAGGTACACTTATTTTTCATTTATCCTAATCATTTTTCCTTTGATTCATTTTTAGAATAAAATGGGAGATGTAATCACCTAAAAGTGGTATTTCAGTGCCAAGCGTGATAGTTTAGACAACCTATCCATAGCTTATCCCTAGAAATTTCTTATAGCCTATTATCACAATTATCTAGAATTAATGTGTTCCATAATCATCCCTATTCATCCCTAAAGTAGTATCAAACCCCCATTTCCTGATCCTAGCCCTTTGTGCTTAGTATTTTTCCACTTAGAAACTAGTGCTTGTAGACATTGAAAATTGGCCACCAATGGATTTATACCTAAATTTCGACCAATTATTACCAATAATTGAATATTTAGCATAATAATTTATAAATTTATCAAATTTGGTTTCATAACATGTAACTAAATCAATATGGCCCATAAATCAATAGAAAAGAGACCAAATACACACATCATTTATAATCAAAAGTTTGAAAATGATTCAAAAGCCTTAAAGGGATTAATTAACATGAAAATCATAATAAAATCCTAATTGAATTAATCTTTGAGAGATTAAATGAATTATCAAAAAGGAAATTCAAAATCAAAAGAAAATCCTAGGAAGTAATCATTACATTTTGTGAGTTGTCCAAAATAAAAAATATCTCAAACCATGATTATTTCATGTTAATCATGAGTTTTGGAAACCTTTTAACTCTACTAGGATTAATTAATAAAACCTATATTAGGATTTATCTCATTCCAATTTGATTTAAAATATTCTAAATATAAGCATATATCTGTTCAGTTAAGGAGCTTGGAACATAATAGAGTTATAATGCCGGATTTAGGGTATGAAGCAAATGCATAGAATTATAATGCCAAAATGACAATCCAAGCCATTTCAACCCATATTAAATTCATAGGCCAAGAATTATCATGATGCAAAGAGGATATGTAGATATCCAAGCACTATTTATGAATACCTTTTGAGCATAATTTGAGCAAGCTAAATAAAGCATCCTCTTGGAGCATTCAAGGATTTGGTAAGGAAAATGTGTGTAATTTATTTCAATTTTTAAATGTTCTTTGTTCATTTTTTGTTTTTTCACCATGCTCCTCCCTTTGATCTAGGCAAGGTAGTGTTATGCATGTTAGTGTGTTATTTCTTTTATTTTTATTTCATTTCATTTATTTCATTATGAATCTAACATATGATCTAACCACCCCCCTTGGATTTCATTATATTTTTCTCAAAACCAAAAGTGATTTAAATTATAACACTATTATCTAACAACTATAGGTTAAAGGATCAATTTGAACACCAAATTTACATGCTTAGACTAATCGAACATTTTATTTTGGGTTCTAAAAGGAATTATTCAATCCTTGTGAATTTCAATTTGGGACCTAAAACAAACATGTCAAATTTCACATATTTAAATATTGGTTTTTAAAATGAATTTAGGATTGGATAAATCTTAGAAACATTTCATTTTTGGTGATTAAAAAAATATTAAATCTTGAAACATTTCAAATTGGTGTTTAAACATGAACATAGTCTAAGTCTTGAATGTTTTAACTTTGGGATTAAAATTAACCTAGTTTCTTTTATTTCAATTGGTTTTGTGCAATTATTTCAATATTTTTCACTTAAGCTAAGGGGCCTAGTAAAGAACAACATCACATTCAATTTGGTTCTTAAAATCAAACCTCAATCATAATTGTTTATAAAACTTAATTTGTTTCACACAAAAAAATAGTGCATGTATTCTCTCCCTCTGTCCCCTATAGGGAACTTATGGGGTCAAAATTACCTTTCCAATATATTTAGTGCATAGTAAAAGGCATATAAAAAAAGTTGCCTAGGCTCTCCCCAAAACCTATATGGTATTGGGTGATCTAAAAGCAACCCTAATATATTTCTACTTGTCTTTTTTTTATGCATTTTGTCTTGTGAAAGGGATGCCATTACCTCTCAAAAGTTATTTAGGGAAGAATAAACCTAGGGATTCATTGAATATAATTATTTCAACCCATCTCCATGGGGGGTATACAAATTAGGATCACCTTGATGGGATGATGGTTTGAGTGGTTAAACCATCTCTGTTAGTGGTAAGCCAACCCAAAATGTATGATCATTTAAGACATCTCACTACACTGAGAAATTGATGGACATAGTGGTTGTGAAAACTATAAGACCTTTTCAAAATAAGAAATTTTACATGGATCCAATTAACATGTTGTTTCTATTGTGTTCAAACATGAAATTTTGTACACATGGGATCTATCTAGATGGTCATAACTTGTAATTTTTAGTTAGCCCCACTTTGCTATTACTTGATAAGATCTATGATGATATACTTATTTGTATTTTGTCATTTATTGCTTAGTGTGTTACAACTAATTTTTTTATAACATGTCATGAATAAGTCTTGTGTCTAACAATACTCCATTGTTTGAGGAGGTGCTATGAACTCTATTTGACACTTTGCTTTATCTTATAAAACTTTTGTGTCAAAACATTGAGTATGGAAATTGATTGAGATGGGTAACGTTATGATGCCTAAATAATTTAAAGTATTATGCCTTATAAGTCTTTACAACAAAACCATTGTAAAATATTTTGGGAGTGATAATGCCATTATGCTACCCAAATTATTTCAAAAGACGTGTCTTGTCTTGTGTCTTAATTATCATTGTTGAACCAATAATTTATGCCTTGTTGGATCCTTGTTTAGAAAATTCATGTTATTCAAATTCAAGTAGCTTATTGGTTATCAAAACCCAATTTTACCTTAGTTGAGTCTTTGAAAAAATATTAAAAGTTTGGATATAAATATTGATTGCTTTAGACTCGATATGTAGGGGCTGACACATAGATATTTCTCTTTTGGGTTATGTAACTTGGGTTAATTAATTAGTCAAATTTAGAAACTTTATTGTTTATTCCTTTGTTTTGTAAAATTAATCCATCTTCAAAGTGCCTTTTGGTTGGTGTTTTATCCCAATCAGATCATGTTTAATTCTAAAATCAAGTGCCTAGTCTTTGCCAAACTATTCCAAGTTTATTAGATTAATCATAATCCTTTGTTTCAAGCCTATATTTTGACATCTCATTTAACCAAAATTCCTAGCATAGCATATTTGAGCCTAGCTTTTGACTCTATGTTTGGCAAAAAGACCTAGTGATTTGTTTCCCTTTCCTAGTTTAGACCTATTTGGAACATCTTTGGACATTAGAGTTTGGCATCTTATTTTTATGTCATTTTACTTGACCTTGTTTTTTTGAAACATTTATTTTTATACATTTGATTTTATACTATTTTTACCAAGTCTTTTCATATACTTTTTGGAGATACAACTTCACCTCAGACCAAGTTAGACCAAGTTTGAACCTTTTGTCCATTGGACATCATCTTCAGAGTTTATAAAACTCTAAAACCTTTTGTTATACAAATTTATTCATTGATGTAGATATGTATAGATAAAATTATTTTGAAGTCATTTACAATCCATATAATGATGGAATGGCCACATAAAATTCAATTGGAGACCCATATTAGGATGATATGCTTGATCAGGAGGACTTGGGTGAAGACCTCTTTGATGATGATGTTGTTTGTGAGAAGGATCCTTATCCACCTTAAAATAATAAATCAAGGAAAAAATTCAATAGCTTTCTTACAACCTAAGCCAAAACCACAATGGGAACAAGGAAGATGTTATTTTGGAGGAGGATCTATACCCTCTTTGTGATCATCAATTTCGGGAGCAAAGTTATAGTGATAAAGTATAGGCTACATTGATTCATTCTTTAGGCTAGTTGTGTTATTATACTTTCCCTTATGTGCCATTCAAATCCCTCACCTATATCTTTAACTCTCCTTTATGTTGTGTGAGATAGCAACGTCCAGATCATACAAGGAATACCATTACCATTATAGGATATAGTCCTTTATGTTGTGTGAGAAATCAAGAACCAAAATGCCATACTACTTCTATTCCAAGAGCTCATACTTTGACTTGTGTGAACAAACAAACTCCATAATGAACTAGAATTATCATTGTAGAGCCTCATCTTTGGACTTGTGTGAGCAACCATGATCCATAATGTCCTCCCTTTATCATTTTAGAACCTCATTTTTTAGGTTTATGTGATAAATAAAGCTCCAAAATTACCTATAACTACCATTTCAATACTTCATCCTATGGCTTGTGAGATAAATAACACTCCACAATAGCTAACCATTATACATTCCATTATCAAGCACCATTCCATTTCCTAATAAAAACTATCAACCAATGTTTATCCCTATTTAGCATCCATGGCCACACTTTCCTTTGCAGAGGCTACAAAGATACCTTGTCTATATGTTTGAAGTAAATAAAATCAATAACCAATTAATATTACAAAAAAATTATTAGAATCCATCTCTATAGTTGTTTCTTGATAGAGCAACTATTTAGACAAGGTGTGGGTTGACAATTTAGATGATTTATTGTTCCGGTTGTGTCATAAGATGATCATGATGCACATCTCCAAATCATTAGGAACACTAGAAACATTCACCCAAGCCAAGAACATGTATTATACCATATTTATTTTTCCATATCTTGTCCATTTACCATATCCAATCGAAACACAACTATGAGTTTTTTTGGTGTCATTCGAAAGATGTTTCATACCCTACCATTTGCCTTATCACTTGGGGCCAGCCCTTCTATCATTTTACCATTCTTTCACCATATCAGTTTACCATCAAATCACTTTGCCTATCACTTATCCATTCTACCAAACCTTTTCTATCAACCTAGACATGTTTTTATCAATCCTATCCTAGCCCATTTAAACTTGGTTAATCCATTAGTTTCACATTCAACATGAAGAATCAGATTCGTTACAGTAGTTTTTTCAAGAATTCCAAATAGAGGTATTATTTTAGAGTAGTATGATAGAATTTTCAAAGTTACATATTTTTTTTCTTATCCATTCTAATATTATTTGTTTCTATGAGCCTAATTATATCTGCCTACATGGGAAAATCATTGTGTCACTGGTCTTTATACTAATTATAACCTCTTATGGGTAAATTAGTATCATTGATATGATCTGTTGTATCCTAGTTATAACTACATATGGGAAAATTAGGGGCAATATTTATTTATTATACCTTAACATATCAACTTTCCCTTCCTATGTTGTATTATGCCACTATGCCAATTGTGCCTATTTTGTTTGAATTGGTTGCTACACTAGTCAGATTCCTCTACTGAATGGTGGAACTACTATGAACTAGGGTCATTTTGGGACTATGTGGGTCATGTTTGATTCACATTGAGGCTATCTCACTCCCCATTTTCCACCCCATTCTCATCATTTTGTGAGCTTGGCCTATTTAATGTCTCATCATTTTTTATTGAGTTGAGATACCCCAAAATTCTAAAAACATTTGTAAAACCATTTAGAAAAACCAAAAACATTGACCACTTATTTAAATTAAGGATTCTAGGAACCCTCACTAAGTCACAAAAAAACACTTGTCACATAGTTTATCCATCCTTTTTGGCCTTTTATCACATGCTCTCACTATTTTATGCGATCATTCCTATTCCTCTATCACATCCATCATGTTTTTTTTATCATCATCATTTTTCTTCTATCCCATTCCTTGGGAGAACTACATTTGGCCTAATGTTTTTATAAGATATATCATCCATGGAACTATGTATGTAAAATCCAATTATCTATTACATATGAAGACAACTATATCACCCCCTTCCTTTTTCTTCTATTCCCCTATCATGTTTGTTTGTTAAGTTATCTCCTATTTTCTAGGGGAAATGTTCATCATGTTGTTTGTGTCATATTGTTATTACTAATATTATAGACTAGATATTGTTTATTTCATTCTTATTTATGTGCTTATTTATTTACTTTCAACACTATTTCCTTGATTAATTCTATGTGTGTTTATTAGGTGATTCCTTGTGTACTATTATTGAATCAATCCATATTTATACATAAACATTGTCATATTGGTATTTATCATTGGTACATTATTTTCCTTTGAGTATTGGATCAAGGGAATCAGTCCTTATGCATATTTTAGACAAGTCCTCATTGTCTTCTATCATGATTGCTACTATCAAGTGTTATTACAAAAATTAGCTTTAATAAGTATACACTATCAAAGCAACATCGATATCTCATCAACACTAGCATCAACAACATTCTCAATGCAATCCAAATCATATCCCAAATAGATTAATTAAATAACAAAATAATTTAAATCCTTTTTAGTTGAGATGATAATCTCCCTACAAGAAGGTTTCCCAATTCATATTTATCATCTATATCAAGTTACCATCATCATATTTTTAGTTATCAACCATCCATCTTATTTTCCATAGTTGGGTTCCAATGATTATAACCACTTATAGGCAAATCATTACATACCATCCCAACTAAATTCTCAATGATTGTAACCACCTTTGGGAAAATCATTGTATTGTCACCAATTTGAGGTTTAATGATTATAAACACCTTTGGGAAAATAATTCACTTTCTTCTGGTCAATAGGGGCATGCTTTTATCTTTTTTATCTATCATGACTAGGGTAATTCCATATTATCAATTATTATAAATACCTTTAGGAAAATCATTGTGTTATCATACCATGTTTTCCACTATCAGGGTGTAATGCTTATAACCACCTTTTGGCCAACCATTGTACACCATTGCATTCTTAGTGATTGTAACCACCTTTAACCAAGTTATTGTGTTATCACCCCATCATTTTAAGTTTTTTAGTTCCCTCATTTCCTTATTTCAAGGGACCATTAGTTATCCCTTTTTCCAACCACTCCCCTGAGGGAGAACCCTATAGTTCATCCATTAATGTTAAATTTATAAGCATGTAAAATATTTTTATTCTTTGAGAAGATGTTATTATTCTTACAATTTTCAATACCTTCAAAAATAGGGGAAAACTATAGACACCTAAAAGTGGACACCAATGGATTTATACATAACCTTATAAAATTTCTTAAAAACCATTGAATATCTATCCTAAGAATTTTTAAATGTCTCAAATTTGGCTTCATAACAAGAAATTAAATTAATTCAGCCTAAAATTCTATTAAATGAGACAAATGCACACATAATTTAATTCAAATATTGCACAAATGTTTCAAATTCCTAAAATGGATTAATTAACATGAAAATCCTAATAAAATCCTAATTGAATTCATCCTTGATAAATTAAATGGATTATGAAAAGGGAAATTCAAAAATCAATAAATATCCTAAGAATTAATCTTTAGATTTTGTGAGTTGTCCATAATCCAAAATATCTCAAACCATGCTTATTCCATGCTAATCATGAATTTTGGACACCTTTTAACTCTACTGGGGTTAACTAGGGAAACCTAGATTAGGATTTAACTCATTCCAAGCTAATTTTAAAGCCTATAAATACAATCCTAGAGCTCTTCATTTAGAGAGATTGGAACATAATAGAGTTATAATGCAAGATTTAGGACATGAAGTAAATTCATAGAGTTATAATTCCAAAATTTGAATCCAAGCCATTTCAAGACATATCAAAAGCATAATCCAAGCATCAGCATGATGCCAAGAGGATATAGATATAGCCAAGCCCCATTAATGAAGACCTTTTGAGTTAAGACCATTCAAGGATTTTGTAAGGAATTTGTGTTATTAAAGTATTTGGTGAGGAATTTGTGTGTAAGTTCTTTCCATTTTTAGTCGTGCTTTGTTCATTTTTGTTTCTTCACCATGATCCTCCCTTTGATCTAGGTAAGGTATCACTTTTCAGGTTAGTGTGTTATTGATTTCATTTTGAGTTGATTTCATTGATTTGATTGTTAAGGTAACATATGAACTAACCACCCTCCTCAGATTCTTTGATCATAGTGATATGATAAGGACACTCACATGACTTGGTTTTAGTGTCCCAAAAATTATGATAATGTCATTTCCCTCTCTTGTTCCTAAATTGATATATTTTTAGACTTAAAACCATTTAGGGTTGGCATAGACCTATTTTAACATTCATGCAAGAACCAAAATATTATAAATACATTACATATACCCCTTTAACTACAAGATGTAAATCAGATGAAAATTACACATTCAAACTCAATACAAGTTTTGAAAAATTAATATTATTAATCCCTATTCTATCCTACTTCTACATACTACCATCTACAATAGTCTTAAACTTAGATTACACATATTTCTAGTCTTAAGCACACTTAAGGTAATCAAGGCCAATATTATACTAGATTCAGTTGTAATTATAACAACACTTAGGTGGGGAAAACTACATTGGGCTTGATCCCACCTCAAATTATTGGTATGCAGGCAACTCTCATCACAATGGTGTGTTGTGGAATTCCAACTAACCCTAATAAAAACCACACTTTTCATCTTGTATAAATTGAATTCCCTAGCTACATGGAGGATTAGGGTTGATCATAAAGTTATTCATTATAATAAATATATAGGGTTTTAAGACTCATGCACACATGAATTGACATCATATATCAAAACAAGGTGCATTAAGAAGCTTAGGATAGTCCTGCATAGAGGAAAGTATTGCCACATTTATAATAATGAAACTACTATTTAATTATGGTGCTACCATCTAAGAGGTGTTATAACACTAGGATATATTTTTTAACACTTAGACTAGCTTCCACCTTAGTTTTTAGCACATAGTTCACCCATCTTAGTTATTTTCTAGATAAGTTCTTACTTATACAATTTATTACTATTTTTAGAAAAGTCAAAACTAGTCAATTCTATAACAAATTAGTGGCTATATTTATCACATATTATTTACCTAATTTAGTATATACATTTATTTAAAAAATATATTATTTACACATTTTTAGATATTAAAAGGTTAAAATGGTTGCATTTGGTCACATCTAGATCCATTCAGTATTTTTGTATAGGAGACCTATGTCTATGTTAGACACCTGCATTGATGAAACTATCTAGATACAATACAAGTGTTGAATGTCACAAAAAGAATATTATAAGAATATGACAATTTTTATAGGATAATCTACAAGTCCACTTCCATATTGGTCCAAGTTATCACTACATGAGCATAATAAACTAGCTAAGTATCATTGTCCCCTATTGCTTGAACTATCTATCAATTGATGTACTTTACACAATCTCAATTGTATAACTTTATAATATTATTTATTTTATTTTTTATTAATTGTATTACTAATGATGTTAGTTCACCATCCTTTTTTAAAATTTAATCTAATACCCCTTAACCCTAAATATCACACATATCTAAATTTAGGGTTAAAAATTTGGTGAACCTGTCCTTTTGTATCCAAACCCTAGTTTACTCTAGGATCTTGTGATTTTATTAATTATTTTAATTATTTAGTTATAAATTAAATTTTAATTATTTATTTTTTCCTATAATTTTTATATAATTTATTTCCTATTATCATATTAGTCTTTGGAACATTTAAAATGTCTAAAAAATAAATTCTTCCTAACCCTATAGAAGGTGATAGATAACATCCATTTAATCAGTCCATGCTATGATTTATTCAAGGGTTAAGATCACCCATCCCATAATTCCAAAATATTGTATCTAATAAACCCTTCCAAAATACCTAGGTGGTACATCTATGTATTTTTAATCCAAAGCACTTAGGGCTTGTGCTTATGGGGCTATAAAATATTAAAACATCACTATGATCAAGTTAATAAAAGAGTTACAAAAGAAAAATAAGTATTATATTTCAAGGATAATATCATTGAAAAATAGATTACACACCTAAAAAATCAAAAATATGTGGCAAACCCTAAAATGAAGAACCAAAAGGTGAACCAAATACTACAGTAAATTGGCTCAATAAAGTTAGGAGTCTGTGGGGTATTAGTACAATTTATTTTGTGATGTGGTAATAGTATATAAAGGATTTTTGAAATTTGAGACTTATTTGAATTTTTAAATATTAGTCACATGTTATATATAATATCCACCTTATATATGTCTCAGTCATAAATTGTGTATAATAATAATACCAATGTATATAATTCCTACACAACTATGAATTTGAATCATATAAATATGTGCTTTGGCCATTTTGGAAAACCATTAAAGTTTTTATAATATTATTCCAAAGTATTTACCCATCATATATGTATAAATCTAAAAAAATATATAATTACCAATGTGGAGAACATGTTTCCAAAACATGTCCTCACTATAATATGGAGATGTTGAATACTGAATAAGTGTGGAGACTATTATTCCAAAGCATGCTACCTATAAATATAATAACTATTAATATGTGGAATCCATGATCTTATGACATTCCCAACCTTAATCTAAAAACTGATATAAGTACTATATATAGAATTAGTCTAGAAAACATGCTTCTAAAGCATGCCCCAGTGAATATAAAAATTATTGATATGTGGAAGCCATGCCCATATGACTTACCCCCACTAATATTCCCATAATTTTAGATGAGGTAAAAAGAGTAACTATTAGTTGCCTCACCCTAAAATGATAATAAAATTTTATAATTTATGAATGTAACCGTGTAGCATATATAAGGAACATGTTTAGGTATATATAAAATTAAAGAACATAGAACCAATGTGATAACATGTAGGCCTGATATGTATGATAAATATAATGGAAACATCTACATAGTAATAATAAAATCTCAACAAGAAAAAACACACGCATAGAATAACACTCATAATAAAGTCAAAAGGCAATGGTCTAAGGAGATGAAAAATAAGGGTCATGTTTATATGTACATAATTGAAAGGATGTGACCTAATTAAATGTCCATAAGGGTAATGATGATATATTAAAATGTTCATACAATAGACCATGGCATATGAAAATGAAAAAGAAATAATACATATGCATAGGGTCCAAAAACAAAGGGTCATAATCAAATTATTGAACAAGGAAGACAATATCAAGGTAAGACATTAAAGTAAGTGCATAAACTAAATCATAAGAAACTAACATAAACATGCCATAACATCCCATGGATCTAATGTGTTAATAAAATTTTTAAGTTTATAACATATTATGTATCTTTATTAATATATATTCATGGATAATAGGCATAAATAATTACATATGTAATATCAAACATGTTAATGTAGAGTGATTATCGAATTATATAACCTATGTATATCAGGATCAAAGAAGCGATTGACCCTAAAGTTTATGAAACAAAATAAAGTTGAAGTCTAATATATGAAATAGGAATGTTTTATGTATCTGTGTATGCCTATATCACACTCAATTATGAATGTGACACATATGTGTATGTATGAGTAACTCAGTATGCCATCCATCAGCATGAAACTAACACATAAATTCTAAGGAGCCAATAGGAAATAAGGTGCCAAAAATGTTTTTAGATTTTTGAATGGTTTTTATTCTATTGGAATTTTTTCGAAAAAATAAAAGAGGAAAGATCATCCCATGATGTTATACAATGGATGTTCATAGATATCTACCCACTATGCATCTAGTGTAATACCCTATTTACACTATTAAGGAACATCTATAGGTTTAATATCTGTCACTATGTTACCAATGGTGTTCTACATATGTAAAATATGACTTTGTGGTTGTGAATTAATAGCATTAATAACATAAGTATGGGTTCTTAGAGCCATTGAGAGCTCTACGATTTCATTGGCATAGTTGTAATATGTACATTTTGAGGTGCTCTATATATCTAATCATGATGCGTAATATAATATGTGGTGTACATGGAATCCACTATTTCTCTTTGATGTAATGGTATCTCAAGTATTATCTTCCTTGTAAATGGGATTTCTTATTGCTTACCCTTTCACATTAAATTATCCTTAGTAAGCTTGATAGCTAGTTTTCTAGGTATAAATTAATTTTTGTCAATAGGATGCTCATACGAAATTCCATAAACTATAAGTAACCAATTGGAATGAATGTATTTTAAATACCCATGCATGGTAGAAGGTAACACTCAAAAAGTGTGTATCTATGGTCTTCCCGATACCATACCAAAGATGTTTGTGGAAAGGATAACTGAAAAGGTAGTAACCAAGTGTGAAGGACTAACCTATAGAGGTAAATTATTCTCACCAAGAACCTTTAATATGTCCCATCAAATGATCTAACTAATTTGGTAGAGGGGTGTAAATCATGATTAGTATAACCCAAATGCTTAAATAATGTCATGGTGTAAATATTTTCCTTTGCACCATTATCAATCATAACACTATCTATAGGGTGTTTATAAAGATATGATCAAATTAATAAAGAATGAAGATTAGAATTAGCATCCTTAATTTCACTATCGTAGAAGGAAATATAATCTATCTAAACCATGGGAGGTATATATCACGTGTAAGTACCAATAATACCATCTAGTGGGTGACCATAATGTGATGGAAGAGGACATGCATTATATTCCATTCAGATTTTTGGTTCCTTCTTAGAATGGTCTTGAAAAATATTGTTAAATATTTTATGTTTATAATGATCACCAAGTTGTAAGCCTGATTCTTTTAAAGGATCCTCAAAGCTAAGTTTTTGGTCATTGATAAGATCTTATATCTTACATTGTAAGGTAAAACATTTTCTTGTATAATGCCTAGGTCCTTGGTAATAATCACAATAATCATTAACATCATATCCTTTGGGTAGAGTTCAAATAATATCAAGCTTGGTAGGGTGAAGGAGAGATATAAGTTGAAACTATAGTAAATACATGAGTAATAAAGATGGAAACTCAATTAAAAGTGTAAATTATCTCCTTGGTGCATTGGATAAGACAAGTTGATTAGGTTATGACACTATGTTAATTATGGTGGTGTTTTTTTTTAAGGCTCAAGATGTTTTACCTTATAATTTCATTTGATTGTCAATTTGGTAGTAAATGTAGATGTAACTAGTGTGTTTACTACATAGTTGAGCTTATTCAATGAAATAATCTTCAATTCATAGTCCCATACAACATGGCACAAGTCATCCAAAGATTTGATCTTATTAATAATAATGGACTCATGTAAAGGATCAAACAAACTCTACTTGAATATATCCTACAACTCTATATCTATCATAATATTAGTGATTTTGGCTAGCATTGTATTATATTGTAATAGATATTCCTTGATAGGTTCATTGGTTCCTTGTTTAATTTTGATAATTTGATAATAGGAAACCTTTTAGAAAATATCAATAGGAAAGTGTGCTAAAAATTGATCTGTAAGAGGTTTGAATGCCTTTATAGATTGTAGAGGTAAATCATAGAACCACCTTAAATAATAGTCCTTGAGTCTTCTTGTAAATAATTTAGTCAAAACTTTATCATCATAAGCATATTAAAGTCATGCCACATAAAATTTTCAGTTATGTTGTTCAGAATCACTCCTCTTGTCATCATAAAATTTGAACTCAGGTGAAACACATCTAGTTGGCAAATGGTACAAATATATATCAATTTGAAAGAATTTTATATTTCACATATTTTGAGTCTATAAAATGAAGGGATTTTAAATAATTCTTTTAAATGTTTGTAACCTTTTCCTCCAATGTCTTTATAAATTGAAATAGTGATTGAACTTTACGCCCAGTGGGATTTAGATTATTAAATTGAGTGCTCACAAAAGGGGATGAAAACATGTTTTAAGTAGTAATAAGCTTTGAAATTGGTGTTTGTGTTTAAATAATTGGTAATTCAAAAATATATGCATCAAAATTAGTTTCATGAAACACATATTAAAACACATAACCCATGACCCCACTAGATGTATTAGGTTGTAACATGTTCAAGGAGAGGGTTGTTTCCAGTATAGTTTTGGAACTTTTTGATTTGAGTATAGTTTTTAAGATCTCATAAATATATTTAGGTTTTTGTTTAATAAAATCATGAAAAAATTCAATTACATGCACTTGATCATGGTCTATTTTCTCATTTTCATTTTTTTCATGGTTTTCATTATCATAATATTATTTTATGATAACCCTATCAATATGTTTTTCATTATCAACATGGGTGTCATCATAATCCAAATTATGAGATCCCTCATTGGTTTGAGACATCTTATATGGTGGGAGGGGAATCTCAATATGTTCAATAGGGACACATTCCACTATAGGACTACCTGTAGGTTGCATTAAAAATAGTATAAGTAAGAAACCTTAGCTAGTTTAAAACCATAGGAATTATAAAAGGTTACATTCAAACAAATCAGGTTCATCAAATGTTTAACATTAACATTTTGATATAAAGTGATGTTATCATTAAACATAGATTTTTATTAAAGGGATATATATAAATGAAATGACACAAGGGTGATAATCAAATCTATAGTAGGCTAATTAGATGCTCAACTTAGATATAAGCATACACTAAATTTATTATGTTGAGATAGTCTAAATATAGAAAATACAACTATGATAAATAAGTGATGTAATTATCTTTTTATTATTATAATGTAATTATAGATTTTGAATCAACATAAATTATGTTAGGAGTTTGTGGAATAGTCATCAAATTATTGATTTGAAATGTGTAACTCTCTGGACACTAACGTCAACCTCAGATGGTTGTGTCAACACTATTTTTTGGGTTTGATGAAATTTTCCTATACATAATACCTACTAAAAAATGATGTGACCACCTAATTGCTTTTAGGTTTGAAATTTCCTTCACTATGGTGCATTTAAATCGAGGTCATGGATAATCACTCCTTATGAAATGGAAAAACCTGTAGTTAATCATCTGCATTGTGAAATTAGGGTAAAATGGGTTACTAAGAACACAATTTTGATCTGACTCCAAGGACCCTATTGTTAGAGAGAACTATGTACATATCCAATACTCTATAATAGAGATTCAGACTCATTTATTTCTCCCATATGTGTTGGCTTATGTGTGAATCATATAATATGTGTAAATTAAATAAGAAAATGGCATAGATTGTAAATTAGAAAATTAGGATCTTAGGTTGTTCCTTTATTTATTCAAACCTATATATGTGGTGTACCTATGATTGGTATGTAAATAGTGAATCTTTGTTCAATTGAATTCTCTCTGGTAACAATAATTAGTATTGTTGCCATGTTGTTAGGTCAGAAATGATTGAGGGATGATCTTATATTTATATCAATCCCTTTGGATTATTAACTCACATTAAATCACTTATGCTGACCATTAGGATATGTTTCATTTTCAAATAATATGACTTTAAGACACTATAAACTTGCATTGGGATAGGATAGTAGAATTGACATTACCATCTATCTAAACATTTGTGTCCGGGGAGTAATAAAGTAGGTATAGGTTCAAAACATACATATATGGAAGATAAGTAAATTTTAAGCATTCTAGGAAAGATAGAAGAATTTGGTCATTAACATAAGACTAGTATAACTAAGAGATATATGTCAAGGGGTACAAGATAGAGTATATGCAAGACATGGAGAAGTGAGAAAGGTATAGAACTAATAAGAACCATAGAGGTCTAAATTTTCCAAGTGTAAAAGACAAAGATGTTATAGAATCATAAAATAGCATCTATAATATGTTACAATTAATCATGTTTTTTCATATTCCTCTAACAATTTTATACCCAAAAAATTTTCTTATCCAAATAAAAAGCTACAATAGAATACATATAAAACATGTTATTCAAATATTATATAAAATGACACTAAGAGAAAAATTTAAATATTAAGACAAATGATTCAAAATAAAATGATATAATTACGTCCTCTACATCCTATAAGGAAATAAATATATTATTGTGCATATCAAAGAATACATGGGCATCATATAGACTATTGTTTTGCATTAAAAAACAAAATAAAGTGTCATAAAGATAGTGGTGATTATTTCATTGATACGTCAATCCATAAACCCATTCACATTATGAGTAACTCTCTTAAATAAAATTTTTCATAACACTAAATGTGGGTACCAAAGGATAATTAAGAACACAAATAATTGCAAATGTAAACCTAGGACAAGAAAATATTCAAAAGGCAAAGTTAGAGAAAGTAGTGTTAGAAAAAGATCAAGGTGAAAAAGTTAAATTTACAAATCTAGTTAGAAATATGGAATCACAAATATTTCCTCATATCAAGATGATTTTAATATCACTATTCATGTATAGGGAAATAAATTTATTGATATCAAGGTTATGGACTGTCAAGATACAAAATTTTGTTCTATTTCATTGCTTATCTCTCTTGAAAATAAGTTGCAACATGTGGATGCAATTAATTAAATTATAACAAGGATGGAACCAATTTAGTTAAGAGTTTCATTTTATATAAAATAAATTTTTATTACTTTTTATGTTACTTAAAATTCAAATGATTACAATATTGTGATTGGAGAATCATAGTTACACTCAATACGAGTTATGGTTGATAGAAACATTAGTTTCATATAATCTGATCATCAAATAAAGATTAAATAATTTTATAAACAAGTAATTATATCTTAAAACACCATAAACACATAAAATTAATGCCATATCAATAAAGGTAAAGGACATAGAACATATTGAAAAAGTTAAATCAAATGCATCTTGGAATAATTTTTTTAAAAAATATAATATCACTAGAGAGAAAGAGGCACAATATATTAATCACTACATCAATTTGATATAGTAACATTATATGACTTATCATTTAATTAATTATTCAAGACCAAAAAGTCCTATGACACACACAAATCATTATAGAGCCTAAAATTCTAGATATTACATGTATACATTCTCCTCGGCAATGCCACCAATTTTATATACCATATCATGTGTTCATATCACTTATAGATGAGAATACCTTAGATGGGATAATTTTATATAAATTTATTTTTTAAATATACCAAAAAATAAAAAAATTCCAAAACTACCAAAAACATTCAAATAATTTAAAAATATCAAAATTTTCAATATATGTTCCTAGTTGTACTATTTATTATTCATATGTTTATTTCTCCATGTTATTAGATAGCATAACATTATTTGCTATATAAATGTGTTTCACACTTAATTTGAATATGATACAAGCATACATAGGTACCTGATATATGTACATGCATATGTTTTAATTTCACTCTAATCATGTCCTAAGTATGTTATATTATATGCACATATATATCCACTTCTTTGATCATGATACACCTAGGTTATATTATTATATCATCAATTTACATTATCATGTTTGAGCTTATATATCATTATATGTGCCTATATCCATGATTATACTTTCATAATCTACTTCATATACTATGTACTTAACATTTCTATCAAGCACATATGTTTAGGAACTAGTATGTTATCTTGATGTTAGTTGCCTATTTTATTTGCTTCTTGTTATCCTATATTGTATTTCCAATTAGAGAATTTAAATATGATCCATTTATTGTGTCACCCATACCATGATTTCCTATGTAGACATTGTAATATCTCATCATATGATTTGTGAACATTTTACTATGTCATGTCCCTTCAATTTTTTATAATTTGAACATGCCCCTTGTATGAGGTCACCTTGGACCATTTCCTATTTATTTAATTTTGAGTGATCTTGTGTGTGTGTTTCATTTTATAATGATATTTTATTATTAATCTATAGGCATTTCCATTATATACATCATGTATCTTATGATTTGATGTGATCACATACTGTGTACCTAAATTATACATCTACTTAGACATGTTAGTCTTGTATGCTACTTAATCCATACACATATTATATATTTATCTTATTCCTTTGAGGTAAGGTAACTACCAAATTATATTTTGACTAAAATAAAAAGGAAGGGATATCAGTGAGGCATGCCATAGAAGCATGACTTCCACATTTTCATACTTTAATATTTTAGTGGGGTATGTCAAAATGGACTAACATCCACACTTATTTAGTACTCAACAAATCAATATTATAGTGGGGAATCATTATGTAATTAGGTTCTCTAGATGACACTGGTGGCATGTTATGTAAACATATTCTCCACATTTATACCATTTCTTAGATTCTCCATGTTATAGTGGGGAAATGTTATCGAAACATGTTCTCCAAACTTGCCCAAATTTTAAATTCACCGTACTTCACTATATATGATTTTGATATACATTTTTATATTATTATATACATTTATGTTGCTATTATATCTAAATTCCATTTTGAGACATATATGAGGTGCATATTCCATGAAAAAGGCACCTAAAATTAAAAAATCAAATCATTTTAATACTTCAAATATTGTTATGTATCGTTATTATAGCTGGGTTTGACTTTTATGGATTTTTATTGAGACAATGTACTCTTGTAATTAGTTCATTTTTTAAGGTTGAGTTGATTAAATCACTCAAAATTACCAAGCGTATAAGTTAAATTTCACTAAATTTTCTAACTTCACTAGACTTATAGGTTGTATTTTATTAACTCATCCACCCCAACAAGATATATGTTGTCAATTTATTAAATCAGCACTCACCCCATCATGTAAATATTTGGGTTTCACTATTGAGCCAATAAAATATCAATGTATGTGTTTTAACTCAAATTTATAACAAGGTTGTGGTCATGTGTCCTCTAATATATATGTGTTTTATGTAATTGAAGGTTCAAATATAACTTAATATTAGTTTTAATTATTCATAATGAGTCACAATTTCAAATAAAATTTCCAAAAGGTAAGAGGGTTACATCAACAGACATGAGTACTCTTAAGCTTGTTCTTTATAATTTTAAGAATTTAAAATTACCTAAGTTTCAAATCTCATACAATGATTATATATTGTAATATCATCTTGGTTTTAGGTCAGTCACTAGGAATGCACTCAAGTTGGGTTCACACAAAGAAAAGGTGTGTTATACACACCTAGGTATTCATTGCTTTATTTTAAACTATAAATTTTATTACTAGATTAAAGAGGTGTGGTTTGGGGGATGGAAAATTTAGATATTAAGATATTATTTATTTATCAATCTAATATTTTACACTTGGAAAATATCCATCATGGTTGTCCATTTAATTTTTAGACCTTCCTGTTACCAAATGGCTTGCATTCACGATCTTTTTGTGGCTAAATTTATTATATCTTAGTCCAAAAATTATTATTATTGTGATGAAGCCTGATATATTTTGAAAAAATATCTAAACCTTTTCATTATACTTGTTAATATTGGACTTTTACCTTTTTTATAGCTTCATGGACACTTGCATCTGAAATAAACATGTGTTGACATAAGAAATGTGATATAAAACCTAATAGTCTTTAGTTGGTCACATCCAAGTCCAATTAGTATCTTGTATAGGACACTTAGATATAACTTGGACACTTACATGGACCTAAATGTCTAGATTTGGCATAATCATATAAAGCCACAAAGAGAATATTCCTAAAATCTTATGACTATTCCATATTCATCTTGTAGTCTACTTACACCTAGTTCTAGGTCAGACCTAGATGATCAATGTAAACCAACTAAGTATCATTATTCCCTATTCCTTTTAATATCTATAAATAATTTTAATTTACTATTTTATTAATATTAATTATATAACTTTAACATATTATCTATTTGAGTTTCTATTAATTATCCTACTCATTAAGTTAGTTCATCGTACTTGTGTGAATGTTAATCTAATACCCATTAACCCTAGATATCACACATATATTAATTTAGAGTTGAATAATATTAATGTCATATCCCTTATATGGAGACATAATAATATCCATTTATATTTTGGAAGATATAAATCTAAGGATTCACTCAAGTGTGTGTTATTTTTTACATCTTATGAAGAAAATTTGATAATCTTGTAAATTATCTCATGTGGTTAGTTTATTTAACACACAAAATAGTGTAAGGTGAAATAATTAAAGGGATAATTTTTTGTAGGATGTGTATATAAATGTTTATAATTCATGAATTTAACACATCCTTGTAATTTATAGGGTATTTATTCTATAACATATATCCAAGGTTGACCCAAGACAAATTTTTACTATTCATGGTAGGCATGATGTGGAATAATGTGTACACTATGTTAGGTTCCATATTTATGTCCAATGATATGGTACAAAATAATTTTCAACATGTATTATTGAATCCTCTTATGAACTGATGTGACTTTAAAATGTTATCTATGTTAATTCCCAAGGCATGTATTCATGTTATGTTTCACATATTTATTCATAGAACATTATCTATTAGCATCCACATGATTTTTTTGTATAATGCTAAAATATCAATTTTCAAAGATCCCAAAACCTTTTACAATAATATTAATATATTACAAAAGGGATGCAATAAAATAAAAATAAATCAATCCCAACAAATAATTATGAAAAAATCCTTCTAAGAAATTTTAAAAAATAACAAAAAAAATAGGAAAAAGAAAAAAATTAAAATTTATGATTCTTAATGTTTGTTTTCTTGTTTTGATATAATTAATCTTATTCAATATCTATAATATTTGAAAAAAATATATAATTTAGACTCTGAAGATAGTATTTTGGAGTTTGAGGATGTTTTATATCTTTAGCCAAAACAATGTGGTCCTCAAGATGAACATAATCAAATGAAAAAAGATGTTGTTGGGTATAAGTTACCTCCCTTCTTATGCAACTTCCTTTTTGCACCCTCTAAAGATATATGGTGTCAAATTCACCAAAGGAATGCATTATGCATATACAAGATGGATCTAGAATATAATTGATAATCAAAGCATAGAAGCAAAAAATAAAAACATGACAAAATAATTACCATGTGAAAACCTCAAAGAGGTAAAAAGCCCACCAATGTGATATTCATTAATATGATAAACTAAATCACCCCAATACAGACCTCTCCTCACTTCTTCACATATTATTTCACAAAACTCATAAGTTGAATAAGGTGGAATATCATAAAAGTTTCTTATCAAGGATATAATTTTAAAATAGGTTAAAACCCTATTTATAGTGAAATATCAATGGAGGTGACTGTTATAAAAATAATGGGTCCATCCTTCTCGATAAATCTATTTAATTTAGAGTTTGGTAATTCATTAAATAGTTATAACTTTATTATTTATTTTCATGATGTTTCCACCTTGTGTTAACATTAATATATTATTTTTATCTATTAACTTCACCAAGGCTATGGGATAATAAGCTCACTTAGGATTAAATTCTCTAACACTACCCCTTAATTTTAATTGGGTATAAATGTCACAGCAACCTCAAAAAAAATTATAAATCAGATTTTTAAACAAAATGAACTATAGTCCATAAACTATTTTAAATTAAGTCTAGGATATGATCATCATGAGACTATATCTCATAGTTTCTCATTAATAATCACCAAGCATATTTGGAGCCTTATATAACATAAAGAACTCTATTAAAAAGTATGTTTTAAATGTATTGGGGTAAAAGGTGAAACATCCACATGAAGTTTACTTAAATTACATAACTTCCACATAAAGTTTAAAATGATTTACAATTGAGAATAAGTATAGACCATAAGAAGAAACACATGGCCATTAGGAAGTGGCATTGCCATGAACACTTCTCCACAATGGGAACTCTAAGAGGCCCTAACATAAACAAAACTAACATATCATGGTAGCACCATGTGGTTTTGTGAAGTTATTTCCATTTTTTCATTCATAGGATAAAACTATAGATCTATAACACCATATTATCTCTTGAATAAAATGCACATGAACTTCAATATGTTTATTTCTTTAGTGTTTCACTAGATTTTTATCCAAAGATATACAAAAAAGGTTATCACAATGAAGGATGTTACTATGAAAACATATAAATAAAGTTCTTTGATTAATCATCATAGACACATAGCTTCTTTAGTATATTTCCTAGCACTTTTATACTTCTCTTATAAAAAGAGATAGAGATAATGTATACAAGGGAAAAGCAACTGATCTCAAAATTAATCCTAGTTTAAATAATATAAATCATAAATACACTTATACTTGTTGGTACATTTAGGCAATTAGGGTAATGATGAATATGTATTTTCTAGACCTAACCAAGGGGTCTCTTACCATAATAACATCACTATAGAGTGTTCTTAAGCCTCTAGTCAAGCACCACCATATGATAACCTTAGCTAGGTCCTATGTTTTATATTATTCACCAAGTAAATTCAAAGTAGAGTAACATATAATCTAGTTCTCACCAAATCTTGTCGCACAAAGTGGAGGTAATAAACATAATAAGTAAACATGCATAGAAGATCCATACTTAACCAAATGTATACGAAATATTAATGCATGGGGGAGAAATACAAATGCAAAACTATCTACTTTAACAAAGGAGGAAAAGATTTAGGAATACTTACCTTTAAATAAAAACCCATCAAACCTCGATCTATCCCTTGGACAAGGTTATTTTCAAGAGGTTGTTGTGGTGTGTAAGGATAACAAGGATAAGTTAGCTTTAGGCTACATAACTTATCTGTGCATCCAAAAGACTTCTCCAAAAGATAAGATATATATCTCCAAGTGTAGTATTATAACCCTTAGAAATTATCCTTAAGAAGAATGGTAGATAAGTAGTTGCATAATATAATGTTCATCTTCTTTTATTAATAAATGGTATAAATGGAAGTGTATATATAGTTAAATCTAACCCTAAACCTTTCTAAAAGTTTAATCAATAGTGTCAGCCTAATTTGACCTTGTATCATTAATTAATAAAAGCATATTAAGTCTTGATCTATATCAACTAAGGCTGACTAAGACCCATAACATGCTAATATTAAGTTGAATGTAGGGTCAGACTAAGCGAGATTTTTTTGGTAGATGTCAAAAAGGGTTTTTGGCTTAGGTAAGGGATGAATAAATTGGTGAATTGCTTGGAAAAGTGTGTAAGGGATGAGCAATATATTGTGTAAGTGGATATGATATGTGTGTGTAGATTTCAATTGGTGGTATAGAGGACACTAAGCTTATGAAACACCAATGGCTTACCCACCCCTTTCCCAGTGCACCCTTTAAGGTGGGAACTCAAAGAGATTAGGACTTGATGGGTTATCATAAGAGAGAAAGCATTAGTAAATTATAAAACTTGAAAATATTATGTCTATTCATATTACCCACTCAAAGCTCATCACATGTCACGTAGGTGAAATAAGGGATGGTGCTTCGAGAAAATAACATTGGAACACACAACACTGAAGCTAAATAAATTGAAGTAAAAAGTGAATAAGATAAATCAAAGGACATAATCAATAAATACATACCTTAACTTAACTCAATGTTATAGAAAAGGAATAAAGTGAAAGAAATATTAAGGTGTTAGATGCAGGAAACATTAAGTGAACTTTTAAAAATTAGAAAAAAGTCAAGTTTTTAAAAAAATATACATGTAATATGTGAAAATATTCTCTATAATGTTAGGATTCTAAAACATCTTGGAATTCAAAAAAGAGCTAATAAAAACATAGTTATGATTGAAAAATAGAATATGGTTATAAATAGATGATAGGTAAATAATTTTTAATAGTAAATATAAATAGGAATAAAATTAACTAATTTTTTATTTTAATATTATGCGAAAATATTGCTTTGAGAGACCCAATTTGAGCCTAGAGAGAGACCATGGTGAGGAGTTGACAACTACAACATGGAGGATGCATAGTGGCTGAAATAGGTATAGTGTAGGTAAGAGAAGCATGAATTTCAAAATTTTGAGAAATTTTAATTAAAATTAAGCTAAATATAGAAAATTGTATAGTGGGAAAAATCTAAACATTGAAGCTAACCCTAGAAAATTTTTAGGTAAACTAGGGGTAGAATTGGGTACTAGGTAGGAAAAGATCGGACTAGTAAATGTCTATGGAATTTATAGTAAATGGTCAAAAATTACCACAAAGTAAGAACAAATTCAGACCTATCAACTTAGTTTTCAAGGTGAGAGAAAATTAAGGGGTTGAATTCATAGCATTGGGTCAATTTTATATCATTAAATATGGATGACTACATAATAGTGGGCCAATCTAGTTGGAAATAGGGATATAGCCAACATAATACTCTATAGATGATGTAGTTTGTACTATGTGTTTGATATAGTTTGGTAAAGGAGATTGAATATGTACCATAGGGATGATACAGTATGATAGATTTGAAAAAGGGTTGATTTAGTATCAAAAAAACTACTTATGTAGGAAAAGGGGAAAATAAGAAAACTAGATCAAACAAGCTGATGATGTAGTTAATTTATAGTTCTATATAATATTTAAGAATATATTTTATTAGTATGACATAGAGATCTAATAAATTCTCTATTGTTTGATATATTACAAATATGTGAAAGGTTTCTACACCTGGTGGACACATCCTAGGTAACATATTTATTGGAGTAGTTATCAGATGTGGATAGAGTTTGACTAGTCACCTTGGGCTTTGAAGTTATTATGGAGATAAGATGAATCCCACTAAGTTTTGATCTCTTTGTCATGTTCCTAGGATCCTTGGAATCATTAACCAACACTTTAAAATGGGATTTGAATATGAGTACTATAGATGTGGTGATCACATTGGAGGATGGCCATAGATTATTTGCACATACTATAGATGGGACATTAATGATTTATGATATATCAGAGTCAAAGGATGAGAGATGAGTTAAGCCCAATGGGTGATAGGCTGAAATAAGATATATCTTAGGTTATTTATTAGTTTATTTGATGTTCATATTGTGTCCATTTTAGATATCTTAAAGGCTATGATAGGGATTATGATAGGATGAGTGTTGTGTCAGAAGTCAAATGGTAAGGTATAATTGTACATGATAGCCTTATGCTAATTGATTTTAGACCAGGGAGTGTTATATGATCTTGGTTGTATCATTTGGGTCCATCTCATGCACAACATCTATGGGATGCTGATGTAGGGGTAGAAGATTATGGGTCCTACGATTCTACTAAGGGAATGAATATTTAAGAGATTACTTATGTATCAATTAGTTAGGTTACCCCATGTGGTTGATGATAGGTTACCTTACGTTAATTTATAAAGGAAAGACCATGTAGTATATGTCATTTCTCATGTGCCATATTTTTATAATATCACATGAGGGTAGATTATTTAGAGGTCATACACTCACAAAACTATTATATGGCTAATTTGTGACACCATTTCTATAATTTTAGCATTTGTGTAGATCAATGGCACTACTTCATGGGTATAACCTCATCTAATGGCTTATGTACTCAAATAGCTATTACTTCCTCATATAGTTCCCCCTCTAGTAGTGCATGATTATTGGTTATGGCATGCTAGAGAGGTAAGAGGGAGAGGAGGCATAGGGATACATATTGATATGACTATTATTAGGCTTTAAGGAGATTGACCATGGGATGGTAAGGTATAATATTAAGGGAAGTGAGGCTTGGAGGAGATGATTATATTTATGTGTATGTAAGGGAAGTATGAGAATATCAATCACCATAACAAAGGTGATATAAGCCACTATAAGCTCACTAGAGATGAAGACACCATTGATTTGAGGAGATATAGGTGCTAAATATTGTGTAGGAGGTCTTAAAGTGGATCTAGGACATAGTTAGTCCATAGAGAGGCCACTGAAGAGGGGACCATAATAAGATATAGTGATGAATCCTAATTTTGCATTAGCGTGAAGGTAGTTGATAGGAGAGGTTCTCGATGGGAGAGAAGATATTTATATCATGGTTAATGATATTGGAATTGGTGATAAATGTTGTAATATGGTTTAAGTATATGATATAGAACACTAGTTTCATCATGGTTTATGATAGATAAATGATTTGAGATATATATGTGATATGATGTATATTTGGCTTCTAATTTTATGTATCTTATTATAGAGGATGTCAAATGGGGAGCCCTAATTATGGCTTCACAGCATGACATTTTGGATGGGGTGCTATCACTGTATGACCTTAATACTTTAGATGATCATATGGTTCCATCTACCCCAGAACATGTGATATAGTTTAAAATTGTGGGAGATACCACATAATAGCTACAAGCATTGAAGTTTTGGGTTACATCCATAATAAGTGGTAGGATCTAAAGAGGCTCAAGCTTGGTAGGCCTTAGCATAGGAATGAGTTGTGCACATTGATACTATAATCTATATTTGATAGGTACAAGTGTAGGTGGCCAACTTATGGGTACATGTTATTGGCTTGAGATCCTATATTGCCTCTTTACAATGCAAAATTTAGATGGGTCAGTCATAGTCATCAATGGGTAGCATGGCCAAGCCATATGATAGATAAGATGGAACACAACCTTAGAGATGTAGTGACTGTATTTTATATTTGTATAAAATAGGTTATATATATATGTATATATATATTAGTATTTCATTAATATTATTAGTTATTCTCAGATTTTTATTTGGATGTATAGATATATTTCCTTTCTAGCACATGTATTTAGATTTTGTTGTATATGCTATGGGAAAAATGTGATGTATGTTTTTTTTTATACCATTATGTGATATACATAGATGGAATAAAAAGGAAAAAAATATTTAAAAAATTATAATTAATCAAAATAAATATAATACATACTATATCATGATGTGAAATGTGTGAAAACAAAATATGAATAAGTATAATAAATTAAAATGGTAAAGTAAATGGTATTAATTGTTTTGAAACCATGTAAAATATTTTCACCAACTGAAAAAAATGAAAATCATACTATATCACATTGGGAATTATGAAAATTTGAAATAAAATGGTTGTAAACATTCACACAGTCAAAAAATAAGAAGGTAAAAGTGAAGTGATTATGAAGTAATCATAAAACATACTAAATAAATATGGGATGTATGTCATTTATGTGGAACTCATAATGTAACACACATTATCTAAAATTTGAAGCATGTAATTTCATTATGACTTGGTTATAGTATGAACTAGGACTAGAATATTTTGTGAGGAGGGCCTGGTCTTATCCATGGTCTTACACTAGAACTCACAAAGGGTAGACCAATAAGGTGGAAATAAATATGGAAATGATTTAAAATATGTTTTTAATATGGTCATGTTTTTATGAGGACCTAGTGTTATCCATTGTATTACACTGTAACTCACAAATTTAAACCCTAAGGGGAATGATCAGTTAACAAAGCAATAGTTCTCAATGGAAAATATTAAGAATGTTGTAATGAAAGAGGGAATATAAAAATCATGAGATAAGCATCTATGGGAATACCTTAGGAAACATGAGGCATACTAGGTACAAAAGAGAGACACTAAGAGTCTAGTGACCATTAAAATACAAAGGATACCTGCTCACAATAAGCACAAATATGTATAAGAAAATAGGTGAGATACTAACATCAAATCCTATTGATTAATTAATAAGAAAATTAAAATGGACCTACCTTATCACAACATGTTTATCATTCCTTAAGACCTCTTATAAAGTTATTGGTCTATTGTGAATATTATTTACTTGTGTGAGAAAGTAGGTAACACTTATATATATTTTTATTCTCCAATCCCAATCTACTTGCCTACTACACCCCAATGGAACTCAACTCTATTAGGAGGACAATTTTGGAGTTTGAAATTCTATTATAAATATGATATGTGTTATGAATAACATATTTTACTATTATTAGTATTTTGAATTTTTATGGTGCCTTTTTGAATCATTGCCTTTTGTGTAAATGATTTCACTTTTAAAATTTTTATGATTTTGTGATTCCTCCTCCATATGGATTTAGAATAACTGAAATGAGTGATATAAGTGATACACACAAATGAGATTTAGGATTTGGTTTAAAGGAAGATAAGTATCCAAAGATATGACTGACTAAACACTTAATCTTGCCTATGAATTAATATCCAATCTCAAGTTTCAACCGTATGTATGTTTAATATGTCAAAGGAAAAAAATGAATAAAGGGATATAAAAGTAGATCAGTAGATAGGATTAGTGTAGTGATAAGTCTTATTTTCTAATAGATAATTTGGTATAGAGATATGTCTAAGGGAATCAATGTTGTATAACCAAGTCAAAATAATAATTATTTATTTATTAAATGAGATAAGATAACAAATAATAATTTTTAAAAATTTCATGAAATAAATGAATTTATAAATATAAGTTTGAATTATTACAAAGAGATGATAAGGATCCATAATAAATATGAAAATAAATGAAAGAATATAAAACACATGAAGAATAATACAATGATCTATGTAAAATAGAGAAGTGAAACCAAGTTTGACACATAGCCAAATGTATAAGATATATAAAAATGGATCATAAATCCAATCCAAAATCATAACATAGAACAATGTGAAAGAACACCATTACATGTTTAAAAATATTGATAAATTTAACCACAAATATTATCCATGACATTTAAAACATCTCTATGAAGCTAAATTATGATAGCAACTAGAGTCTCATTGATCTTCATATAAATTTATTGCAAATACTTCCTTCTAGATATCTTCATCTAAAAATTTATGTGAAGCTGATAAAAAATCATGATCATGATAGATCTCATGTGGAGGATAATCCATGAGAGTAATATATGTCTAAATTAGAATAGTATCTATGAGATGAAAAAGAGGTACAACCTATAGAGAAAAAGGAACTTTCTTGTATGTATGACCACTGGAAGGAGTAATGATTGATGCAAGTGTTGAGTGTGGGTAACCATGAAGATTATAATAGAGAATATAGAAGTGAATGTTATTATTTGAATCAAACTAGTGTAAAATAAATTATACCCCCTATATTTAGGGATACACTTTGGTAAGAGCTTAGGAGGAGGTGTAGCCTTGTCTTTGGGCTAAGTAGTAGTTATGCACAATGTGTCAATATATTGCATTATTTATAACAATGAGTGGAAAAGTGGTTATTTATCCTATGAGAGTAAAAAATAAAAAAAATAGTAGGATTTTGGGGTGTACTAGATGAATAATGGAATGAGAAGATGAGGGCGGTTGATATAACTAGAAATATTTAGTCCAATGATCGATAACTTTGTGAATATCACAAGGCTGATCCACCCATTAGGAAGGCATGGGAGTAAGATATGACAAAGGAATAAGGCAATCACCAAGGGAAGGTTGGGCCATACTAAAAATTTAAATTGACTCATCTAAAGGTAAATTTGGATTAGAAACTAGACTAAGCTCATTCGAGGTTGATTCTGGCCATGCAAAAGGCTTAAGAATAGTTTCTATTATCTATAGAGGAAGTAAACTATAAATATCTTGGTATATAGAAAAGTGATGAGGTCCTATCATTAAATGATTGATGAGCTTAATCTTTAGGGGATCTTTTGTAAATAGATTTTTTCCATGTGAGTGTTCCATCTTTACCCTATGATAAATAGTAAGAATACTAGTATTAGGTACTATAAAGGAAGGAATTATAAAATATGAGTAAAATAAATTAAATAAAAAAGAGTGATATAGAATAATTTTAACATTTTTATCTTGGATGATTCTGGATAAAAATGGGTTGTCTAAAACATAACCATGATCATAGTCAAGTGTATGAAAGTTGATGGTACATGTAGGTATGAATTTATCATTAAAGGATGCATGATGGATAAAATGTTTAGTCTTGGTTAAGACAATAGGTATATCATTAGTAAGTGGTTGATAAGATCAAGGTTATAAAGAAAGAGGAAGTTTGGTGATAATATGAGGGGATAGATAAGAGGTTTTTGATATTGAGGCTAATATCATCTATCTCATCATCATCACAATCTAGGAGGTTAGTTTGAATGTTCCCAATTAATGTGGGGTGATTGTTATAACCTCAAGTGGAATTGAAGGGATAATTGAAGTGTTGGGATTTCCTAAATGGGATACTAGGCAAAGGTTTAAGGGTAGGAATTTTTAATACACCATGTTCTAAAACTTTTTTAAAATTTCAAGGGTCCATGTCTCCTTGAATCTTGTAAATAGCTCCATTACATGGTAATTTGACACATTAGCATGTGAATGACACAACTGATCTCTTACGATGAGTATAAGGTCAACCAAGTAAGATGTCGTAATAAAGAGGAAATTTAAATGTCATAAATTTCATGTGCATGATGATAGGATGAATGGTAATGGGAATCCAAATGCAACTAGAGGGGGAATTTTCTATCATATCCTTGACATGTACTACATGTATGTTTGAGGTTGTATCCATAATATCCAAGTGTCTTAATGAAATAAATTGAGATAATGTACGTACCTAAACCTTCATCAATTAAGGCACACTTAACTTTTTTATCACCAATTTGAATGTTATTGAATAGAGGAATATCATCTACATGAATTAATATCTCATTGAGAATCATGTAAGTGATATAAAGGTATCCATTATTTCATCAACATGTATTGTCATCTATTCACATTGTTGAAGGATACTATATTTGAATATAGATAAGGTAGTTTTGCATCATACCATAGGAGGATGAGGGATGTTTATTTCAAATAATAATTACATTATATAGTTTTGATGATGGGGATAAGTTTGCATTAATTTGAGAAAAAATATTTGAGATGGGAGATGAGAAAGTTATGAAATGGTATCCTATTAATCATAACCCGTGGAAAAATTGTTATATATAGGCACATAATATTTCAAGAGTTTATAGGAAGGAGGGTTAGAAGTTTAATTGAACTTATGTTGATAGGTTTTAGTTTGTTTGGGTTGATTACAAATTGGTTGATTGAATATAGGTGATGTGATGGTTGGTTGACATGTTTCTTGTGATTGAGTTGAACAACAATTTTTGAAAGCTTGGGTGATGTTGTCTTGTTGTGTGGATGTTGGGGTAAGAGTAGAGATATTATGAGAGGTATAATCAAATAGTGTTTTTTAGAGTGGCTCTTGAATGGTTATAAGTTCCTCTTACCCAAATTCCATTAACCAATAAAATCAACAAAGGTGTTAGATTAGAAACAATAAAATCCACTACTTTTCTCATGTTAATCATATTAACCACATTTTATTAGTTATTAGTGGGGTATATAAGACTTTCGACATTATTTTTAGGAGTAGACTTGTCACTATGATATTATTGGTTGAGAAGATCTTTGCAGATAAAAGTATGAGCATTACATTGGTTTAAATCTTTGTTTTTATTTTGAATTTCTTGGGATTTATAAAATATGTAAAATTATTATTTATGCTTTCAAATAAGGGTTTCATTATTAAATTGTGTACCAAGAAGAAAATCCATAACAATATAGCATAATTATCTATAATTCTCATGAGAGTGACCCTAACTTACATGAAACCAACAATTTTTTTTAGATCATATAATGCTTTCATAGGATGGGTGGCATCTAGATATTGAGGTAGAGGTCTTGGAAGACATTTTTGAAACTCTACTAAGGATAATGGTTTGTACATATTAGTATGTTTAGGTTGAGAAAATGTAGGAGTAAGAATGTTATTTATAGGGTGAGCATGATCCATACCATTATTTGAAGCAATTACTTGAATGCTATGAATATTATCATAGGTATCAATAATGCCATCATTGGTGGCATGATGTGTTTTTTAATTAGCATACAAGTTCTTATTGTAGGTTAATAGAGTTCAAATTGATGCACAGGAAAGTCTTGTCATTTATATTAGCTGAGGGTTTCTTCCAAAGTTATTAGAGAGATAGTACTAAATCAATATTATAATTTGGGTTGTAGAGAATTAGTGAATAGTTGGAATAAGTTATCATCCACCATATTATGTTCACATTTTTTAGATAATATATTATATAATTTTATCAAGTATTGTGACATTCAAGGTTTAGGTTGATTACAATTTATAAAGTGGGCTAAGTTGTTCTTAGGAAAATCACTAGATCAAAATTATTGGAGTAGTGAATTAACTAAGTATTTGATACTAGTGATAGAATGGGTTTTTAATTGATTATACCTATATAGATCATATCATAAGTGTGTTTTAGCTAATACTTTTTTAGTGTCTCAGGTGTTAAGTTTGACCTAATATTTATAAAGGGTATGAAATGTATTTAAATGCAAAGTGGGATTAATGGATCCATCATAGGTGATAGTGGGTATGATGCCTCCTATGTCAATTTTATAAATTTAAGTTACAAGAGGTTTTTTTATAGATGTTTGAATTTTTTATTAATTAATGTTGGTTTTGGGATAAGGCTACCATGGGATTCCATAAGGAGGGGTGGGGGAAGTTTAGATTTTGCTCTCCCCAGGAAACTTGTTGAGATTGGTTTTGAATTTAAATGAGATGGATTTATATCTAAATCATCTGATTTAGATTATTGGTTTGAGAGGTATTCATTTGATTAAGTGTTTTTAATAATATTTTGCTAGTTTAAGAAGCATTATATATTTTGTTTTCATCATGTGATGCATTAATATTAGTATTAATGGATTGAGTTGCACTATGAGTTAACATGCACTGTATTAGTGGCATGAGTATTATTGGTAGCAAAGAAAGAAATAGTGACATGAGAAGCATTGGTATGAAAATATTCACTAGTAACATGGTTAAGAGGAAAGGTCTTTTAAAGAGGCCCACTAGAAGTTGAACCTACCATATTATTATAAATTCTTACCATGGAGGTTGATGAAGTCATAGAAGAAGATGTTGTGGTGTGTGAAGGAGACATAATAGAAGGAAAATGTTGAGATGCAAATGAAGTGGTTCCCCAAAATCCATGAGAAAAGGTAGGGGAGGGTGATGGAGGTTCTTTTACATGAGGACCTATCATAAAACTATAAATGGTTGAAGGGCATTTTACTCTATGTTGAGGGAATTCATTAGTACAAAAGAGCATTTTATTTGTATACTCTAAATCACACTCATATTATAATGAGAAGAAAGGACTGTAAACTAAAGACAAATGAGGAGGAGTCCCATAATTTGTAATGAAATTGAAAACATGGACACTGCTTTCATCCAATGTGGGTGCCACAAGATGTGTATTAAGAAACCTAGTAGGATTGTTAAAAATCATCATGTTTATCTGATTAACTCTATATTATCCTAGAATAGGAAATTCATGATGAATTAAAGAGGTTAAAAATTTGATGTAAAGAAGGATCAATTGATAAAATATAGAATCAAACCAATCAATAGTGTTCTATAAAATAGAAAATAAAATAGTAATAAAGGACATAATCATACAAATTGACTATGTACTATAAGATAGGAAATATAATAGGATAAAATGATACACAATCATATAGGTTGAGTGTGTACTCTAGAGATAAACTGAATAGGCTAAAAATATAAATAATCATATAAGGTGACTATGTACTAAAGGCAAAAAAAGCTAATATTTTGTGAGAGACTATGTTGACAAGGAAAAATGTGTTCTAAAAATAGGGAAAATTTTATAAGATAATATTTAAATAAATATAATGAATCACACAAGTAATTAGATAACTATGTTTGATCTAATTGTAATACACAACACAAACCCTCCACTAACATTAGCTAGTAAAACTTTTTAAATACAAAAGATAATTATCAAAGGGAAAGGAAAACAAATCTAATTTAAATTTTAAGTAATTGGTCATTATTGAATGTTGTTAAGTTATAATAAATTTTAAAATTAATGTGATAAAAAGTTATCTATAATAAGGAACTAAAACTTAATCTATGAATAGTTTGAGGTAGTTGAGGTTGAGATGGATCTATATTGGTGATGATACTAGCTTAGTACTGAGGCTTACCTCTTGACTTCATAATACTATACTGATAACAGTGTCAAGTTATTTTGAAATATATATCATCAACCACATATTTATACTTCGCCAAAAATTTAACTTAGCTTCCCCCTCGGTGATGAAATATTATTAGGTAGACCTTGGGAAGATAATGTTTGATGTTTTCTAGTGTTAAGTGAATTTGATTTGTATGCAAAAGATAAAAATAGTGTGAATAAATCAGAAAATTGAGAAACCACCTAATTATTATATGTTTATTCCTCTAAGAATTCAAGAAACTGAAATGGAAAGTGAGTAAGTCACTAGTAAAATAGGTTAATTTCTTTGAATGTGAAGAGTATAGAGTCAATTCATGTGATACTATATGAAAATAGTAAAAAATAAAGTTGAATGGGTTTCTAAGATTTTTTGGAAGCAAGATATGGAAGGACACAATCAAATAGGTCAACTACATATTTTAGATAGAAGATAGGCTACATAACTATGTTGATCTAGTCAACCTAGTTCGCTATAGGGTTATAAGTTTATAGACTGTAAACTATGAAAAATAATATTTTATTTGAAAAACATAATTGACAAAGAAGGTAAGAATGGACCTTGGTAATTTTGAAGATTCTTATTTTACAAATTTTATACTATGTTTCTCAAGTGATTAATTTAAAATTTTGCTAATAGAGTTGATTAGGTCGATAGAGTCTACAAAACTTGTGTGTTTAAAATTTTTATGTGAATAGATTAAATTGACTTGACTATGTATACAAACTTATATGCTAAAAAATATAACTACGAATAGAGTTGATTGGGTTGAAAAAGTTTGTAATCTTTTAGCTAAATAAGAGGATTGTGTTGAGATGATTATTTTAATCAATTTTATTGAAGAAGACATGCATAAAGAAAATAAAGACTATTTGGAAACACTGTGTGTAAAACATGGGCATATAATTTTATATTATATCAATAGGTTTGATACTATACTACAAAGATAAAAATATATAATATGATAATAAAATGAATGCATGAAATAAAAACTACAAAGGGTAGATTCACATTAGATTCATTAGAATGTATACAAGGGAAAATGTAGGTAATTTACAAATCAATCCTATCTTATCGAAGATAAATCATACTTACAATTTAATTTGTTGGTACATTTAGACAATCAAAGTCATGACCAAGATATATTCACTAGACCTAAACAAGGGGTCTTACCATAATAACATCACTAGAGAGGATTAAAAAGCTTCTTATCAAGTAGAACTATGTGATAAATCTAGTTAGGTCCTATTTTTTCAATTAATCACTATGTAAATAAAAATTAAATTAAAATTTAATCTATTACTCATTAAATCTTGTGGTAAAAACTAAGGTTAATAAACATAAAAATTAATGTGCATAGAAGATATATACTTAAACCAATGTATATGAAATCCTAATGGATGGGAGATAAATACAGATGCAAACCTATCTAATTTAACAATGGAGGAATACATTTAGGAATATTTTAGTCATATAAAATTCAAATTGGATGACATAAACATGGCTAATGACACCCAATATATAGGTCTTCGCACTTGCTTACATAATCCTTCTAGGCTATTATTTCATTGATTCCCAATCATTCATAGCCTTCAAAAATTAACCCTTATAGATCCAAGTAGCTATTTCAGGCCTAGATCCTTCCCCTTAGGTCTCATTCCCTTTAGACAACATTCCCCAACTTAGACAAGAGCACTAAAACCTAGGGTATCTTGATTTTGGCATTATTGTCCAAGTGCGAAATTGGTCCTAACAGTCATTAGATCCCTATCCTTTTTATTGTTATCCTAACATGAATTGAATTAACCCATGATAATTAATTTATATAGAAAATTCCATTCAAAGTCCATTTAGAAGGGTTGGCACTAATTGACAGAAATGAAACAAGAATACAAAGAAGTACACTTAAACACTCTTCCCTATTCTCTACATATATCCTTCCAAGATCATTTCTAGCTTATTCAAACCGTTACATCACTCCCTATCTATATGAAGTACATATAGTTTCACATTTAGTTACATTTATCATACATAGTTACATCACACACTTTAATGTGAGAACTAAATTAGATTGATCCCTCCTTAGAGTATTGGTATGTAGGTAGTGTGCCCACATATAGGGTGTGAAGTACATCCAATATATCCTTTACACACTAACCACTTCCCTATCTTTTCCAAATTTCCATTAAAGTTCAAGCACAAAGTGCTCCTAGGTCTTTAAATATTAATAATAGACACACAACAAGATCTACATGCTTTTAGGTTTCAATATTTCACTAATGGGGTAACACAGGCCTACTACACAAAACCTAGAAATCTTAAACCACATGGAAAACAATATCAAAAAAGTACTCAACACCAAATAGTAGGGTGT
Source organism: Torreya grandis (assembly GCA_037957365.1). Taxonomy (NCBI): domain Eukaryota; kingdom Viridiplantae; phylum Streptophyta; class Pinopsida; order Cupressales; family Taxaceae; genus Torreya; species Torreya grandis. Next base: position 1,595,579 of record JARHVA010001762.1, read on the forward strand.
CCCACTTTTGATGCCATTGTATGATCTATAAATGAACCTCAAGATCTAGTTTTTGATAATTTCTCAGTCCTATTCCTCTAGTATCAGACCCTATCACAGTGTAGATCATTCAGAATGACCTAAGTCAGATTTCACTTATTTAATACTAAATTTAGAAAAGGCAAAAATACAAATCTAATTAAGAAAATCAATATATTAATTCTTTCATATTATTTAGTGACTTACTTTGCTTAGACATATTTATTTAATTAGGAATAAAACCCCATTATTCAAAAAATAATAAAACATTTGGTGAACTTGACTTACTTTAAATTTCATAGAAAAACCCTAAAAACCCTAAGGATAATTATTTATAATTTTTTTCATAATTTATTGATTTTTTACTACATTTAAAAATAAAAATATACAAATTAATTGCAAAAATATCACACATTTTATTAAAATCCTAGTTTACACATACTAGGTCCTTGCATAATAACACATTTCAAACACTATGAAAAACATATTTTTAATTCTAGAAATATTCTCTATTTTTCCTAAATTTTTCAAGAAAAATTTTAAAAATTTTCTATAAATTAATATTAAAATTTTAAAATTATCACACTATTTTTAAAAATTCACTCAAAATCCCTAAATTCATTAACTAATCTCCTGGTTACTTTTTATTACTTTTCAAATAATTTTTTGAATTTTTAGTTACATATCAAACTCAAGAAATCAATTTCAAAATAAAAAATTCATAGTATTTTACGCAAATTTTTCTAAAAAATATTTAGTTGCATATACTAGCACCTACTTGCTTTTTGAGGTATCACCTTACATGTTTGGTAGCTTAATATCCTTTTTGCTCAAATTCTAATTCACTATTTTTTGGGATTTTCATTTCTTATATTTATCACTTTCCATTTCTATAATATTGTTGATTAAAACTTATTGTAAAACAATAAAACACATTTCAAATTGTTTACCTACTTTACCGATGGCTCAATATACCAGTTGTGATGAAACTGCTAAAAAATAACTTCAAGAACTCTTAACTAAAATGTGGTTATGCAATATGACATGATTATAATTATATAAGAAGAACAATAAAAAGTGACTAATGGAAAATATTATGAAAAAATAGAACAACCAGTTAAAAATGACTCTACGGGGGCAACTATGTCTCAACAACCCCCTATAATAGTCCAACCTTCTTTTATGATACCATCTACAACTAGTACATCCCTATCTCTTGATGTGGTATAGTTTTTACAAGAGATAATATCTCTTCAATCTAAGGTGAAACATCTTGAGCAAGGTGTCTCTAGACCTACGTAGGCATTGGATTCTTTTGCTTTACTACATACACCATTGACACATCACATTGATTCTACACCCTTACCATTAGGTTTTGTTCAACCCAAGCTCACTCTATATGATGGCAAGGGTGGTCTAGAGAAACATTTGAGATATTTTCATGTAGCATGTTTAGATTATGTACCCAATGATTGGATAATTACCAAGCTATTTCCATGGAGCCTATAGGATTGTGCTTTATAATGGTTTTATAGTCTACTAAATTAGTTAGTCATGGCATTCAATTCCTTAGTAGACATGTTCCTAGCACATTTTAGTATCAACAATGGTGGTAACGTTTTTTATGCACAAATTGCTCAATAGAAAAAAGGTCAAATGATCCCCTCATGGATTATGTTCCTAGATGCAAGAATATTCTGGCTAATCTAATTATCCACATGGATGATCAAGAATTACATGGCATATTTAAATAGAGCCTTCTACCAGCATTCCATCAATCTATTATGTTTAAAACACTCTCTTATTTCACTGAATTATGTTATACACTCAAGGAAAGAGAAGTCAAGCTAATTTCAATGGGCAAACTTAGGTACTCAAGTATCTAAGACACAACAAAAAAGAGAAATATCAAAGTCCCATACAAGGTCATAATCAATGACAATAAGAATTAGAATCAACCAAAAGTCAATATGGATTTAGAGCCCCCTCAAAGTATGGTTTTATTATCACATCCTCATCATGCATTTACCAATCTACTAGTTTCTCTAGCAAAGGTTTTACTATAGTTATTGGAATGTAACATCGTCACTCTCCATATTATCTAAGAAGTTGATCCAAGAAATATTATTCCATGGGGATATAATACACATGTATTTTGTGTTTTCATATGGAACCAAGCCATGCAACAAATAGATTCATTAGATAGAGACATAAGATACAATACTTGATAGATGACAATATACTTGATTTGGGCACTTTTGTTGAGCCTCCAAAGGTAAAGCCAAAACAAGATAAAGATTTGAAAATATTCTAAGATTAATTTCATATCATTCTAAACATGAGAAAGAGGAAACCTCAAGTGTTCACCATATATACCATGCACATCCTCCACTAGTTGCATATTAGGTACCTTCAATTGAGGCACATATTTTGAGAGGTATGATAGGTGTGCATGAGTCTAGAGTTTCAGCTAGGCCTTTGATATATTTTTTAGATCAAGATATTATGGAGAATAATAAAGGTTATAATGCACTTTTTATTAGAGAACATATTCATAATCATCCTATTCACAATGTGTTTGTTGACAATGATTCCATCTTTAATTTGTGCACCTTAACACTACTACAAAATTTGGGTTATTCAGAGTAAGATATCACTATAATAGACACAATTATCATTGGTTTTATTGGTCATATATAGAGATCATTGGGTGAGATTGGAATTCCACTATAGGTTGGTCCTACATATTTGGCAACACCATTCACTATAGTTCCTAGTGTAGGAGTTTTCTACATATTACTTGGTCAACCATATATTCAAAAACTCATTGTAGTACCCTCTATAGCTCATAAATGCATGAAATTTATTCATGTTAATTAGGTTATTATAATCGGTGGAGTTCTTTATGATTCACCACTCCCCACTTTAGAGCCATCTACTAGCTTACAAACACCAACTCTAGTTTTTCCACCTATTTTAGTTTCTCCTCTAGTTTTAATTTTGCTTCCACTTTAGATCCAGCCATAATATTGGCATTCATCACTACTACAGAGGGTTCAAACACCTCCATAGGTTTAGTATTCTAGATAGATTCTAGCTACAATGTTCACACCCAGATTAGTAACATTGAGTTCTCATGCAGCTACATAGAGATCACCTATTTAGAGATCTTCTTCTACTTCCATATGGGTCCCTAAGATCAATATAGTTTTATCTACTTGTTAGAGTTTTAGGGGGACTCTACATTCAGTTCCACTTAAAATATTTTAGAGAAGTTACAATGTACATAGATTTTAGCTTCATAATCTCAAAAATTCAATCATGCCTCATGATCATGCATGATTCAATTGTTCAATATAGGACACCATGACAAGGAGTATCATCTAAGACTCATCAGTTAGAATCATTTCTTCCTAATTTTACCTGTATATATATTATGTCAAAATACAAAAACAATACAAAAAATTACAAATACAAAAACATTCAAACTCTTCAAAAATACTAAAAACATTTTGATTGTATGTGTCATCTATAATTTTCATTAATGTTATCATGCTAGGACATACATTCGCTATTTTATGCTATTATATGTTTATTTTTATACATTACCATGCTTGACATGATTTTATTTGAGTATGTGTAGTGACATCTAGCTACTTGATTGCTTCACTCTACCCATTGATGGGGCATTTCTACTACATTCGAAACACACATCAATATACCCACCCACTAGGGGCATATTCTACATGACTACACTATCTAGGTTATGCCATTCCTATACTACACACTTTGAGTTATCATGCTAATGTACATTCCTTTATAGATTACATAGATTACTATATCGACATTTCACTAGTATATATCACTTGTGTATTTCTTAACATATACATAGTCTTTTACTACACATGTTTTACATAATTTCACATTTGCTTTGATTAGTGAGATGTGATTCTACCTTTCAAGTTATTACATGATTTGTCCTCTTGCCTAGTGTAACTTATGTGACTACATTTCTGGTTCTTATTTGTCTCCTATTTTTTCCTGAGGATATTTTCTAATGTCTTTTTATTTTGTTCATCTGTGTGCCCTAGGACATTTTCTAATCTCCTTTACTTGTAATCTTCCATGTGTATGTGGCCCCTACGCCAACTTTGCTTATTTCGCTTATATGTGTATGTGGCATTTTAAAGTGCCTTCTATGATTGTTTTCCAATTTGAGTGACATTTGCCCATGTCCCTTGTTTGCATGGCCCCTTGGTCATCCCTATATGCTTGTTACTTATTACTTGTTTTCTTGATTACTTGTTTGCTTCTCACTTCTCAATGTGTGCAATGCCATGATCCACATCATGCATTTCCATGACTTTCTTGGATGCCATAATGGACATCATGCTCCATCCCTCCAACTAATAAATAATAAATGACACCTAACATCTAACATTTCCATTTCTAGTGCAATACTTTGCACATTTTTTTACATTGTTATATCTATCTAGTAATACCCCTATTGATCTAACAATCTATGAATACAAATATTGCTATATCTACAAATATCTTGTCAACTATCACTACTATATCATATATATACAAATTAACACACATGTAGGACTCTTTCTTCTAAGGGTAGTCATTATAGGTTCATCATTCCTAACCTCAAAATATGGGGTAAAAAATAAGGGTTTTCTAATAGATATCAAAGCTCCTAATATTCAAAACAACAACATTCAGATCACCCAGTTCATAATCCAAAGATTAAACCAATAAGAAAAGATAAAAAAATAGTGATAGTTATAGATCAACAACTAGTTTTAGCATATGACAAAACACTAGAAATGGATAGTAGTACCAAACACAAGTATGACATAATTTTGGCACTCTTGTCTAGGAAAAAACACTTAGATTTTTAAAAACATGCAAAAAATTTAGTTTAGATATATTTCTTTCACATCTGGATTAATCAAAATTAGTACTTTAGTATAGTTTTCGCAAAGAACATCCAACATAATGCAACATCATAATGAAACATAGTACACACCAACATAATCCAACATCATAATAAGTTTTATATTAGTTCTCGTACTTGATGAGGTGTATTTATTCCTTTCTCTTCCTCTTACTCAACTTTTGTACATTCTTATTTTAGATATAGTATATCTAGTAAGAACTAATCTACTTTTATGTTTTCATTATAGATTCTTACTTCACAATGTGATCTCTTTATACACATCTATCATCACATAGCTTCACGAGTTTCTCCCTTATAGGTAAGTTTAGGTATGCTTTCTACTTTCCTTTATCCTAGTATTTCACTTTATTACATTAATAGAATAAAGGGTGGGGGAAAATGTAGTCATATTAAATGCAAAATTAGATGACTTAAGCATGGCTAGTGACACCCAATCCATAGGTCTTCCTACTTGATTACATAACCCTTCTAGGTTATTCTTTCACTAATTCCCAATCATTCATAACATTCCAAACTTAACCCTTACATACCTAGGTAGTGATTTCAAGCCTAGATCGATCCCTCTAGGTCTCATTCCATTTAGACAATACCACCCAACATGGATAGAAACACCAAAACATAGTGTGTCCTAATTTTTGCACTATTCTCTACGTTCAAAATTGGTCCTAACGATCTAATTTTTTTGGATCCTTATCCTTTTTAGTTTTGGTCTAACATAAATTAATATAACCCATGATCATTAATTTCCCTATAAAATGCCATTCAAAGTCCATTTGTAAGGGTTGGTTCTCATTGACAAAAAAGAAGCAAGAATACAATCAAGTACACTCAAGCACTCTTCCCTATTCTCTACATATAGCCTTCCAAGATAATTTCAAGCTTATTCAAACCTTTGCATAAATCCCTAGCCATATGAATTACTTCTATTTTCACATCTGGTTACATTTATCATACCTAATTACACCAAGTACTTCAATGGGAGAAATGCATTAGCTTTATCCCTCCTAAGTTTATTGGAATGTAGGTAGTGTGCCCTCACATAGGGTGTGAAATGCATCAAGCATATCATTTACACATAAACCCCTTCTCTATCTTTTTGAAGTTTAAATTCAAGTTCAAGAATAAAGATCTCCTAGGGCTTTGGATATTAAAAATAGAAGCACAATGAGATCCATAGGCTTCTAGTCTGATATTTCACTGATAGGATAACACATGCCTATCGAATAAAACCCAAAAAACATAGATGACCTAGAAAATAGATCCAAAAAATGACTAAAACTATAGATATTAGGGTGTCCCACTTTTGGTTCTCCTATCCAATCTAGAAACAAACCCCAAGATCTAGTTTTTGATAGTTTCCCAGCCTTGATCCTCCAATATCAAACCCTATCTCAGTCCAGAACTTTCATAATAAGCTAAGTTAGATTTATCTTAATTATTATGATATTTAGAAAAGGCAAAAATACAAATCTATTTACACAAATTAGTAGCTTAATTATTTCATATTATTTACTAATTTTATTTTCTTAGACCTATGTATTTAATTAGGAATAAAACCCCATTATTCTAAACATAATAAAATAAATACTTTATTTTGAAGACAAACCTATCAAGCCTCAATCTCTCATTTGGCCAAGGTGTTTTTCAAGAGATTTTTTTAGTATGTAACGATAACAAAAATAATTCATCTTTAGGCTACACAACTTATCTATACATCCAAAAGACAAGATTCATATCTCCAAGTGTAGTATTGGAGCCTTAATAAATGTTATTAAAGTAGAATGTTGGATAAGTAGATACACAATATAGTGTTCTTCTTCCTCTCTTAATAAATTTTAGAAATGGGTGTGTATATATAACTAATTCTAGTTGTAAACCTTAATAAAACTTTAGTTGATAGTGTTAGCCCAATTTCCTTGTGTCATTAATTGATAAAAGAAAATTGGGTATCATTTTGGGTCAGTTGAGGCTAACCTACATGTAACAGACTAATATTAATTTGAATATATTGTTTGTCCTAGACCAACATTATTTGGTAAATGTTAAAATGGGTTTTTTTCCTTAGTTAGAGGATGAATACGGTAGTGAATTACTTAGGTAAGTGTGTAAGGAAGGAGGTAAACATTAGGGAAGTGTATAAGAGATGTGTGTGTAAATTACAAGTGGTAGTATATATGAAAATGAACTTGTGAATAACCAATGGTCTACCCACCCCTTTCTCGATGCCCTCTTTATGGCAATCACTCTAATTGATTGAGACTTGATGAGTTCCTACAAGAGAGAAAACATTAGTAATTGATAAGTTTTGAAAATATTAAGTGTATATAGATAGTAGTTTTATTCTTTCTACACTAAGTGATAACACCTACACTAAACTTAAACACATATCTAGAAGTAAATTTGTGACTATACTATCACTAGCATGGTCAACATCATAATAACCATACAAATTAGTATTTTTAATGGAAGAATGAAATAAACCATTGTTTATAGTTCCTTTGATATACCTAACTATTCTCTTTTCTAATTTTTAATGATTCCAATATAGATCTTGTATAAATCTAGAGGCAACAACATCATATAAAATATCTAGCCTAGTAATGGGTAGATAAATAACACTACCAGCAAGATATCTATATAAAGTAGGGTTAGCTTTTTCACATGCAAGTTTTGGAACAAGTTTAATACAAACTTCAATAGGAATAATTAGATTTACAATCAAACATTTTAAACTTAACAAGAGAATTATGTGCATATTGAGATTTTGATACAATAATTTATTTTTTTATCTTGAAATATAGCTATTCATAAAAAAATTATATAAAATGCCTAAATCAGTCATTTGAAACATTTCACTTTGTTTATCTTTATATTTTTGAATTAAACTAGTTAGATCACTCGTAATCAAAATATCATCAAAATATAAAACAATTAAGATTACATGACCATTTTAAACTTTAATAAAGAGATCATTTTTAGAGTAGAAATTAGAAAAACATAATTATTTCAATAAAGAAGCAATTTTACAATACCAACATTGAGGAGCTTTTTTAAGACCATATAAATATTTATTTAAACTTCATACGTAATGTTATATATTAGGGTCAATGAAAAATTTAGGTTGAGTCACATATATTTATTTTACTAAATCACTATTTAGAAAAGAATTCTTAACATCCATTTGGGGGATAACCTAATAATTTTTGGATACAACATTAATAAGTAATCTAACAAGACTCATTTTTGTTAGAATATCAAAGCTTTCAACATAGTCAATCTTATATTTTTGAGTAAACCCATGAGTAACTAATATAGATTTAAATTTGTCAATTTTACCAATTGAATTATATTTAATCTTATAAATCCATCTAAAATTGATTATATCTTTTTGGCATAGGAGGGAAGAGAACCAAAGCCTAGTTTTTAATTAAGGTATTATACTCATCTTGAATAATAAGATTTCATCTATCATCTTGAGTGTATTTCTCAAACTATTGAGATTCACATTCATACATAGTCATTAAATCATGATAAGAATGTTCAATTATACTTATTTTATTAAGGTGATGAACATTAGAAGATTGGATTAGGGATGCTACCCATCTAGGTTTCTTAGATTAAACATGAAACTCAATGGGTTGTTTAGACTTTAAGTTATACAAATATAGTTCAACATCCTATATGTTATGTGTTTAGTCATTAGGAGAAATAAGAAAGTGAAGTTTATTAAAAGAATAGCATTGAGGAGTTTCCCCAAAGGGTTCACAAATATCTTTTTCAAGAATATGAACATTTCTATTATAAATGATATATATTTTATATGTATAATATACTCTTAAATATTTATTTTTGCCTTCATAACCTGCAACAATTCAATAATAGGAGGTAGGATCAAGCTTTTTTATTTTAACTTTAGGAAGAAATATAGAAGTAGGATTACCAAAGATCTTAAAATGAGCCACATTGATTTTATTTTTAGACCAAATTTCTAGAGCAGTACAAAGATTCAAATATTTGGTAGGGAGTCCATTATAAATAGTATTAATGGCTTCAACCCATAATAACTTAGGAATATTTACATAGTATAACATTATTCTACCCATCTCAATAATGGTGCAGTTTTTCCTTTTAGTAATACCATTTTATCGAGGGGAATAGGGAGTTATTAGTTCCTTTTGAATACCATAGCTAATGCAAAAAGAATTTAACTCTTTATTTATGTATTCACAACCATTATCATATCCTAATCTCTTAATAAAAAATTACAAACTTTTCAATAATAACATTAAATTCCTTAAATTTATAAAACACTTTTATTTCTTTTTTATTAAATATGATTATATCATTCTAGTATCATATATAAAAATAACAAAATACAAATAAGCATTAAGAGATACAACTTAAATAGGTCATACAAAATCATTATGAATTAATTTTAAATAATGTGTGGAATTTTTATCATGATTATTGTGAAATGGGTTAGTATATTATTTACCACATAAGCAACCGTCACTGGTTTCATAATAATAAGTTATAAATGGAATTCCAACAATAATATTATGAGTAGACATATCAAGTAAAATTATAAAATTAACATGTCCTAATATTACTATGTGATGAAAGAAAACATGTAGAAGGAGATAAAATGTATAAACCATTATTTTGAACCCCTTCAATAATTAGAGACTTAGATTGCTTTATAATGGAAAATATATATTTAATTAATGTTATAATGAAATTATCATTAGTAGGTTGTGAACAAGATAAAAATTGGTTTTAAGCTTAGGTACGTATAAAACATCATTAGTAACAGCATTTGAATGTTTTGAATTGCCTCACTTAATTGCTTCTAAAAATGAATTATCTCATAAGTAAATATTTTTAGAGATATCTATAAAATAAAATAAACTATTAAATAATAAATTCATATGGTGTGATGCACTACTATATAAAATCCACTCATTTTAATTTAAATTAGATAAAGCAACATATAAATAAATAATATTTGCATTTTGATCATAATTGTTATTTTAGTAGGGATTTGAATCTTATACTTATTTTTTATTAGATTTACTCCCTTTGTTATTTTTAGAAGATAGATTTTTAAATCTATATTTGTTTCTATAATAGGTTTCCCTTCTATGACCAAATTTATCATTAAAATTGCAATTCCTATTATGATTAGGTTAATGATTTTCATCACCAAATCTCTTGTTCTAATTTTTTTTCTTTAGTAGAATTAGGGTTAGGTTTATGGTTTATATTGTTCTCATAAACACGGTTAAGTGAGATAAGTTTCTAGGTGACATTCACTTTATCATCAAAATTAGACATCACTTACTCTTCCTGAATCACAAGAGCTCACATTGTAGTGAGGTCTAGGATATCTTGGTTTGTTTGATACTTAGAGTTCATATTAGAAATAAAAGTATGATTTTTTTCATGAATGTTAAGTTGAGTAAAAAAATAAAGTAATATTTCTTGAATCAAATAATAGTTTAAACCATCTAACTAAACATTAATATTCTTAATTTTAGAAATAAAATTAATAACTTTTTAATCACCTTTCATATGTGTAATTAGTAATTTAAGAATTAATTTAATAATATTTAAGTGATGAGTTCCCTCATGCATAAACTCTAGGATTTTTCAAGCATCTCTATGAGACTCATGATTACCAATGTGGAGTAGGAATTCATCCTTCACACTCCACAAAATAATCAACATGACTTCTTGTGATTTATGTTGAAATGCATTTGAAAGTTTAGGGGTAACATGTCATTTTGATGAGGCATTTTCTATCCCAATGATGATATTTCATAACTTTCAATCCATGAATTCAAATTTAATAAGAATTTTTTATACATTATAGTTAGTTCTAATAAATATTTGAGATTTATCTAGAACAAAGTTAGGTGAAGCCATACTTTCCATATAAAATGACATTAAAAATGCTTAAAATGAACCCTTTTTAATGTGAATTTAACTTTATTTGATGGTAAAAAAAATATTTCAGTGTAAACACATAATAATTTTTCAAATTAGTGTTAGACGAAGTAATAAATTGTGAAAGACTGTAACAAAATATGGTGTCACAAATATCACAAGAAAAACTCTAATGTAAGAACAATTATTTAAAAAGATTCCTCTTTTAGTGATTTTTTATAATATTTTTTTAAAATAAAGTAAATAACAAGTGAAACTTTAATTATTTTACAATTATATTCTAAATAATGTAAAAAATGAACTACAGTTGTAATAAATTAGGTATCATAAGAGTCACACTCAAAATAACCACCTAGACACTATTATTAAAAAAGTTGTAAAATTAATAACAGGATATTATAAAACATAAAATGTATGATGAAAAAGTTTTTATAAGGTTCCAAAACCAAGGGATTGACTAATTACATGACTATGGTCTACAAGGCTTTGTAATCTCCTTCTCTTCTTCATCATCCCCCATTCTCCTTTTAGCTCACTTCTTATTCTCATCTTATTCACCCATCGAGCTTTGCATGAAAATTTAACCAACTCAAAGTCACCATGCATAATTCATGCTTTTCTATTTTAATAGTGACTTAAAACCAAATAACTACCATTAACCATGATTAAGAAATCCCTAGTTTAGACTTTCCTTAATTCTTTAATTTTGTATTTGATAAGGTAAATGACCTAGTTTTACATGAACCAAGAACCATAGTTAAAAGTGTGAAATAAAGTATCAATCCCCATGGGATGAAATAACAAACAATATCAAAAACTATCTAACTATCCATGCAGAAGGCAAAATAGTAGATTAAAAAACATAAAACTAGTTCAAGAGGGGGGGTCCCTCCATTTGTTCCTTCTCATCCTTGGTCTTCTTCTCTTGAAAACTTTCCCTAATTATTTATTCATTATTATATACACCTCAAAAAAATTCATGTCAACCTACATTTCAAGTTTGAGTATTTCACTCTTAAAAGTCCACTTAAAAGATTATAAGCAATGATAAGTATTTCTTCCACTTCAACGTAGTCTATGCATGACAACAAAATTAGGTATAGATATTAAGATATAATTTAGGATAATTTAATCTCCTTCAAAAATAATAAAGGTAATTATATCCTTCCTTTTCATGACTAACACAACATCAATTATCTTCTTATATTAAAATGATAGAATAAACAATTATTTATTTTAATTATAATAAGATAATTGTTTGTGTTATTACTAGTTTAAATAGGCTATCTATGTCTTTCATTATTTTAATATCTTGGCATATATTGATATTCATGAATATCAATAATAGTAAGTTTACTGTTCTAAAATGCTGTTAATACATTTTTTTAGTTTATATATAATAGTAGTTATATATCATCTACTAGATTTACGTTCCCATAATCATAAGCAAATATGAGTAAATTAACCTTATAAAATCATACTGTAACATTAAGCATCGAGTCTATGTAAAATATAAAAAATGCAATCACATATAAGATTTATTCCATATCTAAGTACTAAAATTTAAAACATGTGAACTCTAATCTCTACTTAGATTAACTTTAAAATCATGTTAACTCTAAAAATACAAACACACAATGCATATAAAATCTAGAATATAATGTGGTGTGTGCATGGTTTTAGTACTTCCTTTTTCATCCTTCACAATATCCATCTTTGTCACCCTCTATAATGATAATCTCCATCCATAATGCTTTGAGGGATGAAATCTCATGCATCTAACTCATGACAAGAAGACAATCAAATACATTGTGATTTATATCATAAAATAATGTTTTAATATCAAATATAACATAATCATTATATACATAATTCACAAATAGCCAACTCGCAGTAATAAAATCATGAAATCCGAATAACATACAACTATCCCATAACAACTAATGAGTTATAATTTAGTTAAAAATTAAAAAATCAATTTAACAACCATAATAATCCACTGATAATAAGATAAATTAGCTTAGTTAGAAAACATGATGTAACATTCTACCCCCTAAATAAATTCATCGTCCTTATGACACTTATTCAAATAATAATTATGAATAACAAACATAGTTTATAAAAAAAATAACATAGTATCTAGTATAAAATCAAGAAAACAAATGTGGAAATAGCTTTTAGAACTCATCATAGTCCTTCCAAGTAGAACTATCCTTATAGTATTGGTCCCATAAGACCTCTCACTATGACACTTCTCTATTACAGAAATAAAGTTTACAAGTGTCAATTAATCTAATTGATTCTACCATAACCACCCCAGGATTCAGAACCTACAAATTATTCTAATCTAATACATGTGAAGGATCAGCTATATACTTTTTAAGATAAGATACATGGAAGACATTATGCTATAGAACTAGTGATGGTGGTAAATCAGCCTATATGATATAAGATCGACTACTTCTAAAACCTTGAAGGGTCCCACATATCTTAGTGAAAGTTTTGATAACTTTCCAAATTTAATCAAGCTTTTTTATGGCTTAACCTATAAGAATATTTATCACCTACTAAAAACTACCTACCTATTCTCTTCAGATCAGCATAGATCTTCTACCTATCATTGACCTCATCTAATATCTACCTAATTATTCTAACTTAATCTTCCATTTCTAAAAGCATCTTCGGTTCAAATATTACCCTTTCTTCCAACCTATCCCAATTGATTGGTATCTTGCACCTTATTCCATAAAGTGCTTCAAAAGGTGTCATATTCAAAGCAAATTGGTAAGATTTATTATATGTGAAATCAACAAATATAATGTATTCTTCTCATTTTTATTTCTGATCTATGTAATACTTATAAATAAGATCCTCCAACACTCAATTAACTTTCTTAGTTTGATCATCAATCTATGGGTGATATGTAGTATTGAATTTTAGTTGCATACCCAAAGTTAAATTTATATTTAACCAAAACCTATAATTCATTCTTAGATCATGATATAATATGATATTATATAAAAATCCATGTAATTTATACACTTATTTTATGAATCTATTCAAAATAATTGGTGCATCATCTACCAAATTGTGTGGAATAATATATGCTACCTTGGTTATTTTATCAACTAAAAAAAAATCATGTCATTCCTATTATGTATTAATGGTAATCCTTGGATAAAGTCCATACTAATCACCTGACATTTACACTTTGGTATGTCATGTGTATATAACAACCTAGTCAGATACACATGTTCATCTTTCACTCACTGACATTCCAGACAACATGACATAAAGTCCATTGAATATTTATTGATTCCCTTCCAAACATAAAGTGTTCTAAGCTCTATCATGAGCTTGGTTACATCTTGGATGTCCTAAATATGGGGAATTGTGTAATTCATTTAACATTATCTCCACAAATTCTCTTGATCTAGAACATACATCCTTCTATTGTATCACATAAGACCATCTCTCTCTAAGATATATATTTTATACTTAGGCTTCTGAGCATTTTTAGATAAATCTTTCCTAACCTAATCAAAAATTCATCTCCTAGTGATAATTTGATTACACAATCCCTATTGATAGTAGTCATAACTATTATGTACCTTCTATAATTTAAGGTGTCAACTAGTTTGTTATCTTTAGCTTTGATGTAATTGATATCAAATCCATATTTATACAAAAACTCTAACAATTGTCTTTTATGAGCATTCAAATTTAGTTGGGTGAAGATGTATTTGAGTCCCATGTTATCAGTCTTGAGCTCAAATAGTTTTCCTAACAAATAATGTATCCAAACATGTAAATCATGAATATTAATACAAGTTATAGGTCATGAGTGGCATAATTCACCTCATAAGGCTTCATCTCCTTGATTCATATGATACTACTACACCATCTTAAATAAGGAATCCTCCTAGTCCATCCCCAAATGCATTTATGATCATTAAAAATTAACCATTAGGATTATGGACTCTTAATATAAGTGCTGAAGTAAGATTTCTATTTAATTCCTAAAAAGATACTTCACACTTTTCTAACTAGATAAAACTTTAACTCTTATGCTATATAAAGGTAATCGAATTAGCTATCTTGGAAAAATTCAAAATGAATTTCCTATAATATCTCACTAATCCCATGAAACTCATTACTTCATGGAAATTGATTAGTATTATCCACTCTATAATTGATCTTATCTTAGGTGGATCAATATATTTTCCATCCACTAAGATAAATTGTCCTAGATATTGCACTTTATTTTATAAAAATGCACACTTGGATAATTTTCCATATAACTTTTTTTTTTACATACATTGCAAAACTAGCTCTAGATGTTGAAGATGCTCTTATTCATCCTTATAATAAATAATAATTTTATCTAAAAAAAACCAAAACAAAATGATCTAGGTAATGTATAAAGACATTTTTCATGAGATTCATGAATGCTCTGTAGGTGCATTCATTAACCCATATGGTAATTCTATAAAATCATAATGGCCATAATGAATTTTAAATGTCATTTTTGGAATATACTCATATTTTATTCTTAATCTATGATATCCTACTCTAATATCAATCTTAGAAAATACCATTTCTCATTGCATCTAATTAAAGAGATCATTTATTCATGGAAGTAGACACCTATATTTTATGGTCACTTTATTAAAAATTTTATAATCAATGTGAATTAAAAGAGTGGCATCCTTATTCTTAATGAAGACAATTGGTGCACCCCATGGTGACACACTTGGTCTAATCAATCCTTTGGGTAATAATTCCTGATGTTGTGCCTTTAATTCAAGTAATTTAGTGAATGTCATTACATAAAATGCCTTAGACTAAGGTTCTAATCCTAGTTTTATATATATATATATATATATATATATATATATATATATATATATATATATATATATATATATATATATATATATATATATATATATATATATATATATATATATATATAGAAGTAAAACTCCCATTTAAGAGGAAATCCTAGAAATTCCTCTATAAACACATCATGGAAATTTCTAAGGAAAGGAAAATATTTAATTAATGGTTCCTTAGTTTCCTCTATTTTATTTATCTTGACGATAAATGTTTGACATCCTTTTCCTTGGGCCTTCCTAAGTTACATTGTAAAAATCTACCTAAGACTTAACTTTCTTATCTCACCCTATATTATTGTTTGACTTCCATAATCATCTAATCACTCAACCTTTTTTAGATAACAATCAACTCTGGCCTTATGCTTTGTAAACTAGTTGAATCCTAGGAACACATCATAAGACCCTAGTGGTAATACATAAAGATCCATAATTATTGTGAATTCTATCAACCTAAATTATTATTCAACTAAAAACTTGCCAAATTTGACTTTATAATCATTCCCATGTTGTACCAACCATGTATTTTCCATTACACTAGTGTTTCTAGACAAACTTTTTAGAATTCTAAGAGCTATAAAAAATTGTATAGCCCATGCATCTATTTAAATAGAAAATGAATGTTCAAAGAAAATACCTATAAATTATATGGGTAAAGCATGGAATTTTGCTTTCCTATTATCAACTTCCATATGATTACATCACTAAAATATTCCTTGATAAGTGGCATAACCTTTGTTCCTCAACTTATCCTAAGTACATTCACACATAAAATGGTCACCTCCACAAATGAAGCAACATCCTAATGGTCCCTTTGAAATATTATTTTAACTAAAATTGTCTTTGGAACAATTACCTAATTTCTTACTACCTAAACCACTATTAAATATAGTATTCTAAATCCTAAACTAACTCTTGGAGTCTCCACTCCACTCTTATTCTTCTAGTTCTTGTTTTTAAAATCTTAATTAGAACATTCAAACATTTTCTTCTACTTGTCCTTGACTTAAGCAATAGATTTTAACTTTTGCTCTTGTTTGACTACTTTTTGAAAGACTTGGTCCAAGGTAGATGGTCCATGAATGTTGACCTCTCCACTAATCTAGGGTTTTAATCCCATGATGAAATTACTAATCCTAAATATCTCACCTGCCTAATACTGAGGTACATATTTCATAAATTTGGTGAACTATTCATATTACTCATTCATTGAGGAATCTCCTTTATTTAAATTTTGAAAATATATAATATTTTGGTAAAAGTATAACTATGGAAGCCATAATGATCTGAATACTATCACAAAATGATCCTAAGAAGTGGTGTTTGGGTTTAGATTCATTTCCAACTTCTTGTTTGCCTACCATATAGTTATTTTTGTAGCCAGTTTATAAGCTCCCAAAATTACTTTGGTGACCTAAAATTAGTTTTAAATCACAAAATAATTCTCCATTTTAGTCAACCATGCTTCAAATCCATATCCCATAATGGTTCCATCAAACTTATCTAGATTCACCTTTCTCATATCCATTGCCAATTCTACAAATACATGTACCCTCACATATTGAGACACTTCTTCATGTCTCTACTCTTGAGAAATTTCCTACTTATTAGGAGGCTATTCAAGATCATCTTGATGGGTTTATTTATTATATCCATTAAATTTTTATTCTAGGGCTATGATTTTGTCCCCAGTTTTATTCATAGCTGAAATAATTTGATCTAACTTTGTTACTTTTTCAGTAAAAAATTGGTTAGGATTAAATGGAGGGTTGTTATCATTAACCTTGGAATGAACCTCACCTAATTATCTTTATTTCACCATTTTTATTTATATTAATAAAATAATACTAAAATATTAGTGGGCTCATTAAATCCTAGAGTTTGAACCACATTTTTGATACCACAATGTAACATCCCCATAGGGATTTACTAGAATAATACAATATTTAAAAAAATACATAACACTTATTCTTTAGTTAAGTTATACCACAAGAATATAATTAGTGATATTAACATAATATTAATCATATTAAACATGTAACAACAACATTTACTGATCACTAACATAATATGTAACATAACATAACTACATAAGGAAAGTAATTACATTAAAATCTAGCCATGGCTAGTACAATGATACAAGCATTGCTTTAATGTACAGTATGTAATCAATTACATTTATAATAGGCATTAAGCTTTAACATAAATACTAAATAGATATAATGATCCATGGAGCATGAGTCACTCTAACCCTGGTATCTCTGATAATCTCAAGTGTAGTCTCCAAGTAATTACTATAGTGGGGAGGGAGAGCATCATTTGAGAACTTTTCCACACCAACCATGGACCATCAATCCCTACAAAATCCCCCAAATAGTTAATTACCCTCCCTTCATGGATGGATAGATAGTGATGGTGTAGGAATCTAGAGAGACATGCTAGTACATATGTTCTATAAGATTCTACTACATGATGTGTACCATAGATAAAATATGTTCTAACATGATATCACACAAACATGTAAATCATACATATGAATTGACAATTTTTACGTAAACATTAATTAGGAAAATGATTTTAAATATAAATTGATCTCTATGATTATTTAAATCCATAGAAACCACTTGATCAGATTACCTTCATCTGGTATTGGTGGTGCTAAGTAAGTTAGTGAAGTCTATCTCTCTACTTAGTACTAACAAAGTGAGATTATGTTAAAGTATATATAACAAATAGATTCATACTGATTAATTCCTACTAGTAAGTATAACTTAAGTTAAATATAATATTAATCATTTTACATACATTTAGTCCATCAAACATAAGAATAAATCTCTATTCATATTATTTATCAGGTAAATAATAATCATGACAAAAAAGTTTATTTACCAAATGAGTAAAATACAACTTATACTAAAGAATCTAATTTTATTAATTAAATGCTAATGCACTAAAATAATCATTCTTATAATATAATTCTCATACTACTCAATTACAATAGAATTCATAATGATTCAAAGACATAATTAACATATAAAACAAATCATAATCTTTCTTTATATTACACCTAAATGGAGGCTTTATGCATACAATTAAAACAATCTATCCTTTTAGGTTTTTATGACTTCATAACATAATCAAAACTATATCTTCAGGTATGCATCCAAAATATTTATCCCAAATATATATGTGTGTTTGGACCTGAATTCACACATAAATATATAAGATATATTGATATATATATATATATATATATATATATATATATATATATATATATATATATATATATATATATATATATATATCTTGTTTGGATTAGTTTTCACATTGTGTGAAAATAGGTATTTATAGTGAGGTACAAAGTAAATTAGTATTTACTATGGCTGATTTATTGAGAGGTAGATATTAATTACTTGGTTATAACTATATGTTTAATATGGTAACTTAGAATATTATATTATTGTGATATATATATATATATATATATATATATATATTGTTTGAATTAGTTTTCACATTGTGTGAAAATACGTATTTATAGTGAGGTACAAAGTAAATTAGTATTTACTATGGCTGATTTATTGAGAGGTAAATATTAATTACTTGGTTATAGCTATATGTTTAATATGGTAACTTATAATATTATATTATTGTGATATATTTTTATTTTTTATAACAATATATCATAATAGGTTTGCTTAATTAGAGGGATTCAGGTGTGATAAAATGGTGGAAAAATTATATGATGTTATTCCTATATATTTGTATTATTCTTGAATGTTTATTAATATAGAGAATAGAGAAAAGTGTAGAATATTTGTGTTCAAATAATCTAATGTGTTAGGCTCTCCATTAATAATTTGGATGAGTTGATTCATTACATAATTTACCCCAATTGTTATCATTGGTATCAGAGTAGAGATTGGCTTGTGAAAATTTGTGAGGGGAAAAATCATAATTGATTCTAAATTACACCAACCGATGAGAGACCTATGAGTAGTAAACTGTAGATTTGTTTTATAAATGTATAATATCTATTTTTTATTAAGAATTATTTAGTATGTGTTTATTTTTATTTTGGCTATATCTTCCAATAATTTTGACACCAGTGTGTAGACTCACATTCAATTTTGAGTTAATTTTGCATTGAATGGTAAATGAACCTAACAACCAATAAATGTAAGTCCAAACCTATTATGTATATGTTATCACCAATTCTACCCTTTTATTATAACATGTAGCCTATGAAATCATAATAAAATAGCTCATTTTTATCAAGATCTACAAATTAGTTCATGTGCCATGGTTCAAGTAGTCCATACCTACAAGGATATAACAACTTTAATATTTTCTTAGAACCAGTCTTTATTTCACAAGAAAAGATATCAGTGACTAAATTCAATGGGAATATACACTAATATTTATATATGGTTGTGTGTCATGATAATAGTTAGTGTTCTACTTTATAATAATGTTATTCATGTGAAAAACTATGATACAGTTTCTTTGAGTCTCTATGTAGTCTTATCTTTATCAACCTTATTCACTATTCATAATTCATGTGGACATTTTAATAAATTCTACCTGACATTTTAAAGTGACTACCAAGTTCTATCCACTCACACACAACCTATAATTGATAGAATTAGTTAATGCATTATCCAAAGTTGTTATGCATAGTGATTACATTCTAGCATCTATGCCAACTATACACCAAATTTGCATTGAAATATTTTTCTATCTAGGTAAGTATACCTAATTCATGCATCGACTTGGCTCTCTAGGATGTCATTTCATATGGTTACATATTTTAGCATTTGAACTTGGAAGCATTCTATCCTCTATGCTCAACTCATTGTTTTTTATACGGTACTTCAAGTCATTTTAAAATTATTATAGTTCAAGTTTTTAATTACATCATGAATTTAAAGTTTTTGGTCTAATATATTTCTTAAGTCATTCATTCTTATTTGTACTATTAAATTTATCGTAGTGTCAAGTCTTAGTTTTATTCTTGTTATGTAGTCTTTCATAAAATTTTGTGAGTTTAGTATTTGTTAAAATTGTGGCTATTATTTAGAGTCAAATTATCTAGTCCTTATAAAATTAAAAAGTCTTAATTTTTAGTTTTATTCTAATAATAACTTTTTAGCTAAATTAGAAACTAGTGTTATTTTTTGTTTATTGTATTATTCATCAAAACCCTATTATTAGGCTATTATTAAAATGTTGTCAAATCCCATATTTAATTAGATTTTTAATATTAGTCATTTGGTTAGTATGTGATTTTATAGTTTAATTTATTTTATTATTATTGGGTCCATATATAAAAAAATTCTTTAAAAAGTCAAAATTAGTAATAGTTATTGTTTGTGTTGAGTATGTTCAAGTCATGAAAACTAAAAGTCATGTATGTTAGTCAGTCATCAAAGTTAAAACCGTTGTTGTGCATAGAACCATTTTAGGGTGTACTCAACATCTGATGAGCATGTCCACATTATGGGGTGGATTTCACTTGGAAAATCATATACCTGAGCTACATCGATATACCACTTGAGTAAGTAGTATCACATACTAGAGGTTGGAGGATACAAAGAGGAAGGAGGTCTTTCAACAACCTCTCATCAATTGGAAATGATGGGGATGAACCAATGATGTTATGACATTTTGTGGTGTGTTTTTTTTAGTTGCATATATTTTATTTTTTTAAGTTTAGTAGTTAAATTTATTTTCTAGCGTGTGTGAAAAATAAGAATAGTTATACTTGTTTACTTGTGAGTGATATTCCCATACAATACTTTTTTATATTTACATTAGAGAATGTTGATCTAAAAATCATTATATAAATGATGATTAAAGGTTAGTGGTAAACCTGTGAAAACCATGTTGTAAAGTTAGTGGTAAGCCTAAGAAAACCATTCTGTAGGTTCCGTGGTGAACCTAAGAAAACCATTTTGTAATTTTAGTTGTGAACCTATGAAAACCATTTTGGAAGGTTATTAGTGAACATAGAAAACCAAATTATAGATGAGTGTGAAGGAAGAGATGTGTGATGGCACATGTATGTGGAGAAGATCATGAGTACATGGCAGTG
>JARHVA010001762.1:1622500-1657500 GCA_037957365.1 Torreya grandis
ATATTGATCAAGCATTGTATTGAGTGACCTTGATCTATTTATAGAGGGGAAATTTTACAATTGTATTATTAACTAACCTAGGAAAAAGAGTGAGAGAGCAATGTGAAATGTAATAATTTTAAAAAGTTCCTATTGAAGTGTGGGGGACAAGTCTATGCTAGTGGAAAAATATGTAGTGCATCCCTATCTCAGCTAGTGATAACTTATCCTAGATGAACCAAGACTACTAGAAAAAGTCTAAAAAGAACCTTTTAGTTAAATAAGGATGAATAAGGTTTAAATAGAGAAGTTTGTATGATATTATTTAGTGTTTTAAAGAAATTTAAGTCTCTTTATAGAAACTATGAGCTATATAAATAATGAAAAGATTAATTAAATTAAGGATGTGAAGATTAAACATTATCAATAACTTAATGAATAGTTTTATGTTTGTACACTAATCAAGATGATAATTAAATTATTGGGCCAAAGTGTATCCTTAATTAAACCAACAACTTAATTGGTTGAGTTAGTGATAGCATGGGTCTATTTAATAATTAAATCACATCAAATACTCCCAACTAGGTTTGTTAGGCTCAAATTCCCCAAAAATACATCCTTTTTTGAGTCATTCAAGTAATTTTTTAAGTTAGAGACAAAATTAGGGCTCATTGAGACCTAAATAATATAATATGATCCAAGTTAGGTTTATTCAACTAAAAATATTCTAAACCATGTATTTTATTAAACCAATAAAGTGATTAATCCAAACACTGATGAAATTAGGCAAACTCATTGCTAAGACAGGGCTAAAACTAGACCAAATTGGGTATATGACTGAACCTATCAAGTAATTGGTTCAATTAGTTACAAAATTAAGGAAAATTCAGCCCTAAATCACATTGTATATTCATAATTATATTAATATGGCTCAAATTAGTCTATCATGAGATAATTTTTTAATTATTAATTAAATTTATGCCAACTGAGAAAATAATTGCATCATATATTGTAAATTAGGTTGACAAGGATCAAATAACTACAAAGTGCATCCTTTATTAAATGAATAAATTATTTTCAATACATTAAATAAATTTTGGCCAATTTAATTCAAAATCATTTTATATACTCCCAATTATGTTCACAATATTTAAATTATCCCAAAGTGCTTCTGTCATTGAGAAAATCAAGTGATTAGTTTTATCATTGACAAATTTGGGGCCAATTAAGCCCCCACATCAAAGTGTATACTCAAAATTTGTTTTAAAAAGATCAAATTTCCCCAAATTTTTTTTTAGTCAATCTATGAATTTACTCAATCAATGACAAAAATGGGGCCAATTGAGCCCTAAATTTTGCCATTTACTCATAACTAGGTTGATGGGGACCAAACAAAACTAAATTATATTCATGATTTAACTAATTAAGTGATTAGTTCAATCAATAATGAAATTATATCCTATTGATCCCCAAAACACAAAATTTCCTCCTAATTAGGTTCACAAGGTGAAAATTATCCCAAAATACATTTTTGATTGAACCAATCAAGTGATTGGTTTAATGAGTGAAAATATTGGGACTAATAGATCCAATAATTATATTATATACTCCCACTATGGTTCATAAGGCTTAAATTATCCTAAATTGTATCCATGATTGAACTAATGAATTGATTACATTAATTAGTGATAAAATTAGGGTAAAATAAGGACCAATTTGCATTATTTACTCAAAATTAGGTTCATAGGGATTAGATTATCCAAAAAAAAATTGTGAATGAACAAGTCAATTGAATATTTTGATTAGTAAAGAAACAATTTCTAGTTATGACCTAAATTTATCATAAGTAAGTTCATGAGGCTCAAATTGATACAAAGTGGGTCGATGACTGATCCAATAAAATTATTGTTTCAATAAATTATGAAAATGGGATAATTGGTTTTAAAATTATATTTTATGCTTATAATCAGTTTCATTGGTATGTAGACACCAAAAATTGGTATTAAACACTCTCTCACACTTTGACATGCTTGGACATTGTATACATGTGTGAATGTTATACACACCTTCCCTTTATTTATCTACACACCTATTATTTTTACCAATTATATCTTTTAACTAAATATTAACCCAATTTATTCAAAAACATTTCAATATTCTAGACAAATCATCTCCATATTCCAGATCGATGATTTTCAATCCCAAGATAGTGCTGAAAATAGATATATAATGATAGTTATTAAAAATGTATAAATTCTACCAAAAGATTCAAGGAATAATTATTGATTATTTTTATAATTTATAAGTATTCACTAGGTTAGCCTAAGCATGTTTTATGGATTTGTCATAGTGATAAATATCAAATAATTATCTATAAATATAAATAAATCCTAAAAAATTATGAATGAAAGGATGAACAAAAGCATAATAGAAGAAAACCTAAAATTTAAATCAAAGAATGGATGTAAAAATAATGAGATTGCCACAACTAACATGGGGTACACTTTGAATGGTGAAGGTAGAACTGAAAAAGTGGTGGGGGTCATGGGGGATGCAATATTTAATGAATATATAGACAAAATGGACCCACAAAGGAGTGAAAAGGCCCCTTCAAGAAACACTCCAAGTCCATTGATATCATGGTCAAATCATGAAATAATAAAATTACTAATGTAATTTGAGTCATTTGACTTCCACCTAAAGCCTTTAGTAGAAAAAAATGAGGTATGTGTCAATGTATCTAACACTATAGTTGAAAATGTTGATGTAAAACTTGAAAATTCACTCCTACCCAAAGTCAACAGCTTTAGACAAAATATATACTCTTTCATAGAATGGGATAGATAGATATGGAAACCAAACGGCCAATTGGAAGTAGTGGCCCTCATAAAGAATTTTTTCTTGTCAATTTCACAAATCTAAAATATTCTTTTACGGTGTTATTTGAAGGCATATGGTTCATTGATAAATCTAATATTAGCATTAGAAAATGGAAATATATAATGAATGTAAATGACTCTAACCTAAAATATATCCTCATGTGGGCATAATTTCTCAAACTACCCATAGAGTTATTGGAGCTACAAGTCATAATGGGAATAAATAAATCCTTGGACCAACCTATCTCTATCGATCTAGTAAAAAAATCTAGAAGTAGGATCATAGTGGTAGGGTTTAATATTTTCATTCCAATAGATAAACTCTTCATATCTTCCATTAAGATTAAATATAAATATGGGGATTGGATCCAACTTATTATGTACAAGAGATAGGAGACTATTTAAAATATATATAACATCCTAAGTCACACAATCAAAGATTTCCCTAAGAACAAAAATCCCACAGAAATGGATAAATCCATTTGGGTCAATAAAATCTCTATAAACACTTAAGTGGAATTGGATGAATTGTAGAAGCTACCAAAATCATAGTCAAATCTAGATGGTTCAATGGATAAGACAATATAAGTCCCTCAACCTAGTTCATTAAATCTAAACAAGGGTCTAAATCAAGAAGATACCACCTTTACCCCCTTAACACAAAAGATGAAAAATAGTGGAGACCACTTGAATATAAAAAAACTAATGGAAATAAGAAATCAAAAAAAATTGAATATGCATAAATTTAATATCAAAAAATATGAGATAAAGAAGGGATATAGTTGAAATGTGTGAGAAAAGAGTGTTGATGTGATGTCCCTTATTTAGGGGCTCCTTTTCTCCTACAAATGCTCTGATACCACTGTGATGTCCCTTACTTAGGGGCTCTTTTTTCTCCTACAAAAGCTCTAAACAACTGTAATATCCCCTTCAATCAGGGAATATAGAAACATATAAATCTCTAAACAAGATACAATTTGCAGAATAGATTCAAACATGCATAAACAAATCACAGATCTTATCATTCATCTAGCTGATTACAATAGATGTCCTTTCTTATGCAAACCAAAGAATATTACAGATATGGTCTTAAAACCCTGAAATTATACAAACTAGGAATAAACTTGCAATTCTGGAAGTCTCGGCCTGCTGTGTCGAACACACAGTCACTGGCGTCGGTCGATATACTACCGACGTCAGTCTCTGTAGGTCCTTATCTGCCGATGTCGGTCCTCAGACGGCCGATGTCGGTCCTCAGACGGCCGATGTCGGTCACTGGGGATCTCTGTCTGCCAGTGTCGGTATCTGCGTGGATCTGTACGGACCTGTACAGACTTAGTACGGCTACCAGCCTGTCTGTTCTTAACCCCTGATTGCTGAACCACCTGATCTGAAGATATACTATTCTAATATAGAATATCTCTATCTGTATAATTTATTGGATCAAAAACTAAATAAAGATAAATACCTGAAATATCTGTAATAACTTCTGTGTGAAGTTATCTCTCAACCCTGAAATTCTGTGATAACTTCTGGATGAAGCTATCTCTCAAATCTGTACCTCTATGATAACTTCTAGATGAAGCTATCTCTCAATTTGGCAATAAATTAGCTGATATTTCATAGCCTCTAAATCACACACAATGAAGAGTTGACGTTCTCCACTGCAATAGAATCCTGGAACCCTTGGCTCAGTCTTCACAGAAGAATTTCTTCAATTTTCAATAATCAATAATCTATGCATAATCAATAATGGCCTCCATGTGAAACCCTTATACCCTCAAAAGATATGCTTGCCCTAATTAGGGTTTTCTTAAATTAGCATTAGGGTTTCTAATTTAAAATTAGAGCAAATAATTAATAATTAATAATTAATTATTAATGAGACCAAATAATTAATATTTGATTAAATCAACCAAATATTAATATCTCCCTCAATATACGTCGGATCCTCAAACCGATCGAAGCAGGTGAATCAGGGAGTGATTCCGCATTTGACCATACCAAAATAAAGGTGCTCCGCTGCATGTCAAATATCCCTAAATAATAGGAGCATCAATCAAACATGTCTGAAAGACCCTGAATGAAAACCAAATGTAGAAATTCTGCGAATCAAAGTCAAGCCAAGATCCATTATGACCCTCTATCCATCATATTAGCCTATGAAGGTTACATAATAAGCTAATCATCAAGCCTGTCAATGTCCACGAAAAAGGGGACATGACAATCCGCCCCTCCGAAAATTGCTTGTCCCCAAGCAATCTCAGAACAATGAACTACTCGATCCACCTGGATCCCAAGGAAAAAGTTGTGTAACATCCATCATGTCACCAATCAACCCATGTGAATAAACCAACAACATCAATAGCATCAGCAATATCAAAATCAGTAACTGAAAAACTGCACTCGATACCCAAACAACTATCTGAAGATCAACTGTAGATGCCGGTAGAAGAAACCACTCTGAGGGACTCAAGCCAACTAAAAAATCAAATCTGTCAAAATTCAAGTCCCTATCTAACTGATACTCGCATCCAACTGGACCGTGGATATGACAATTATTGGTATCTGAATCACTGACACCAAAACTAATCTCTAGATGCAAAGAAAAATAAGGAGCATACCTCACCGTATGATGCTGGTAAGAACCCCTAAACTCTGCTATTGGCACACTATTGCCAAACTGGGACTCAACAAACATCACCTCAACATCCCTGTAAGGTAACATAGTAGAAAGGGTTCGTAAAATCTCCTCACCCAATCTGCTAATAGCTCTAGAACCTCGGACAAGAACACCTTTTGTCATCTTATGTGAGTCCAAACGAACACCTGCACTATCCAACAAATACTCCATGAATGGTTCAGTGCAGTAGAAATTATATGTGGAAGCATCAACATACTCCCCCACACACTCCAACTGATCTCTCTGTAAAGGAGGCACAACCAACTGTACCACACTGTCATCCATGTGAGAATAATCAATCTGGAGACATGGCTCCACTGGTATCTCAAACTCATCAGAATCAGCAAGATCCAAATCCTGTATATGTGTATCAGCCTCAGCAATATGCTCCTCAGCAACAACTGCAGGAAGGTACTCATCACCAACCACCTCAATATACAAATGATCAACGTCAAAGCTCATATCAACAGATGGAGTATCAACAACTATAGCATCACTGTCTAACTCTTCCATACAGAAAGAAACAACCGGTGAAACTAAGTCCTCAAAACTGTCCACTGCATTCTCCTAAGTATCATCTATAATAATAGGATCCTGGGACTCTGCTACAATCTCTACCATAGTTGAGAGATTATCAACCCTTAGTGCACTAACATCTGAGCCCACCTGTACACTCTGAGTGCAAGCATCTAACTCATCATCATCTTCACTATATCCTATCTCATAATCATAATAATTATGGGACATGCTGCTCTCTCGTCTAAGTGATCTGTAGTGCTCTCTCCTCAGCTTGACAAAATGATCAAAGGTCGTCCTCTCTTGAACATGAGGAGGTAATAAGTCCCACTCATCATTCGCTGTCATATACCGTGCGGGTTTGTTTTTGGATGTAGGATATGAAAGAATTTCATTCATCCTCCTCTGAGTTGCTTCCAACTGCTTCAAACTGTGTTCCAGCTTCTTCACATCATTGTCCAACTGTTTCTGAGTATATGAAGGCATCATGATACTTTGCTGATTTAATCTACCCAAACTACCCAACAGGATGGCAAGACATTAGCTCTGATACCACTATGATGTCCCTTATTTAGGGGCTCCTTTTCTCCTACAAATGCTCTGATACCACTGTGATGTCCCTTACTTAGGGGCTCTTTTTTCTCCTACAAAAGCTCTGAACAACTATAATATCCCCTTCAATCAGGGAATATAAAAACATATAAAGCTCTGAACAAGATACAATTTGCAGAATAGATTCAAACATGCATAAACAAATCACAGATCTTATCATTCATCCAGCTGATTACAATAGATGTCCTTTCTTATGCAAACCAAAGAATATTACAGATATGGTCTTAAAACCCTGAAATTATGCAAACTAGGAATAAACTTGCAATTCTGGAAGTCTCGGCCTGCTGTGTCGAACACACAGTCACCGGCGTCGGTCGATATACTACCGACGTCGGTCTTTGTAGGTCCTTATCTGCTGATGTCGGTCCTCAGATGGCCGATGTCGGTCACTGGGGATCTCTGTCTGCCAGTGTCGATATTTGCGTGGATCTGTACGGACCTGTATGGACTTAGTACGGCTACCAGCCTGTCTGTTCTTAACCCCTGATTACTGAACCACCTGATCTAAAGATATACTATTCTAATATAGAATATCTCTATCTGTATAATTTATTGGATCAAAAACTAAATAAAGATAAATACCTGAAATATCTGTAATAACTTCTGTGTGAAGTTATCTCTCAACCCTGAAATTCTGTGATAACTTCTGGATGAAGCTATCTCTAAAATCTGTACCTCTGTGATAACTTCTAGATGAAGCTATCTCTCAATTTGGCAATAAATCAGCTGATATTTCACAGCCTCTAAATCACACACAATGAAGAGTTGACGTTCTCCACTGCAATAGAATCCTGGAACCCTTGGCTCAGTCTTCACAGAAGAATTTCTTCAATTTTCAATAATCAATAATCTATGCATAATCAATAATGGCCTCCATGTGAAACCCTTATACCCTCAAAAGATATGCTTGCCCTAATTAGGGTTTTCTTAAATTAGCATTAGGGTTTCTAATTTAAAATTAGAGCAAATAATTAATAATTAATTATTAATGAGACCAAATAATTAATATTTTATTAAATCAATCAAATATTAATATCTCCCTCAATATACGTCGGATCCTCAAACCGATCGAAGCAGGTGAATCAGGGAGTGATTCCGCATTTGACCATACCAAAATAAAGGTGCTCCGCTGCATGTCAAATATCCCTAAATAATAGGAGCATCAATCAAACATGTCTGAAAGACCCTGAATGAAAACCAAATGTAGAAATTCTACGAATCAAAGTCAAGCCAAGCTCCATTATGACCCTCTATCCATCATATTAGCCTACGAAGGCCGCATAATAAGCTAATCATCAAGCCTGTCAATGTCCATGAAAAAGGGGACATGACAGTTGATCTCTGCAGTCCCCCCTCAAAACTAAAATAACAAGAAGATTTAGGACATGGGTATAAGATGTCTAGAATGGAATTCATATTGTTTAAGTTTTAGAATTAGGGCATGAACAAAAGTTTAATGAAGGGATTACTAAGAAATAAAATAGATCTAATTCGCCCTAGCCTAAAAAAGGCTGGGAATGAGAAGGTTTTTAGAAAATAATCCACAATAAAGATCTTAGACCCTAGAAACCCCACTTAAGGACCCAGGGATCAAGTAGTAGGTATTGATAAAATGACATCTCCTAAAATGAACTTTGTTACCCCAAGCTCATCAAATGGTAGTACTAGAGATAAAGGTAAGGAACAATGTCAATGTTCCTATTTAAATCCTGACCAAAATGTTGAATAATAACAATGGATTATAGTAAAACCAAAAAAGGAAAGAATAAAATAGAGGTAGATGAGGAACCAAAAATAACTAGAAGATACCCAAATCAACTAGTGATAAATAAGGAGATAACAAATGAGATATCTAAGGGTATAAAAAACCTTTAAAATTTTTATCCAAGTTTTAATAAATGATTATAATTTCTTTAAATGTCAAGGGAATCAATAGTCTTAGTAAGTGTAGAATAGTTAGAATAAAGAGAAAAAAGAAAAAAAATCATAATTCGATTATCAAAGAATCCAAAATGTCGACTCAGACACTTAACCATATTAAAGATAACATATATAAAAATTTAAAATGTATTAGCTTCAATTCTAATGGGGCATCTAAAAGATTACTAATTTTTTGGGACCCATAAATTCTATAAGAGGTCTCAGTCAAAAACAATATCCATATTATGGTGTTATTTAGAGATAATGTTGACAAAGAGAAATGGATTCCATCTAACATCTATGACCCAAATTCTATACAAGGGTGTAATAAACACTTAGAAGAACATGTTGGTTTTAGGAAAAAGAGAGGAAGTTGGAAATGCCTAGTGGTGGGAGATTTCAAATATCACCTAACCCCATTGGAAATAAAATAGGTATTAAAGACTTTTATTATATCATTTTTGACTTAAATTATTTCATATTATACATAAGATTGTGGATGAACAGCTCAAAGGTAAAATTTTCACTAGGACTAACATAAGACTCAGGGGGGACCTTATCTAGGTTAGACTAGAGCAATTTCCTATTTATCATAATTGGGTTATATAATATTTAATATCCTTATATATCCCCCTAGAATATAATCAAACCACAATCCTATTTTTTTCACTAGGGAAAGGACCTCGAAACACAATGATATTCCTTTCAAATTATATAGAAGTGGACCTTTCATCTTGAGTTCAAATAATCACTCAAGGAATATTGGAAGTAACCATTTATTGGTTATGATATGTTCATCTTGGGCAATAAAACCCAAACACATCAATCAAAAATTAAAATTTTTGGAACCAAGACTTTTTTTTAGAACATATTTATACAAAATTTAGATTGAAAGGATGATCTATGAAACTTAGAAAACCATTATTTGATCATGGGTTCAAATGAGGAATTTCTCAAAAACCAAAAAAACCACTTTGTAGATATCATAATATTGAAGCACATGAAGAAGCATTTTATAAAAAAAATTGTATGTCTATAGATAAAATAAGGTGACATAAACATGAGATTATTCCACCAAACAACATCTAGACACAAAAAATCCAACTAAATTTCTAAGCTAATATGTGAAGATGGAAGATAGTGCAAATACAAATATAAAATTGAAGAACATATCATAGTTTACTTCAATAATCTACTATCATAAAACATCCTATCTAATAAAAAACAATAAGTGAAGATTTTATTGTTTATCACAATATTTATTGGTTAAATAAATATAATATCATAAAACCACCATCCATAGAATATGTCAAATCAACTATTTTATCAATGGATGGGGATAAATCCTTGGGTTTGAATGGATTCCCTAATTTATTAATCCAAAAATTATGGGATTTCATTTAGTATGAAGTGGGATATTCTATGAGTAAATTATTTACAGCAAGAATGATTTTTAGGGAGTTGAACAACACATTTGTCCTAATTTCCATGAAGCTAGATGAAACTAGCTAAAGGATTTTAGGCCCATTAGTATCTATTCCATGGTTTATAAAATATGATATAAAACCCTAGCTCTAAGGATACAACCCCTCCTTGAAATAATCATATCTAATCAACAAGGATATTTTATATCTAAAAGACAAATAATAGATGAGATAATAATAATACATGAAGTTATCCATTCTATGTCAAAATCCTCTAGACAAAGTATGTTCCTAAACTAGATATGAATAAAACCTATGATAAGGTGTCTTGGATAGTTTTAGATATGGTTCTAGTGAAAAATAGTTTTTAATTTGCTTTCATTGATATCATATACATTTTTATGTTATCTCTAAGGTTTTATGTCCTAGTAAATAGAGTCCCAAAAAGGTTATTTTCAATAGGAATAGGTTTAGGATAAAGTGTCCCACTATCCCCTTATTTTTTCATTATAATGGATAAGTTAATTTGTATAATTTTTTAAGCATTTAGAGTGAAAGGATCCATCAAAGGTATTAGAGTGATATTAGGAACACCCCCAGTCACCCATGAATAGTTCATGGATGATACATTCTTGATGGGTGAAAAAATGATGTTTGAATCTAATGCCCTCAAGGGAATCATCTTGGAGTATGAAAAGTTGTCAGGAAAATGTATTAACAATGGAAAAATCTAGGGGTTTTTCTTGAACATGCCATAAATCTTACAGAAGAATCTATCAATAATTTTGAGTTGTTAAACTAGTAAATTAAACTCCACGTACCTTGGAATGCCTTTGTTTAGTGGAAGGATGCATGTTGCCTTATGGAATTATTTGTTATATTGAATCTAAATTATTTATTAGGATGGAAATCACATGTACTTTTCAAATTTAGGAAAGTACATATCTTAAAAAATCTCAATTCAAAGTATACCTATATTCTTTATGTCACTATTCCATATGCACAATAATAATTCTATAAAAGTGGAGAAATAATAACATAAATTTCTCTAGAGAGGCACAAAAGATAGATTCAGATTCTATTTAGTTTATTGGGAAACATTGTGCCTATGTAAAGTAAATGGAGGTCTCAGAATTATGAGGATTGGGATCATGAATCAATCCCTTATTGATAAATAAAGGTGGAAGGTAATCAATGAGGGTAATCATTAGACATGAACCATCAAGGATAAGCAGATAAAAAGTGAATAATAAGAGGGATTACTATGGGAATAAGTACCAAGTGATGTATTAACCTTATATAAAGCTATTTAATTTAGTAATAAAAAATTTCATTAGCCTATTGCATCAAAATTCCCTTGGACTAGCTTAATATTATTATTGGATTGGCATTGAAGGAATCAAAAAGTGTAAATTATTTCACTTAGAATAAAATAATGATAAACTAAATCATACGCTTTAGGACTTCAAATGTAAATTTCAGCAAGTTCACATAGCTATCTATCCTAAAGAAGATACCCTGTTCTGGCCAATAAATAATGTAGTGAATACTATATCAAATTTGGCTACATGGTTGATTTGAATAGGGAGAATGAGTAGGTTTTGTTTTGGATATTATGGGTAAAGAACCTCACCCACAAAATTAACATTTTTTTGGATAGTTTATCAAGATAAAATTCTCATGATTGACAATCTATCAAAATGAGGCTTGACATTACCTAATAGGTGTCTAATCAAATACATGTGAGGAATCAATTTATCACCTCCTTATGAAATGATATTTTACCTCAAATTTATGGAATCCCTTCTCCAAAAATTTAATGTTGCCTAAGTCAAACCAATTAATTATCATGGATCTCATAATGTAATGGAAACCTAGTTGTAAGTTGGACTCCTTTTCCTTATTATTGTATCTTCACTTGTCTCATGTATTTTGAGAGATATATAAATATATGAATGACTATATTTTAAAATCCAAAATGGATACCCTAAATACTTATTTCCTCATAATTTTTATAGCTATAATTGAAAATTAAAACATCTTTATCCTAAATCATAAAAATGTATCCTTTATAGGTGAATCTACTATCTTTCTAAACTGGAACATCAACCATGTGGTGGAAAATTTGGATCTTAAAATTGATAGAAGGCAAGTAAAATGGTGTAAACCATGATAGATCTAGATGAAGTTAAATTTCTATGGGGATACCAAGGGAAATGCTAGTTTGGCAAGAGGAGGGATATTTCATGTTATGAGGGTTTCATTATAGTTAATTACATGATACTAATGGGTAGACAAAACAATAATGTGGCTAAGGATAGATCAGCTATATGGGGTATTTATATATCAGTGTAAATAGGGATTGAAAATTTGTAAGTTGAAAGGGATTCCCTAAACATATTGAATGTCCTTTTAGGAAAATTGAAACCATCCTAGTCCATTAAATAAGAAATTGATGATGCAAGAGGACTACTAAAGAACTATAAATAGGTTATCATTGACCATATTTATAGGAAGGGAAATAAGGTGGACAATGGAATGGCTAGCAGACGGTTACTCAACAAAGAATTTATAATGTAGTAAAAGGTTTGTTGATGATCTTCCACCTGATATTATTGACATAATGAATAATGATTCTAAACATATCATTAGTTCAAAACAAGGGGATTATTCACATTAAGGTAAAGATTAATTATTTTACCTATTTTAGTGAATTATAATATTAAATATACATGTATTAATTACAAGGAAAGGGTGAATCAAATATATAAGGTGAAATGTGGAAACAACATCAACAATACACCACCTGATGTCTTGTTGAAGCATGTTAAGACTTTAGAGAAATAAGTATAGTTTCTTAGTCTAAGGATGAGGATAAAAACTCCATGAGATGAGATAGATATAGAATCAATCTTATTTCATATGAATAATCAAAGGATAATTATAAGGTATGGTGTAAACTAGAAAAGGGATTACTAAGAAAGTTTATGATAATAATAATTGGATATGATTAGGATATATCCAATGATTTTGACATAGTATGGAAAAGATGAAAATATAAAATGAGAGGTGTGGAAATGAACATTTTAAAATAAATGATTGGGAAGGTAACTATCATGAGCTATGTTGGAACCAATGCATTCAAGGATAATTGCACAAAATAAGAAGTTTTGAGGAAGTTTTTCAATTCTTAAGAGGACATTGCAATGGAGCGGGAAACCTTCCCAAGGGGTAGCCTACAAAATTAATAGTTATATATTCCTATAGATCATGAAATACATCACGTTTGATGTTAATTTCATGTTTTTTATCCCACCATTTCCTTATTTTGAATCACATTAAGGGAGACAAATTATTATAGAAACCTTATTCATCAATTTTTAATCTTCATTATCAGAAAAAGAAGGAAGCCTTAAGGGGAAAGGATGTGCACATGGTGTAAGAGGAAAATGAATAAAAACTTGAGTACTTAGAGGAGTAAAATGAAGAAGGGAAATAAATCCTACAGTATTCTAAAAAACACTAGATGTTACATTTTCTAAAATCAACCACTCATTGAAGTTTCTTACCAAGATAAAAAAAAATGAAAATGCAAAATCAAGGAATCATAGAGTCCCAAGTGGAAGAAATAAATATAATTAAAATAGGATAGGAGTAAGACACATTAGTATTATCTTTTTGAAGCCAATAAAATGGTAGGATCCAAGGATAAGGATGTGAGGAAGGATCTCAAGGACCCCTATTCAACCCATAGCCTAAAACTTATAAAATTGGAGGATAAGATAAAACATCAAGTAAGACTTATCATGAAACAAATGAAAGACTAGAATACCCTGAAAGGTGAGGTACAAAAATTAATAATTAATTGGAAAATTTTAAAGTGGGGGGTGTTTGTTCTCAATCTAGTGATGGAACTAGAACTCCCAATAAGGAAAAATAGGTGGTGATAAAACTAGCCACAGTCAAAATCTTCCCAAGAGTAATAAGAAAAATTCAATTATATTTGGTATCAATAAGGGGGAAAAGTTATTTTAACCTAGTATAAGGCTATTGAATCTTCCCCCAAAGATCTAGGAAAAAACATGGATGTAACAAATAAGGATAATTATAGAGGTTTATCAGAAGTTTGTCTAAAGTTTGTCTACTTTTTGGTCTTCGATGGAGAATTGAATTGTTTTATATTATTGGTTTTTATTCTGTCTTTAATAGTTTTAAATGTTTTGGTTACAAGATCAATGTAAAACCTACACTTGTGCCCTATCAAATAAAAATAAATCAATCTTAATGTTAGACTCAATTATTAACTAGATAACTAATTACAAATCACATTGATAAATATATTGTAATTCTATTGAATCATTATCACAAAGGAATACCCATTTTAAAATCCTTGAGAAGATCATCCCTATAAATAAGTATGAAAAGACACCTAGGTCAACTTTTCATGATGCCAAGTGTTAAAATCCAAATATCACATTGTATTTTAAATTTTTCATTTTGTTTACCAAACACATAACTAAGATAACTATGTGTGATTTAACCTTTATTATAAGTATTTTAATGTAGGAAATTATTAGTCTCTTAGTATAGAGTGGTTTTGGATTTCCAACCTAATATACTAAACCACTTTTTTAGGGTAATATTTTGGTCAAAAGTTAGATTAGGATTTTAAAGGAAGAATAAGGAAGACAAGTATAAACACATATGAATTAAGGTGAACAATCACATAGATATAATATATATGTTAACAAGCACAAGAAAATTTTAATAGCAAGTTTAAAGACTAAATATTATAGAGGTGCATTACCTATAGATGTTGGACAATAATAATCTCCACATGGGTCTCACTAATATCAACAATTCCCATGTAGTGTTTGAGATATACTTTCCTAGTTTGAGAAGTGATGAAACATGTACATAATATATTCATTATTCATGAAAATTTTAATGAATAATATAATGTAAA
Source organism: Torreya grandis (assembly GCA_037957365.1). Taxonomy (NCBI): domain Eukaryota; kingdom Viridiplantae; phylum Streptophyta; class Pinopsida; order Cupressales; family Taxaceae; genus Torreya; species Torreya grandis. Next base: position 1,637,480 of record JARHVA010001762.1, read on the forward strand.
AATATGCTAAGTACATCTCTCTTAATGATTTTGTTAATTTCCAATATTCTAGGTGTAATATCAATCTTTCCATATTACAATTTAGCTTAATGTATTATTATTATTATTATTATTATTATTATTATTATTATTATTATTATTATTATTATTATTATTATTATTATTATTATTATTATTATTATTATTATTATAATATTTTACATAATCTAAACATATACTAATTTTTATTTATTTATAAAAAAGTAATACGAAATAATAAAAACATTCTAGTGAACTTGATCATTTAATTAAGCATGATAAAAACTAATACTTTTTTGAGGTCTCATATTTATTATTTATTAGAAATTGAATTTTAAATACATATTTTTTGTTTTCCTTATCCATTTAAATTAAACCTTGTCATAATTATTGATGACCATTTTTGACCCCTCAGGTTAAAAGTTCAACCCTTATAGTTTATAGATTGTAAATTTGGTCTTCTAATGGTCTTCAAGTAGTTTATTAAATCCTTGTTTAGCATTGTTTAAGGTTTTGAAATCTTTGTGAACTTATATATTTTTTAATTTTCATTCATGAACAAATGTTTATTATCAATTTGTGTTCAAGGTCATGTCATTATGATGAGTCATAAGTTTTTGTCATGCCTTTGATGTCATCTAACTATGCATTAGTATTCCACCATATTTACCAATGCACTCTAAAGTTTCTTAAGTCACTTCTTAAGACAAATTTAAGTAATCACACATGATTTTAAAAATAAAAAACACTCAAATAAATTTTACAACATGCATGGTGTCAGGAAGTGGTCAGAGAATGGTCAAAGTCAGATAAATTTAGATTTCAAGATCCATAGAGAATCGTTTAAGAGAAGGTAGTTTTCAATCACTTGTACAAACATGAGGGTCCACCTTTAGGTGAAAAATAATGTAATAGTGTATTTTAAATTTACTCAAGTAATTGACATGGAAAATAAGCTTGCATAGGTGTAGAGAGGTCAACAAATGTAGAAAACTAGTTAGAAACTCAGTCAAGCCTTTAAAAACTTAAGAAGGCCAAAAGTTAATGTTTTATTCATGAACATACATAATAATTGGGTCAAATTATCCTAGGAATATGAGGGACCCCTCGTGTTCTTAAGATTCATGAAAATATTTTAGGTTTTAAGTGGATGAGCTATATGAATCATTGCTAACAACATAGGTAGTCATAAACCCCTAATAAACTCCATAGTCTTAGATTTACACAAATTTCATGTAGTTTAGATATTTTTGGAGAATGATGAGTAATATATAAGTTATATATTTACTTTCATAATCATCTCATAGATTTTTCCATCAAATTTACACATGTGAGAAATTAAATATCAAGAGGAGCCTTCACAATGAACATGTTACAAGTTTGCACTTGAAGTTTTGGAGGAATTGACAGGGTTCAATGCATAAAAGTGATGGTTAAATTTTTCCAATAGTATTATTTTCTCATTAAATACTCTCAAACATGACTAGTCACTATGCACTTGTCCTCCATGTAACATTCATGTTCCTAGCTTAAAGATTGTGTTAAGAGGTTCTCTACACAAATGGTTTCAAAAAGCCCTATCCTACATTATCAAAGACACATGAGGATTATTAATTCATAAAAATGTAATAATTAAATGGATAAATGAAATAATAATTGATAATAAAAAAATTGTATCATACAAGGCCTTAAATATGAAGATGTAAGCCTATGGTCCATAGACCAGTAGGTCTACATTTTAGTCAAAATGTATTGAAATATGCATTATGAATGGAATTTTGAATACCTAAAGGGTAAATTAAATGTAATATATATACAATTGGAGGATAAAAATACCAATATATAAATTTTTGCTTCAAAACCCCATGCTTAAGACCCCCTAATGACACCTACAAGTATAATGGAAATATATGAGTAGTTTGAGGCCTTGAGTCAACAAGGAAAACATATGAAAGTGAACATGTAAGATGAATATATTATAGTAAATATATGTTAATGATGAAGGGGTCTAGTTTTGTAATTATAAAAAATACATCAACTTATCGATCACTTATATCCATGTCTTAAATAGATACAAGAAAGAAAATATATGCTTGTGAGGATGTAAAGTGATAACAAGTTTGTAGAGGATCAAAATAAGACAAATAAAATCTCCATGATGTTATAAATTTATTTAAAGCACTTAGTGACTTGTATAAGGGGTCCTAAATTGTAAAATGCAATAGAAATCCAATGATCACATACCAGTCTAATTGAGTAACTCAAGTTAGATTTCAAACTTGAGAAGAAGATGCAATATATAATAGTGGATATTGGGTTTATATAGATAGGAAATGTGAAAAAAATCATGATAAATTTAAGAGGACCCAATTAATATTAGAGTGAATGATAAAAAAACACACTCTAACCCATGTAGTCACATAGTCAAATTGGCTCTTACAGGCCTGCCTAGTCAAATGAAAGATGCCTACTTTATTTTAAGAAAAGAGGTCTGCGTAAGAATAAAATCACATGAAGTTTTTTATATAATGTTATCATGACATTATATGATCTCCAGGGTCAATAAAAATTATGTTAACATTGATAGGTGTATTTAGGCTTGGTAAGCCTAAGACTACACAAAGAAGCCTATGTGTACAATCATGAAAATAATGGTTTGTTAAAGGTAAAATGAGAAATTAAGGGTACTAATAAGTTGAATAATTATGTAAAAAATCTTATATTGTAATCCATAGGTAGAGTAAGACAATAAAAGTGATTATTTACCCTATAAGACCTTCTCGAGCCCTTCTAAGTATAAATTGAAACTCAATATAAATGTTCTATTGTTAATTTTGAATCTGACCTTGTGCATGGGGTAAAATGGTTCATAGGGATGGTAAATGGTATCCATAATCCAATGTTATAGCATTATATATTAGTCTTGTCCCATAACCTATATGAATAATGGTTAACACTATAAAGTACTCTCAAATGACATAGTAGAAACTCAAGGAGTAGTTTATTGAGATAATAACTATATAGAAATAATAAATGGGATGTTTAACACTTAGGAATAATTTAATAAAATAGTGAAGTTGTATTTTGTTGCATTGGTTTAGGATTTAAGTCCTTAGGTTTTATGAACAATCGTTAAGAACCTGAACCACTTTAAACCCTCTTACAACCCTAATAAGAACAAAACGAGAGATTTTGGATATCTAAGTGCTTAAAATGATTATTATTTATATTTAAACCACATAGTCATCATTATTCACTCTATGAGCATTATCACCATGAAGATTATTTGTACTTGCACATGTATACGTGTATTAAATGTTATGTTTTTTTGAGATTTTAAATTCAAAATAGGGTATTTGATCTCATAAACTAATTAAAACCTTTTTTTAGGATGTATTTATGTGTCTTATAACTCCTTAGGTCCAAAAATGTGTACATATAACCTTGAAAGTGCTCTTATAGGTATGATTGTTAAAGGCAATGTGTAGAAGGCTTTTGAAAGACTAGGTTTTTTGGCCATTTCATGGTTCACCTATATTCACAAGGTTTCACAATTACAAACTAGACATGAAGAATTTTTATGGTGTCATAAAATTTATTTTAACACTTATTTATGTTTTTAAAAGTGTGGTAGAAGTATGGACAAAAATATCCATTTTTAGGCTGAGAGACCTAATTGAAAAGAGATGTAAGGTGAATAAGTGTACTTTCACTCCATGTCTATTCATGAAATTGTACAAAATGTTGTAACGTAATAGTAGGTACTCAAAAATATTATTATTTTCACAAGATAATCAAAATATTATTCTACATAAGGATCTTTGTGTGTTTTTAGGGCTACAAGGAATTAAGGACAGATGTAAGGTTTCGATGCAAGATGAAGTGTTGGACAGTGCTTGAGGATTCAAAATGAGTTGATTAAAGTCTAATAATATATGGATATAAATTAAATAATTATATTTCTCATTAATGAATATGAAATAAAGATATTAAGTTTTTGAGTAAGAAGAGGCATAATAGAAATAATGGGTTTCAAGACACCTAAGGAGTTATGTGATGATAACCACTAACATGTTAGTATAAGGGTGATTTAAAATATATGATATGTTCTAGAGAAGAATTTTTAATTTATTTCATAGTAATTTTATGATCAATTAATCTATTTTTCACTCTTCACAAGCCATGATTGGTGGTTTTGAATGGATAATGAATCATTGAGGTCTCCTATGCTAACTCTATAGAAGATAATGATTGCACAAATAAACACATATTAAATGAGTTTATAGGACTGTTATACAACTTATTTATTGTCTATAACTAGATATTTTAGGATAAACACTTATCAATTATTATTTTCCATGCCACTTCTCTCTCTCTCTCTCTCTCTCTCTCTCTCTCTCTATATATATATATATATATATATATATATGCTTCTTTTTTGGCATTGTAATCTATCCACAAATTGGTATGGGAATCCTTGACGAATTGAATATTTATTTTAATTTGGAATAAATAATTAAAACTAATTTTATCTTTCTCAAGTATTTCATAAGTTTATTAAGTAGTTTTTTTATTTAATGATAAGTGATTATTCTTTCCTTACATGCATTTTTCTCTTTCATGCCTTTGTGTGATAAATAGACTTTCTATCATGTCATATAATGTGTAGCTATAAAATATGTGTGATTTTAAGTGTTTTTTATTAATTAAGGTGGCAAACTAGGGGCCAAACCCTATACAGTCAAAAAAGATAGGAAGGCTGGCAAACAAAAGATGCCAACATCAAACCAACGGCACAACCGAGAAACAAAGTCAAAAGCAAAAAAAACATTAGAAAGACTAGAGTCGAAAAGGATGAAACTGCATAACTATAGAATTAACAAGATCCTTAAGATTCTCATTGTCCACATTGTTAGCATTCCCTGGATTACCCACCACTTCCAACATATTCATATTTAGTAGAATGTTATTTTGAAGGCCTTTGGTGAAGACCTTTTCTAGATTTTGAATGTAGACCATCAAGGCCCCAATATCTATTCTCCAATAATTCTCATTCTTTGAACCCTCACCGACTTTTTCTACATGCATCTTCTCTTTATGATCAGCAGTTCCCCTAGAATCAGAATCCTGCTCTTCAGTGACCTCAAAAACCTGAGAAGCATGTTTCAAACTAGTGTCCTCCAAAATTTATTAAATTTTTGGCTCTTCATACCCCAATTACCACCTTGAGATTCAAACAAGTAACAAGCCCTCAGTTCCATTTGCACTAAATGCAGATGTGAAGGCTCATTTTGCAAAATGGCCTACCGTGGTGACATCTACTTTCATGCTTGAAAATAATTCCCCCTTGGTTTTCATGATGTGACTCTCACACCTCTACCTTATGATACAAGGAATTAATGATGACAATCAAGGAAGTACTAAGGTTATCATTTTCCATGATCTGCAATGGCCTTCTCCATGTGGACCACCTTTGAAAGCTATCTTCATCATCAATGTGCATTATTCATGCTCCGTCATCTCCTTCTAAATGATCTCTCTAATGTTTGGGGGTATATGAGCCCCTTGTCACCATATCCTCCATCTTGAGAATTACTGACCAAGGTTGGTATAAGCATCAGTGACCCTATTACCTCCTTTGTAGGTGTGGGTAATCTCAACTCCAAAAAACTTTTGTAAAAGAAACTGGATGTCTGTAATGATGTCTTTTAGATGGATACCAATGTTAGATGCTTTATTAACGGCATCTATGACCAACTTAGAATCTCCCTAAATATTAAAATTTCTAATTCTTAGGGATATAGCTAGCTTTAATCCCCAAAGTAAGGCCATAGCTTCAACATAGTTATTGCTCTAGCAACCCATGCCACTAGCATAGACAGCAAACATCCCTCCTTTTTCATTTCTTATTATTCCTCCTCCACTTGATTTACCACTCAACTTGGATGCCCCATCAAAATTGAGTTTCATCCAATTGGGTTTAGGTGGTATCCATTTAGTATGAAGTCTCTAAAGAATTTTGGAATTATCATGCCTAGGGATAAGGTTTAAAACATTCCATTTGGCAGAAATTTGACTTTCAAATTTATATAGGGGTTTCTTCACAACACTAATATGAGCTGTTGTAACACTTTCCAATATGGTCCTAGCAAAGGAGTTAAACACCTGAGTAGCATTTCTAGTAGTGTCCCTAAAAATTCTATGATTCTGCTCTTTCCATAATGTCTAGCTCAAGCATGGCAGAGTTTGCTTCCATAATTCCTTAATCCAGGGATGTGTGAAGGTTGAGTTCTAGCTAAGAATTACTTCTTTAAGGTCAAAATTGCAAACCCATTCAATGCCAAGGTTATTGAGTATTGTGCCCCATAAATCTTAGGTAAACTCACAGTGTATGAATAGGTGTGAAACTAATTCCTCTCTAGAACCACACAGAAAACATCTATTGACCAAAGTAAACCCCCTCTTTTTAAGGTAGTCATAGGTAAGGATTTTGTTATGTGAACTAGCCCACTGAAACAAGTTAATCTTTGGAACAAGTTTATGATTCCAAACCTTTTTTCATACCTCCTTATTCTGAGCTTCAGGTGTAAGTAGATGATAGGTAGATTTGATAGAGAATGATCCATTCTTATCCGGCCACCAGTATTGTTCATCCTCCCAAGGGAAGAGTGGGATTATAATCTCTTGAACACATTGTTGGATCTACCAAATTCTTGGGATAATCTCAGGCCTGTGCACACAATAATCTAAAAGGTTTTCTCAGCTCCTTATCCCATTGTTATTTTCCATATAATCACTAACCTTATGACCAAAGAACTGAGTAGTCAGGTCTATAATTTCTCCATAGTTTCCTTGGGAGATGAGAGACTTATCCATTAACCAATTATCCTCCCAAAATTTAATTGACCAGCCATTTCCAAACTTTCACCTAATTCCCTATTTGAGAAGACTTCTATTTTTTAACATTTTATTCCATATCACAGACCCCTGGGGTAATCCTGCCTATTGAAGGAAGTTGGAATCATCAATTCTATGCATGTATTTGGCATACATTATTTCCCCCCACTCACTATTGTTGTGAATTAGATTCCAACTAACTTTTGAGAGGAGGGCTTTATTCATTTTCCTGATGGATCTTATATTAAGTCCACCATGAGATTTTCAAAGACACACTTTTTTGCATTTGACTAAAGACATTCTCTGTTTGTCTTCCACTCCCATCCATAAAAATTTCCTTTGGATTTGTTCCAACTTTTTAGCAAAATACATAGGAATTTTAAAAAGAGACATGAAGTAAGTAGTAATACCTTGTAAGGATGCTCGAAGAAGTTGTAGCTTACCCACACTACTGAGCAGTTTCCCCTTCCACCCAAGAAGTTTCCCCTATGTACATTCCACAATACCATTCCAAAAACCTAAAGATACCTCTTTGACAAAGAGTGGGAGACCTAGGTAGGTAGTTGGTAGGCCATCCTTAGCACAATCTAAGATATCAATGATTATATGTCTAAGTTCATTGGGAGTGTTGAAGAAGTGCACATTGCTTTTTTGGAAATTTATTATTTTTCCCAAGTCTCTGGCATAATCATTAAGTATATTCTTCCATATTCTAGCTTTGATCACTGATGAGATGCCAAATAAGATGGTATCATCCATAAACTACTGTATAATCATAGGATGAAGGGAAGAGGTAAGTTTGATGCCTACTAGCTTTTTTGAAAGTATATCAGCTTGTATGTATCTTCCCATTGCCTTAGCCATAATGATGAATAGGTACAGGGAGAGAGGGTCTCCTTGATGAATTCCTCTTGAGGAGGAGAAAAACCCTCTAGGAACACCTTAACCAACACTGATAATTTAGCAGAAGAGATTGCATTCCATAATAAGCAAGACAATTTATCATTAAACCCAAATTTTCTAATCACTAAGAATAGAAAAGTCCATGAGACTCTATCATAAGCTTTGGATATATCAAGCTTGAGGGCCATCCCAGGGATTTTGCTCTTATCCATGGAGTGGATAGTCTCATGTGTGGTGATCATAGCATCAAGAATCTGTCTGCCTAGGATGAAACCTTTTTGAGCAGGAGAAATAATTTTGTCAAGCAAGGGTTGAATTCTCAAGACTAGTAGTTTAGTACATATCTTATACACAGTGTTGCATAAGCTAATGGGTCTAAAATCAGAAAGGTGTAAAGGTTGAGATTTTTTAGGAACATGTACAATGAAGGTATTATTGACTTGTTTCAAAAGTTTTCCAGATGTAAAAATATCATGAACTGCAACCGTGAGGTCTGCTCCAACAAACTCCCAATATTCCTATAAGAATATAGGAGGAAAGCCATCAGGACTCGAGGCTTTAAAAGTGCCCATGGAGAATAAAATAGCATGTACTTCATCAAATACATGCTTTAACATTTCTAGATTATCTTCTTTAGTTATCAAACAAGGGATTTTATCAATGAATTGACTCTTACATCTATCAATTCTATCATTATTGTTTTCTTCTGTAAGTAGATTCTGAAAGAACACCCTGGCTTGCTCCCCTATTTCATTATCCTTAGTTATAATGTCTCCATTATCTATGACAAGCTTAGTTATTGAGTTGGATTTTCTATGTTTCATAGCTGAGAGATGAAAAAATGTAGTGTTCCTATCACCCTCTTTTAGCCATTCAACACGAGATTTTTGTTTCCAGAAAACCTCTTCCCTTTCCATCAGATTCTTTCATTCTAAAGACAGACTGTTCTCTTCTTCTAAGGTTCCCTCAGAGTCATCCCCTTGATCAATCAATTTTTGAATATCCTTGAGTTTTCCCATTATATTTTTGTTCTACTGGAAAACCTACCCAAAACTGTATTTATTCCAACCATAAACTTCTTGTTTAATGTGCTAGAGTTTTTTTACTATTCTAAACATGGGAGTACCTTGAATGGGAATATTCCACCATTGATCCACCATTTGTCTAAAACCTTTGTGTTTAATCCACATAGCTTAAAAATGGAATGGAAGAGGTCCATGATGTCCCTGATCTCTCCAATTGAGGATAATCAGGCAGTGGTCAGACATGGTTCTAGGTAGAGCCTGTGCCTACATATTCTGATAATCATTCCAGTTGCTTGATATTAGAAATATATCTAATTTAACCTGAATCATTTTATCTCCTCTTCTTTTATTGGTCTAAGTAAAATTTTGGTTCTATAGCTCTATGTCCAATAATCCCCAATCATTGATGAATTTAGTAAAGTTGAACATGTTGTCTGAGTAATCAATAATTCCACCCTATTTTTTAGAAGGGTATAGAGGTGTGTTAAAATCTTTGGCTAACATCCATTTAGAATTCTAAGGATTATTCCTATAGTTACTAATATTTATCCATAATTTCTGTCTCAAAGCTCTATTATTTGGTGCATAAACATTTACCAACATCTAGTTTAAGGAATTCATGGAAAAATTGGTAATCAAAAAGTGCTTATTATGGGCCATAAGAGATCCTTGAATTTTAGCACTATTCCACATAGTGACAATCCCTCTTGAAGCCCCTTCAATAGGACTAATACAAAAAGCTACCTTAGGCCATATATAGTTAGCAATTTTCACAAAATTCTCCTCTTTCATCTTGACTTCTTGGAGTAATAGAATATCTAGTTTATTATCTAAAATACAGTTTTTAACCTCAAACTACTTTAAGGAACTGTTAAAGACCCTCAAATTCCATGATAATAATCTCATTTAGAGAGCTTGGAGGGTTGGGACTCCAGTGTTTTCTATTTTCCACTGGCAATCTCCCTAGCAATCTCTCTTTGTCTTGTTTCCCTTAGGGTTGGCCTCCCTTGTTTGGGCTCAGTACCAACATCTACATATTTTTTACATTTCTAGATCTTTTTATTTGGGGTAACCCATTCTTCCTGTTCATTGCTATCATCTTGTCCTACTACCCCTATTGCCAAGTAGTTTCCTACCTGGCCTCCATCTTCTAGATCATAGAAAAAGTATGTATTTGACTATGGATATGGTACTCATTGAATGTGACTTTTAGGTGTTACTTCTTCCTATCCAATCCTTGAAACTGTGTCATCTTCATTGACTTCCTTTAGCAAAAGGTCCCCTCCTACCCCTTCCTTAAACATATTAGTCTATGTTTCTAAAGTGTAGACTGTGTTAAATGTGGCCTTGTGACTATTGTCAGATACTATATTCTCCTTTGGGACCTCTTTTCCCTCACTACTGATGATATCCTCCTTTCTCTTCTCCTCCTCTCCTTCTTCTGTAGCCTTCTGACTATCATCTAATCCTATATTTTCCTTTGGGAGAACTTCACCTTCACTACTAAGGGAATCCTCATTTCCCTTCCCCTCCTCTCCTTTTCTTATATTGTTAGGAATTTCCACATTATTTTCTATTTCCTACTTGTTATTTGCTTGCTCCTCCTCTACATTCTAGGAATCCTCTTTCATCCCTCTTTGCTTCACTTTGTATTATGTCATTAGATGTCCCTTCATCTTACATATTTGATAGAAAGTGGTAGCATTCTCATAAGTAATTGGCTGAGTCCAAGTTCCATATTTAGAGTTTAGCTCAATGGACGTAGGGAGAGTCTTATTTATTTCGACATTAACACAGAGTCTAGCATACACACATCTAGACTTAGTTCTGGTTATATGATTTGAGGTGACATATTAACCAATAGAATTGCCAATGGCTGTGAAGATTTTTTCATCCTGGAATTCCAAAGGGAATCCTAGTAATCTTACCCAAGCAGGTGTTATCTTATTGAGGTCTGAGTTAGGATCAAATCCTGGTTTCCATGAGCGTAAGGCTAGAGAATGTGGTCCAAATAGCTAGGGACCTCTAGTAATGGTAGCAATCAGGTCCTCCCTATTTGTAAATCTAAAAATGAATGGACCTCTAGCCATGGCTGTGATTGAAACACTACCTTTGACTTTCCACCTAGACATAATCCATCTTCTAAGCATTTTGGTATTAGGACAAAAAGAAAAAAACTTACCAACCAGTGTAAGGTCCATGGATGCCACTATTTCCTCCACTAGATCATCTAGGATACTCAATGCCTTACCCTCTGAGAGAAAAAGGAGGCTCAACATGCCTTTCGATGGACACAAATTTTCACCTATGAGTGCCTTCTTCCATCCATTAGATGGACTATCCCCTAATAGATTCTTGGCCAGATCCTGAGAGGTACTGCTACTCGTAGTGACATCCATTGGATCCATGGTCCCACCTGTCACACTTAGGGGGCCCAACCAAGTGGGAAAAAACTAGTTTCAAATATTGTCCACATGCTTCACTCCTCTGCTCCTCTGCCTGTTATAACTAAGTATCTTCTCAAAAAATGTTTTGAGCTCTCAAGTTCTTCAATTATTCAAGAATTTTTAGTCAAGGGACTCACAGGTTCAATTGGCTCAACAACTTCAATAGGTACATTTTCAATGATTTTAAGTGCTAATAATATTATTAGTACCCATTATCTAGCCAATTAGTCATATACCTTGAATATTACATTGCATTCTACCTTCATATTGAAACACTATTATTGGTAGAACCTTGGATATTGAGATCAACTTTGTAGTTGTTTTCCATAAAACAAGTTCAAATAATTTGTGGAGTGTATCACCTCTATTAGAGTAGTATTTAATATCACTATATCCCTTTTCCTTCCAATAAATTAGGTTAGTGATTAGTTTTAAGTGTTTTACATGGGAGCTAGCTCTTAATCTATATATTCACCTCTTAGAATTTTTACCCACATCATATGAGGTATTTCCTTGTTGCTCAAATTTCTAAGAGGCTTGAGTATCCCTCCTTAGGGTGAAAATTTGGGTAATAAAATTTATATCATGCCCCATGGGACTCATGGTGCAAAATGTTGTCTAAGGTGGATGTTGATCTTGACAAATTTGAAATTTTAATATCTTCCTTCAATAGTATCTGGTGACTCAAATAATTATTGGCTCTTGGTTGCAAACTAGTGCCTCAATTTCATGTCTAAGGTAATAAAAATTATTATAATAAAGTCATTCCTTTTGATTTTTTATAAATTCCTCACTATTCAATTATATTAAATAGGTTTTCTAACACTCATCCATATCCAAAGAAATATTTTGTTCCTGACATACCTATCAGGAGATTCTTGTTAGGTCCAATTTGAAAGATGGAAGCACCAAGTAACCTTCCTTTTTTGGCCTTAAATGGCCACATCCATTTATAAATTTCTCAATATCATGACATTCCCATTCCAACCATTAAAAATGTTCCTTATTATATAGGATAATATGTCATTACCCATATTAAGTGCAAAAGGAATATTGCTAATTTTTTAGTATACATAACATCACTAAAGAGAATGTAGCTATTAGGTTGTTAGTTTTTTCCTTCAAGGGTGAGGACCTTAATTGGTATGGGAATTTTTATCCCAATTTTATCACTTCATGACACCAATTGGGTGATTATTTGAGGAGGAGATTTGAATACAAGAGTGACCACTTGTCTTTGACAGAGCAACTAATTACTATAAATAGGGTTATTCAAGAAGCCATACAATATTTCTTAACATATGGGATAGGATCCCAATATTGGTAAGGAATAATAAACATCGTGTATTTATATATTATTTTAAGTATTTTAATAATGACATATCTATGATGATTCAATCCATGGGATGGGATACACTACCTAATGCCCATGATATTTCTATCAAGGTTGAGAATTCACTTATACAAGCTAGGAAGATCTCTCCTAGACCCCATATTCCTTTATTTCCTTATGTGAAAACTCTTATGCCTACTATTTCTCCTATCCTCACCCCCAAGCATAATCAAGCAACCTAGTCATGCTAAAAGAAGTAACAAATAAGCTAAATTTAATGTATGAACCAAAATCTAAGAGTGTGTTATAATTAGATGGATCAATAGCCAAGATAGTTGGAATCATCAAAGGTTTATATGTGTCCCTTCATGAATTTCTTAGCTTCTCTATCTCTCAAAATATTGTAGCTATGAATGTACCACTTTACTTTGCTCTTTGTCTATCAAGGGACTTTACTGCTAAGATTGAGGTTCCTTGACTTTTGATTGGTATTTTATGGAATTTAGGACTAGGTATGGTGCTAAATTTTTAATTAAGTCTGGACCTTTGGTAAAATTTCATGTGAATCCTTATGTATCAAACACATCTTACATGAATTGCACTATTATTTATTAGGGATACCATCCCAATGACCAAGAATCGGTTGCATCTCTTGATGGTATACCTAACCTTTTTTTTAGATAAATGGGTCACCTATGCCTACAAGAAGATGCCTTTTGGACTTTATAATGTAAGAGATAACTTTCAAAAGTCCATAGACATGGCTTTCCAATGTTTGATTAACAAGATGATGCTAGTGTACCTTGATGATGTCACTATTTTTTCAAAAGATGTTAGTAACCATTTATTTCATCTAATACTAATTTTAGAGAGGTGCAGGTAGTTTTTTATATCCTTTAACCCCCAAAAAGTGGTTTTTCATTCCATGAGGGAAAACTATTAGGACACATTATCTCTAATGAAGGGCTGACCATAGACTTTGAAAGGTTGTAATCTATTTTGGCCTTGTTTATACCATTGGATAAGAAGGGAATCCAAAGTTTTATTGAAAATATAAACTTAATTATAAGGTTTATACTTGGTTTTTATAACCTTGTAAAACCATTCACAACCATGTGAAAAAATCATGAAACATTTAGCCGGACTAAAGAAGGGAGATGCAATTTTAAGGCAATAAAGCAAGATATAGAATAATAACATACCTTGATTAACCCTAAATTGTAAAAGGAATTTTTTTGTATGCTTTCTCCAATATTAACACCATATATTCTATGTTAATGAAACAAAACAATCAAGGTGTTGAGTAACACATTACATTTTTTAGTCAAGGGCTTGAAGGACATAAAGAGAAGTATATTTTTGTAGAGAAAAGATTCTTGGTAATCATAAAAATCTTTAAAAATTTTAGACATATGGTATTAAATAATAATATATGCATTATGGTATCCCATCCAAGTGTCAAAGACTTCCTTCTCAATAGGGACTTGAATGAGAAGAGGGTAGGCTAAATTACTAAAGTGATAGAATATGATGTAGAGATTAAGGTCAACAAACTAGTAAGAGGTAAAGTCCTATATGATAAGTTATAATGGGACCTTAAGGAAAATAAAGAGGAAAAAATTGTACTATAAGATGATCCCCAAAAAATAACACCTTCATATGCTACAAGTTGGATATTAGACATGACAAGATTCTTACAAATAGGTGAGTGCCCAACTAGCTTAGATAAGTCAAAAAGCAGATATTTTAGGATTCAATATATAACTTATGTCCTTGTAAATGGGTTCCAGTTTATAAAATATCTTAATCATATGTTTCTTAGATGTGTTGATATTGAGAAAATAATCAAAATTTAGGATCAATTCCATGATGGCTCTATAAGAGGCCACTTTTCTCCCAAAAAAATAGTAGTAAATATAATGAGGGTAGGTTACTATTTGCCCATCGTCTTCAAGGAATCATATGCATTGGTAGTAAAGTGTGAAAAGTGTGTTTTCTTCACTAAAAATCAAATTTTAATAGCCTTACCTATTAATCCCATCCATTTTAACCAACCATTCATGTAATGGGGCTTGATATCATAGGCATGATTAGTGATCCTTCAAGTGCAGGTCAAAAATGGATACTCATAACCACTTATTTTACAAGATGGTTAGATGAGGTAGCCCTTAAATAATGTAATGACAAATTAGTCCTTGATTTGTATGAGAGTATTGTGACTAGGTTTTGAGCACCATCACCCATTATATATGACAATGCATTAACATTCATAGGTGCAAAGATAAGTGAGTGTGAAAATGAGCATGGCATATACCTAAGTACCTCCTATAATTACTATCCCAAAGTGAATAGACTTGAATAATAAACAAATAGAAACATGATCAAGATCATTAAGAGGATAGTTGATGACAATCAAAGAACTTTACAAACAAAATTAAGGACAACCTTATGGGATTATATATTCACTCCTAAGATGGATGTGGGTAATTCAACTTACATTCTTGTGTATTGTAAAGAATCAAAATTTTCTATTTATCTTTAGATTCTTTCCTTGGAGTTAGCACATCAATTAGAAATAATAGATAATAACCCTATAGAGGTAAGGATGGAAAAATTGATGAAATATAGGATAAAAGAGGTGAAGCCATGCACTCTTTAGAGTATCACCAAGCCCAAATGAATAAAGCCTTAGATAAGATAGCTAGTGAAATAAATTTCCAAAAAGGTGATCTTGTTTTAAAATGGTATGAGGATAGGGCTAAGCTTGATAAACACACAAAAATTGACACATCGTGGAGTGGGACTTATTTTATTATTGGATGCAAAGAACATAATGAATTCTAACTATCAAGAATCAATGGACAAGAGTTAATCATCCCAGTCAATAAGATACAATTTAATCCTTTTTAATAAGGTTAGTTTGATGTTTTTACATAGTTTTGTGGTGTGTTTGTTTTCTATAAGTTCCTAGAATGTTGTTTTGTGTGAATTTATTATTGTGTGGTTTTCGCTAAATTCCTTTTCCATGTTACATTGTTTCTTATTGTATGGTGTGGTGTGAGTTTGAATATTCAATGAGTATATAATTTTTATAATGTATCATGAGAGTGACTCCATTTCCAAACTGAAGGATAATTCCATTGACCTATTAACATTCTAGGCATGCTATCATTATGAATCACCAATTTATTGACAATTTTTTATCCCCAAATCAAAAAGGTCAACCCCTATAGTTTTAAAAATTTTCATAGAGATTCCCAAGATTATATATGGTCAATTTGGTCTTAGAATTATCTTCAAGTGGTAAATTAAATCCTTGTTTAGCATTGTTCAAGGTTTTTATCTCTTCATGCACTTATATAGTTTTCTAAGGTCATTCATGAACAAATGTTGATTATCTATGTGTATTCAAGGTCATGTCATTGTGATGAGTTATTATATATGATTTTTTCATTCTTTTTAGGTCATCTAACCATGCATTAGTATTCCACCATATTTATCAATGCACTCTAAAGTCTATTAGGTCACTTCTTAAGCCAAATTTGAGGAATTATATGTACTTTTCATAAGGAAAAATACTTAAAGAGAGTTTATAATGTGAATGGTGTCAAGAGGTGGTTATAAAATGGTTAGAGTTACATAAATTTTTAATCCAACATCCAAATATATAAAGTATGGTTTTAAAACCCAATGCTCAAGAACCCATAATGACATCTACAGGTAGAATGGCAATATTTGATCAATTTGAGGCCTTGATTCAACATATAAAACATATGAAAGTGCACATGTGAGATGTAGATATTGGAGTCAAGATATGTGAATGATGAGGAGGTTTTATTTGGTAATCATCCAAAACACATCATACTCTTGATCACCTATATACATGTCTTAAACATATAAAAGAGAGAAGATGTATTCTTGTAAAGTTCTAAAAAGTTCACAGATGATCAGAACAAGACATATAAACTCTCAACACTATGATAAAGATCATTGAAGTGCTTAGATATTTCTATATAAGGTCCTAAATTAAAAAAATTAGTCAAGATATTCTTAAATCCCCAAAAATGTGTTTTTGTAGTATATGAAGGCAAACTACTAGGACACATTGTATCAAAGGAAGGGCTAACCATAGACCCTGAAAGGATGAAAGATATATTGGTCTTGTTTTTAACATTTCATAATAAGGGAATGTAAAGTTTCATGTAAATATAAACTTAATTATAAGGTTTATATCTAGTTTTGATAGCTTTGTAAAACCTTTGACAACCATCTTAAATAAGCATCAAACATTCAACTAGACTAAATAATAGAGAAGTAATTTTGAGTCTATAAATCGAGCTATAACACAAACACATACCTTGATTAAACATAAATTATTAAAGGAATAATTTTTTTATTATTTCTACAATATAGACACCATATATGCCATGTTAATTTAACAAAACAATTAATGTGTTGAGCACCCCATTGCATTTTTTAGTCAATGACTTAAAGGATACGAAGAGAAGTATACTTTTGTAGAGAAACAAGTATTTGTAGTCATAATAATATTTAAGATGTTTATACATATGGTTTCAAAAATTAATATACACATTATGTTATCCCACCCAATTTTTAAATACTTCCTTCTCGATAGGCACTTGAATGAGAAGAGGGTAGGTTGGATTAATAAAGTGATGGAATATGATGTAGAGATTAATGTCACCAAACTAGTAAGAGGTAAAGACCTATTTGATCACTTAAAATGGGAAATTAAAGGTAATAAATAGGTATCCTTGGTAATATAATATGTTCCCAAAGTAACAACACCTTCACATGCTACAAGCTAGATACAAGACATGACAAGGATCTTCCAAACAAATGAGTACTCAATTGGTTTAGATAGGTCAACAAGGAGATATTTTAGGATTAAATATATAATTATGTTCTTGTATATGGGGTCCTTTTAATAAAATATCTTAATGGTATATTTCTTAGATGTATTGATATTGATAAAATAGTTAAAATTTTGGAGAAATTCCATGATGGGCCTATAAGAGGCCACTTTTCTCCCAAAACTACAGTAGCAAAGAGAATGAGGGAAGGTTAATATTATCCCACCTATTCAAATAATATTATGCATGGGTAATAATCTATTCAAAGTGTGATTTTATCACTTGAAATCAAAGTTTATCAGCCTTACCTATTAATCCCATCCAAGTTGACCAACTATTCATATAATGGGGGCTTGATTTCATAGGCATGATTAATCCTCCCTCAAGTGTAGATCATAAATGGATACTGATAGCCACTAATTATTTAATAATGTGGGAATATGAATTACCCCTTAAAGAAGCTAATGAAGAATCAATCCTCTATATATATGAGAACATAGTGACTAGGTTTGGAGCACTAACAACCATCATATTTGATAATGCATTAGAATTCATAGGTGAAAAGATAAGTGAGTAGGTATATAATCATGTAATATAACTAATTACGTTATATAATTACTTCCCCCAAGGGAATGACAATTAGAGGAATTGATATACAAAATTTGGGATAGCATTATGGGCTAATAGAGTCACTTCTAAGAGGGTTGTAGTTAACTCACCATACATGCTTGTGTATGGTAGAGAAGACAAATTTCCTACTTATCTTGAGCTTATTACCTTAGAGTTATCACATCAGCTATAACTAATAAATAATAACGTTATGGAGCTAAGGATAGCATAATTGATGGAACTATAAGAGAAGAGAGGTGAATCCATGCACACTTTAGAGTATCACCAAGCCCATATTAAGAAATCCCTTGATAAGAGACCAAGTGAAATAAATTTACAATAAGTTGATCTTGTTTTAAAGTGGGATGAGGATAGGTCCAATCTTGGTAAGCACACAAAATTTGATACATTGTGGAGTGGGCCTTATTTTATCATTAAATACAAATAACACAAGGGCTTCCAGATATCAAGGCTCAATGTATAAGAGTTAAGTATCCCAATAAATGGATACACTTTAAGCCTTGTTATTTAGGTTATTTTGATGTTTTTTACATAATTATGTGGTGTGTTTGTTTTCCATAGGTGCTTAACATAATGTTTTGTGTCATTTTAATATTAATTATCTTTTCTAAAATGCCTTTGGCATGTTGTTGTGTTTATTATTATGTGGTGTGGTATGAGTTTGAATATTTAAGAGGTGTATCAATTTTTTATTGTAGCATGAGAGTTACTCCATTTCCCAATAGAAGGATAAGATCATTTATCTATCAGCATTGCACGCATGCTACCCCTATGAATCACTAATTTATTAAACATTTTTGATCCCACATGTCAAAAAGGTCAGCCCCTATAGTTTTAAAAATTTTAATAGGGAATTCCAAGATTATACATGGTCACTTTTTTATTGTAATGGTCTTAAAATGTACAATTAAATCCTTGTTTAACATTGTTTAAGGTTTTGATCTCTTCATGTGCTTATATAGTTTTTTAAAGTCATTCATGAATAATTTATGATTATCTATGTGTGTTCAAGTCCATATCATTGTGATGAGTAATCATATAAGTTTTTGTCATGCCTTTTAATTCATATAACCATTCATTAGTATTCCACCATATTTGTCTATGCACGCTAAAGTCTATTAAGTCACTTCTTAAGCCAAATTTAAGGAATTGTATGTACTTTTCAAAAGTAAAAACACTTCAAGAGAGTTTATAATGTAAATGGTGTTAGGAGGTAGTGATATAATTATTAGAATAAATATTATTGAGAGGGGGATGCATTAGTCTTTGAAACCTTTCTTACTTAAGCATTCATTAACATTCATTGAAGCATGTAGATCAAATAATGACTAAGTAACCATCCACATATGCATGAAATATAAGAACACAAGATAACACAAGTTATATGTGGGAAAAATAAATGGGATGACAAAAAATTATATCTAAAAATGGAATAAATTACTAAAATTTAGTGAAACACCAACCCCAACTAGTTAAGCACCAACTCAGCTAGGTTTTAGGAAGCACACACTTACAAAGAGGAACAAACCCCCTAGATGAATGAACACAAATTAAGCAAGATAAAACCCTTTATAAGATTAATAAAACATTATTTCTCATAAAATAGATGATTATATGCTTTTTCAACTCTTCTCTCTCTGTAAACCCTCTCAAACTACCTTCTAGGCTTCTTTTCTCAACTAGTCCTCTTCTTAACTTGATTAGGTCAAATGACCTCGATTATCACAAAAAAAAATTAAATGTTCAAATTTAATCTCATACACTCATATTATGGTATAAAATACCTTATTATTATATAAAATATGTTATTCTATTCACTTTCACTCTTCACATATAAATAGGCCTAAAATTACCTAGTATTTATATAAGTCACTTGTTCATATCATTCTTAGTT
>JARHVA010001762.1:1662500-1682500 GCA_037957365.1 Torreya grandis
GGTTTTATTATTGTCATGTTCATGTTCATTAATTCCACCATCACTATCATATTCAATTTATTGACTTACATCATAAGAGTTATCTTCTTTAGTGTATAAGATTCATTTGTTTTTGAATATTCCATTCCTACCTTCATATTTCTTTGACTCCTTATTTTTGTCAAGGTTGTAGGCCTTCTTATCATCTCTATGATGTTCATCATGATAAAATTTATCCTTTTTATGTCATTTGGATGTAAAGTGATCAATATTTCCATAGTTGAAACATTTGAAGGGTAAATTACATTTATACTTACCTAAGCCAAACCTCAATTCATTTGATAACATGACTATTATTTGATCATCATCAACATCTAAACATTCCTCATCCTTGACCTTATTATGTTTTGACTTATTCTCAAATTTTAAATATGTTTCCTTTTTGGGATTTCTTCCTTGGTTATTTATCATCTCATAGGTAGTCAAAATACCATGAAGCCCATCCATCTCTATTTTTTCCAAATATTGCATCTCTTCTATGACAAATACCTTAGAATCAAACTTAAGAGCTAGTGATCTCAAGAATTTTTTGAAAACTATATATTATTTCACCTCTTATCCCAATACTCTAATTAAATTTAAAACTTCATCAAACTTCACTAGGTAAGATGCAATTATTTCATCTTCATTCATCTTCAAACTTTCAAACTATCTCTGGTGGGTCTATAACTTAACCTTCTTGACCTTGGTGTCTCCTTCATAGATTGTCTTCAATTTTTCCCATATATATTTGTCTGATACATAGTGAATAAAATTCACAAACTATGCATCTAATAGGCCACAAATAATGACATTCATTTCCTTGGAGTTATTTTCACTAGCCTTCTTACCTGTTGAATCGGTTGAGGGAATAGGAGGAACACTATAGCCATCCACAACTAACTAAAATATATCATGAGCTTGAGACATAAAATATATCATCATAATAATATTAAAAAATTCATAATTTAATCCATTTAATAATATATCCTTACTAGTAGATGAACCACCTTGAGCTTGCAAACTAGCCATTGTTGCTTCTAGGATCGCCTTTAGGTTTTTAGACATGATTTAAAGGACCAAGATCTGATACCAAATGTTAAAATAAATATTAATAAAATGGGGGTGATTCAATATTTAAAACCTTTATTAATTAATCATTAATAAAAATTCATTCAAACATTTAGATCAAACAATGACTAAGTAACCATCCACATATGCATGAAACATAAGAACACAAGATAACCCAAGTTATATGTGGGAAACCCTCAAGGGGATAAAAAAAAATTAATATATACAAATTTACTATAATAATATAATACAAACACAAACATTAGTTAATCACTAACTTCACATGGAGCACCAACCCCAAATAGCTAGGCACCAACTTAACTAGACTTTAGCAAGAACCTAGTTACAAGGAGACACCAACACCCTATATAAATCAGCACCAACTTATCCACCTAAAAACCTTGATCACCTTTATAAAAAAAAATATCATACAATACATTATGATCTCCTTATTCATCTCTTCTCTCTCTTCAAACCCTCTCAAACTGCCTTTTAGGCTTCTTTGGTCAACCAATCCTCTTTTTGACTTGATTAGGTTAAATGACCTTGATTTTCATACATACAACCTATTTCAAATGTTCATAAACAATATTATACACTATTTTTATGGTATATAATACCTTATTATACTCTAAAATATGTTATTCTATTTGATTTCACTCTTCACATACAAATAGGCCTAAAATTACCTTGTATTTATACAAGTCTCTTGTTCATATCCTTCTTAGTCAGCCAAACATCCTTACCCTTTAAGGTCAGCCAAAAAATGGATTTTATAAAATCTCATATACATGGATACAATTTTTTTTGAGTACCTTTACGTCTGACCTACCTCAATTAGGCCTCATCTCACCTTTAGGTCTCATGGAGACCTAATCCTATTAGGTATATTTAGGACACATTACACTTTCCCTTCCTTGGATCACTTTAAAAAAATTTAGAAGAAATTTAAATATCAAATTCCAATTACATATACCACTTATAATATTACCTATCCTTCATAACCCTTTTTGGTTTCAACTACCACTTGAAGCACACCATTAGAACTATTCAAAATTAGGCCTGTGCATACCCAAAAAGTCTATCTAGAATAACTGAAGCATAAACACAATTTTTAGAAAAAACCATGAAAAAAATAACATATAAATAATATAAAATACCTCATGGTAATCATGATATGTTTTATATGTCTTAAATTAGGGAAAATTACTCAAATTCTTCTCGACAAGTAGCCCACTTAGAACCTACCAACTAGTCTCAAAACATAGTAATGGAAAATTGATATTGAACATTTGAAAGAATAATTCCTATGAACTATGACACCTTAAATATTATATATATATATATATATATATATATATATATATATATATATATATATATATTGAATATCATAATGTTTAATGCCAAATATTGGTCTTACAGACCAATATTTTTTTTTCAATATACACAGTCAAACCTGAACCAGTCAACCCGTTATGGCTTTACCATTTCCATCAATTTCAATAAATATAAAATATTATTAAAATCATCTATAGGAAACAAATTTCACAAAAAAACAAATCACATACATTTTATTCTTCATATTAGATCATAAAGCCTCAAACTCATCATTTTAACTTGCTTACCTAAAATTACCAGTTTGCCTTGAAGACCAGTCATGGTGATTTTGATATTTAATACCTATTTGACTAATTTCAAAGACTCTTGATGCATGTGTATGAACCTATGTTATCATTATACCATTAATATATATATATATATATGTAGAGAGAGAGAGAGAGAGAGAGAATATTTTCAAATAATAATATTGGTTTTATATACCAATATCATGAACTTGCACCTTCACTGTCTCATATGCACTATACATTTTAAATTATGAGAAACATTTTCATCATGTAAACTAACCTAAAAAACATATATCCAACATTAAAATTTATTAAAATTATTTAACAACCTATTAATTCACTTTTATTCATCCCTAATCTATGATAACATATCTGTAATCAACTTCTTACTTATGTTTGGGTTTCTCACTATTTGCCCCATTAGGCTTGTTAGTGATTATTCAACTTTTAAGACTATTTTATCACCCATTATGGATATAATATGATTATAAACCACCATTTACATCAAATAAATGTCTCAATATTCAAACTTCATCCATTTTTTAACTTTGACTTGGTCAACTCTAACTGCTACAACAAATCTTTGAGAAATAAGGTCATTGATGTAGGATCCACTCACTCACATAACAAAAAAATCACACCTAAAGTTTCTTGGGAGAGTTTAATAAAACCTATAATCACTTATATATCCATTTAAATAAATTCTACTAACTTTAGAACAATATCTTTCATATCAGTTCACTATCAGGGTTCTTTCAAGGTTTTAACCATCTTCCAATCTTAATGATCACTCATAAAGATTATCTCCTCATTATGAAAATAAATTCTTGTAAATTTAATATATGACACTTCCTCATATACCATGAATATATTATGTTCCCAGGTAGAGATTACACATGCCTATGAACACTTGAAATTCCTTTTCAGGTTGAAAACCCTTCATTCTATGCACTTGAGAGACCTCAAAACACTTTTTCTTGACATAAACTTCAAATTTTGACATAAAAATTGTTCAAAATACATTAATAAACATTAAAAACCTATAAAATCACTCAAATATCCATACTTTACTTGTAAATATAACCTCATACCCTATTAGTCCATTCTTTCTTTCTTTACTCTTTAAGCTTTGACCTGTAAGTCACATTAGGCCTTAAAATAGACCTTCTAAGCATTGTCTAAGATCTCAACACATCATATAAAAACACAATAGACCTTCTAATCATTTTCTAAGATCTCAACACATCATATAAAAACACAATAAACATAATAATATTGGTTTTATATACCAATCTCATGAACATTAGACATGAACATTACACATCAGGTATTTTTTAGTCACTTTTATAGACATGAGGGTCCACCTTAAAGCGAAAATGTATGTAAGAGTGTATTTTCAAATTTCTCAGGTCATTCACATGGAGAATAATATTTAATAGGTCTATATAGGTCAAAAAATATATATAAGTAGTTAGATGCTCACTTAAGCTCTTCAAAATCTATATAAGGCTAGAATTTTATTCTTGGTTCATGAACATATAAAAGAATTGGGTCAAATGCTCCTAGGCATAGAAGGGACCCTTCATGGGATTATAATTCATGAAAACAAATTAGTGTTTAGGGTGATTATGTTTATTAATCATCATAGATAAGATAGGTAATTAAAAATTCCTAGTAAACCCCATAAGCTCAAATTTAAACAAATTTAACGTAGTTTAGAGCTTGTTAGAGAATGATGTGTACTATAGAAGATCTTTATGTACCTATAAAACCATATCACATTTATTTCCATTAGATTCACACATGTGATAAATAAAAAATCAAGAGGAGCCTACATGAGGGATATGTTATAGGTTTGCACTTGAATTTTGTGAGGAGTTGATAGGGTTGAATGCATACAAGTGATGTTTAAAATTTTTCCACCACCTTCTCATCTCATTCAAGACTCTCCATCATGATTGGTCACTTCTAACTAGTCCTCCAAGTAGAATTCATGTTCCCATCTTGAAGACTATGTTATTAGGATTCCTACACAAATGGTTTTAAAATGTCTTGTCTTGCATTGTTAGAGCCATATGAGGATTATGAATTCATAATAAAGTTAATAAGGCAATATAGAAAAGATCTCAAAATTGAGAAGATCAAAACATGTATCATAGAAGGCCTAAAACATGAAGCTGTATACAATTAGGTCTTTATTTTATGAGAAATGTATTGAAATGTGTAGCAAGAATGAAATTTTAAATATCTAAAAGGTAAAGTAAATGTAATGTATCTACACTTGGAGTATTCAAAGATTAGTGAAAAAATGTGGCTTCAAAACCTAATGCTAAAGATGCCCTAGTGACACCTATAAGTATAATGGAAATATTTGAGGATTTTGAAGCCTTTAGTTATCGTGAAAAACATATGAAAGTGTATATTTGAGATGCATATATTTGAGTCAAGCCATTTGAATGATGACGAGTTCTAGTTTGGTAATAATCCAAAACACATCAACTTTTTGATCACCTATATCCATGTCTTGAATAGATATAAGAGATAACAAGTTTACAAAGGATCAAAAGAATAAAAATAAACTCTCAACACTATGATTAATATAATTGAATTTCTCATTGGTTTTTGGAAGAGATCCTATACTCCAAAATATAGTCAAGCATGTAATGATCACATACACATCCAATTGAGTAACTCAAGTTAGATTTCAAATTCAAGATTAAGATTCAATATATAATAATTGATTTTGGGCTTAGGTAGATAGGAAAGGAGAAAATAATAACGTGAAATTAAAGAGGACCCAAGGAAGGTTAGAGAGAGTGATTAAAACGAATTCACTTTAACCCTTGTTGTGAGAGAGTCAAATTCGCTCCTACAAGCTTACCTTGTCAAATGAAATATGCCTACATGGTTTGAATAAAATAGGTCCATGGAAGAATAAAATCACATGGAAATGATTCTCTAATGTTATCTTGAATATATATGATCTCTAGGGTCAATAAAAATGATGTCAAGAATGATAGCTCTATTTAGGCCTGGTAAGCCTAAGTCCACACACAAAGGCCTGTCTGTACAATAATGAAACTAATGGATTTTTAAAGATAAAATGAGAAAATAAATGCACTAATAAGTTTCATAACTATGCCAAAAATCATAGAGGGGCATCCATAAGGAGAGATAGACAATAAAAGTGACCATTTGGCTTATAAGACCTTCTTGAGCCCTTATAAGTGTAAATTACATTTCAAGATAGATTTTATCTTGCTCAATGTGACTCTAAACGTGTGCATGGGTTCCAATGGATTTTATGTATGGTGAATGGGTATCCATAATCCAATATTCTTGCATTACATATTAGTTTAGGCTCCTGACATGTATGAATAATGGTTAAGATTGAATAAAACTCTTAAATGGTATAGTAGAAAACCTGAGGAGCACTTTATTGAGCTCAAAAATATATGGAAAAACCTAATGGGTTAATTAACACATATAGATAGTTTAACACACCTATACACATGGAATTCGTGGCATTGTTTTAAGATTTTAGGCCCTAGGGTTTAGGAACAATCATTAAGAACCTAAACCACTTTAAACCCTTCTAAAACCCTAATAAGAACTTGATGAGAGATATTTTATCTCTAAGAGTCTTAAATTATTTATATTTATCTTGAAACCACCCAAACATCATTCTTCACTCTAGGTAGGTTCTCACTATGAAGAGTGTTTGCACTTGTACCTATACAAATGAATTAAATGTTATGATTTTATGAGGTTTTAAATTCAAAAAAAGGTATTTGATCTTGTAAATTGATGAAAACCATTGATGAGGATGGATTGATGTGTCTTATATCTCTTCAAGTAAAAAAATATGTACATCTGACCCCAAGAGTACTCGTACAAGTTTGATTGTTGAAGGCAGTGTGAAGAAGGCTTGTGAAAGACTAGTTTTGTTGCCATTTCATGGTTTGCCTATCTACATAAGGTTTCAAAAGTCAAAATTTGACATGGATCATGTTCATGGGGTCATAAAAGTGAATAAAACACATATTTTTGGTTTCACATGTTTGGTATAAGTACGGATAAAAATCTCAGTTTTGAGGCCTAAACAACTAATTGAGGCCTAATTAGAAAGAGAATTAAGGTGAATAAGTGTTATTTCACTCCATGTCTAGTCATGAAATTTGGCATATAGATGTAAGGGAATGCTGGGTACTCAAAAGTATGCCTTGTTTCCCAATATCATTTGTCTATTCTTTTGCATAAGGAGCTTTGTGTGTTTTTAAGGCTATAAGGAATAAAGGTCAAGCATAAGCTTTAGGTGCAAGATGAAGTTTTGGAGAGTGTTTTAGAATTACAAAGGAATTTATTTAGGTTTTATAAAATATGTGGATTCATTCCATGATTATATGTTTCATTCATTAATATGAAATCATGTTTTGAAGCTTTTGAACCAGAAGAGGCATAGTAGAACTAATGGGTTTCAAGACACTTATGGAGTTATGTGATGATTTCCACTGAGATGTTAGTATAAGGGATATTTAAAATGTATTATATGTGTAAATTATGAATTATTAAGTTATTTAATAGTGATTTAATGATCAATATATCCATTTTTCACTCTTCACAAGCCATGATTGGTAGTTTTGAAGGGATGATGAATCATTGAGGTCTCCTATTTCAACTCTCTATAATATCATGATAACACAAATAAACACATACTTAAAGAGTTTATAGGAATATTATATAGCTTAATTATTATTTTTAATTAGATCTTTCTTGAGAAACACTTGTCAATTATTTTTTTCCATGCCACTTCTCTTTGTCTTCCTCAATTCTCTATATATGTTGCCTTTTTTGGCATTGTAATATATCCACATATTAGTACGGCAAAGCCCTTCTAAATTGAATAATGATTTTGCTTTAGAATAAATGACTCAAATTAATTTCATAATTATCAAGTCTTTCATAAGTGTATTAATTAGTTTTTTTCTAAAAAGATAAGTGATAGTTATTTCTTTACATTTATTTATCTCCTTCATGTGTTTGTGTGAGAAATAACCTTTATAGTAAGTCATATGATGTGTATTTGGAATATTTTAGTGGTTTTAAGTGTAATAAGGATTATTAGTGCCCATTATTAATCCAATTATGAATCTACCTTGAATACTACATTTCATTCTACCTTCATATTAAAACATTATTGTTAAAGGAACCTTGAATCTTGAGATCAACTTTGTAGTTATTTTCCATAGTGTAAGTTCAAGTCAGTTTTGGAGTTTACTTTAGTGCATCACCTCCATTATATTGATATAAAACATCAATGTATCCCTTTTACTTCTATTCAATTGGGCTAGTATTTTTTTTAGGTGTTGTACATAGGATCTAGCCTATAATCCAGATATTCACCTCTTAAAATTGTTGCCCACAAAATATGAGGTGTTTTCATGTTATTAGAAATTTTAAGAGTCTTGAGTAGACCTCCTTAGGGTGAAAATATGTGTGATGACAATTACATTTTTAATATAATTTTAATGTGAGTAGAGGATGTTATTATATTTAAATTTTCATGATCTTTTTTATGATATTGATAAAGGTGAACGTAGATAATAACTTGAAATAAATCCGCATATGATTGAGGCAATGTTACATGTAAATAGAAATGAAAAATATATATTTTAAAGATCCCACATTTGATTAATTATAGGTTGAAAATTTTAATGATACTAACCTACCTTCTAGAGACATCTATCCCTATAGTATGTGTTCAGACTATTATTTACACTACTACTATATGTGTGTCTACACCTAAGGCTAAACAAGTGATTCCTAAACTTAGTGTGAGGGAAACAAAATTTAATTCATATATTTATATGGTTATCCCAACACAACATAAATTTATGACTTCTAACCGTTATACTCATGTGAAAATTGATTTATAATAAATATAGATTGCCTACCAATCAAACACATGTACAAAATATTTTTGATCTTCAACCCAAGTTTAATCTAATGGAACATGGTTCTAATAGATAGGATCATTGAAAAATATCTTAATAACTATTATAAAACCCTTTTTACCTATACATTTATAGTTGTCCTCTGAATATAAGTTTTTTTTAATTTAAACTTACACTATTTGTTAGTAAAGGTGATCAATAATAATATGGTAGAGTCCTATGCATCATGTTTACAAAATGCATCTATATATAAACTACTAACCAGCATTTTTCCAAGAATACTTAAAGAATTTTCCTTGAAATGGTTTTATTAACTCCCTCTATAACCAATAAATTATTTTAATACTTTGGTTTACTAATTCATAAGTCTACATTTTATCAATATTCAATATAAGGTATCATATGCTCAAATTGAAAAAATCAAGACATGACCTAATCCTCTCATTAATGAATCTTTTATTTTATATAAACTATGATTTAATAAATTTAAAATCTAATTTAGTAATGAATTAGAATATGTATTCAATAAAATCTTACTTGTGCATATCGATGAGTCTATTATGTTCAAACATTTCCAATATTTTGATGACATGTTTCACATGGTGATATAATGTGAGGTTGATCTAAAAATTTTAAACAAACTAAAGTATGAGAATAACCCTCTCACATATTCTAATGACATTTTCAAATAAAAACCAATTTCAAATCCATTTATGACATTACTAATAATGAGATTAGAACAATGGTCCATGTAGTTTCACAACCTAATAATAAGCTTATCCTATCATCTGATCAAAGGAATAAATAACAATAATTATCAAAACCTCCTTATATGGTGTAACCAAAATTACTTTATTGAAACACAATATCTATCCCTCCAACAATTGAGGTTGAAATTAAAAAAAAAAATCTACGCAATGGGTTTGATATTAATAGAGATTTTCATTTATGTAGATGTGCATGATATTCACAAAATGTATGAGTTGTCTTGAGACATAATTATGATGTAGGGGTTAAGGGATAATGGGTATAAAACTTTATTTTCACATTAATAAGGAATATCTATTCTATAATAATCTCTCCTTTGTTTATTAAACATTGTATTCATTCACCACGTTTGAATTATACCTTGATTTAAACTTGAAAATGCAATAAACTAAGAACATAAGGTTTTTAGGCCTAATATTAAGGTATATAGACTAACAAACATGAATGCATTTCCCTCTAAATGGAATTTTTAAAAAACTACTTTCAACACTTTAAATTCATCCTAAAACTCATCTCTATTAAAAGGTTATGTGACTGTTTATAGGTAGTGAGTAAAAATTCAATATAAATTAAAATTTAAAAGTTTATTTTGGAATATATTTATTCAAAAAGGTTATCCACATAGGTATCCTACTATACCACTCAAATTTTTCATCAGAGTAATCTTAAAAGGTGATGGAATAAAACTTTTCTTGATTGTTAAAAACCACGTACTGTGTCTTCAAGATTATGATAAGAATTATCACTTTTACAAAGAATCAAATGTGATTATAAAGAAACAAATACATCCACTTAAATGTAATATAATATTTTAATTTAATTATGGAACTTAATAGTGTATTGTTTTTTTTTGTTTTTGGTGCAAAATGTGTTACACAACATTGTCTAAAACCCTATTTTAATAACTTATTATTAATTTTATTCAAATATTTGAGTTATTGATCTTCATTATTTTATCTATTTTCCATGCACTCATATGTCTCCTTATTCTCCTCTGTTTGAACCCAACTCCTCAAATTGTCTAACTTAATAAAGTCAACCTAAGCATTTACCTTAATTAATTTTGACATAGTTAGTTATGGGTTGAGACATTCAAATTATTTCAATATATATACTAATATATTAATTTAACCTTCCATGAAATAACATGACAAAAAAATTCACTATGAGAAGATAAAGGATCCTAAAACATTGTAAACAATTTTAAAATTAAAATTTCTAGTTTTGGAGGGAAAATTGAAAACAAGCTAAAATTAATAATACAAAGAAAAGTGAACCATGTAAAAGATTATTAGTGAAAAAATATTTCCTCATAAACCTATTAAATACTAAAATTTTAAAAGATAAGCATCTAAAACTAATGATCCTCCATCGAGCTACTTGAGCACAAAATCATTCATGAGTTCCTATTCATGAGGTCTTTAATGGTATTCCATATTGAAATAATTTTAATGGATTCAAAAATGAATCATATTAAGGAGGATTATTATTAAACTTTACTAAATATTTCAATTACTCCTTATGTCTAGTTCTTTTGACAACCTGTTTATCCAAAATAGCTTTTATATCATTTTTTTGTTCTTTGTGTAACTATTGTTTCCAATAAATGGCCCATTCATCATCATATTAAGATGATTTTGTTATGTATCATTTTAATTTATAAGGATATAGATATAATAAATTGAAAATATGTGATATCCTAATATTAGAATGGAGTTCTAGTTCATAAGCATTAGAATAAAACTTTCTCAAGACCTTTAATCTCCTTTATACTTACTATTACTCAACTCCAATTGCTTCTTGAGTTGCTCATGTAGCTCTTACATGGTTATAGCAAAGTCTTTGCCTTCAACACTCATCTTCTATTTCTTACCCAAACATCTAAGCTCATAAACACATATTGGTTTTAACTTATAAATAATCTAAAATGTATTGAAACCTTTACTCTTATTATGTGAATAATTGTATACAAATTCAGCTTTGCCTAACACCTAATCTCATTGCTTTGGACTATCACTTACCAAACATCTTAGTAGATTCCCTAAGATCCTATTGAAAAAATTAGTATAACCATCAATTTGGAGATGGTAGGTTTAAATAAAACTCAATTTAGTTTAAAAATTATTCCAAAAATTTCTCCAAAAATGTCGAACAAACTTTTTAACCTTGTTACAAATAATGCTTCTAGGAGTTCTTTGCACCCTTACTATTTTTTTAATAACATATTAGCAATGTTTCTAGCATCAATTATATTATTAAATTATATGATTTGTGTCATTTTTAAAAATATATCAATAAAAAAAATAATTAAATCATTGTCTCATTGGTTTTTTGTCAAACATAATACAAAATAAATACTTATTGCATCCTAAGGCCTACTTGAAATAGGTAGTGGCTAGTATACACCTACATTTTGACTTTTTCCTTTAACATGTTGAAAAATATTACATATTTATAAAAATTTATTGAAATCATATTCCATTATTGGCCAATAATAATATGCATTCAAATGATCAAAGTTCTTTATTTTTCCGAAATGTCCTACTAAATAGCCACTA
Organism: Torreya grandis; assembly: GCA_037957365.1. NCBI lineage: Eukaryota > Viridiplantae > Streptophyta > Pinopsida > Cupressales > Taxaceae > Torreya > Torreya grandis. The sequence continues at coordinate 1,674,498 of JARHVA010001762.1, forward strand.
TGCTTCCTTTTTAAATAAATTATCTCAAATAGACCCCCTAGGTATGCATAGTTATTTTCCTTTGAATAAAAATCATTATTGAATAATTCATTCCATCCATATAATACTATATAATATTTCTGGATTACTACAAGCCTTGTGTGCTTCCTTGAAATATGTGTCTTACTCATACAACTCTTTTGATGACTCAAATCCCAAACTACCCACTTGAGATTCATGTATGATGATACTTATCCTAAAAAATACATCACCTACCTTATTGGACTACCCAATCTTATGTTTGAGAACAAAAGATTTTTTTTGTAATAAATCTATCCATTTCACATGTCTTTTAATAAATTTAGTTTTATTATTGATGAATTATAAAGTATGATTATCTGTATAAATCACAAACTCCTTAGGAAATAAGTAGTGCCTCCACTTATTCAATGCTTGGATAATGGCATATAATTTTTTATAATAGGATACATAATTTTTCTTATATTCATTTATGTTTTCATTAAATTTATAAATAGGCCTTCCTTATTGACTCAAAACACCTCTAATATCTAACCCACTAGTATCACATTAACTTGAAAGATTTTTTTAAAATCAGGTAAGGCCAAGATAGGTTGCTCAGTTATCTTTTTCTTCAAAATCTGAAATTTATTCTAATCTAATTAAATCCAATGGAGTTTAACCTTGTCACATTTTATAGTTTCAAAAATATGTACACAAATAACAATAACCTTTCTAATGAAATTTATATATAAACTAGCTAATCTATGAAAACTTATTACCTAAAAAACACTTATTGGAGTACACCACTCTATTATTGCTCTTACCTTTTCTTGGTCCATTTTCAAACCATACTTGGAGATGAAAATTCCAAAATAAATCAAATGAATTTGAATTAAGGTACATTTATTGAGGTTAATCATCAATTTCTCTTCATATATCTTATTCAATACCATTCTAATATGTTTGATGTGTTCCTCCTTTGATTGGGTGAAAATCAATATGTCATCAAAATAAATAGTAAAACAATTACCTATAAATGTCCTTAACACCTCATTCATTAGTCTCATGAAGGTAATAGGAGCGTTGGTCAGACCAAATGGAATAACAAGCCACTCATATAAACCATCATTAGTATTTAAGGAATTTTTACACTCATCACCCTCTCAAATATTTATTTAATGGTAACCTCTCTTTAAATATATCTTTGAGTAATATTTTTCTCCTCTAAAATAATCCATTAGATCATTTATCAATGGAAATGGAAACTTGTACTTTATATTTATCTTATTGATGGATCGATAATATATACACATTATCAATTCTACACCTTTATTAGGAATTAAGATTGTTAGTATGTCACATTAACTTCGATTCTATCTAATCAAACCTTTATATAATTGTTACTATTTTAGGTTTGTTAAACACTATGATATTATTAAAGCACTATTCACTTACTTGTTAAATAAAAACTCCTTATAGTGGATTGATACAACTATAAAGGCATTTGAGCAGTTGAAAATGGATTTGTACACCACTCTAGTTTTGGCTAATCCATTTTTAAAAAAAAATTCATGGTTGAATGTGATGCATCTAGATATGTTATGGGTACAATACTAATTCAAGAGGGTAGGTCCATTGAATTTCAAATTCATCAATTGAAGGGTAAAAATTAGCTTAAACCCATTTATGAGAAAGAGATGATGGTTATTATACATGAAATCAAACAATAGAGTCTTTATCTATTGGGTCATCACTTTTAGGAAAAGACTGATCATGATAGACTTAAGTATTTTTTGTAATAGCAGTTGTCCTCTGAATAACAAAAAAAATGGGTGACAAAAATGTTAGGATTTGATTTTGAAATTGTTAATAAGAAATAAAAATAAAATGTGGAAGTCGATACACTATCTAAGCAAGATGAACTAATTGAGGCATTTTTATGTGCCATGAGCATTTGGTAGGGAGACTAGCTTGAGGAAGAAATGTTAAACTAGGAGAATGATAGTACTACCCATGCTTTGATTCAAAATTTACATCAGATTTTATATGGGATTGAAAATTTTACATGGAAGGGGAATAAATTATGGTACAAATATATATTATATTTTTGATATAATTGTCTTCTCAAATAAAAAATATTTTAATAACTTCATACATTTCCACTTGGTGATCACTCAAGCTTTTTGTAAACCTATCATAGAGTTAAGAAGGATTTTTTTAGAACTCAAGGGGGATGTACACAAATATGTGGCTAAATGTATGGTATATTAGAAAAATGAAGGTGAAACCATTAAAACCCTTTGTCTTTTACAACCCTTACCCATATTTAGTGAACGATGGGAAGAGGTGTATATGAATTTCTTTACTAGATTACCACAGTCTAAAGGTAGAAATTATATCATTATTCTTATGGATAAAATCAAAAAGTATGGTCATTTTATTCTTTATCTAAACCAATGGTGGCTAGTATAGTAGCTTATGATTTTCTCAATATAGTTCAAAAATTTCATGGTACTCTCAAGATTACTGTTAGTGATTAAGATCCTATATTCACTAGTAATTTTTAGATATAGTTATTTGCATGTATGGGAACCCAATTGGATCATATCTCATCCTATCATCCTAAATATGATGGATAAAATAGGGTAGTAAGTAAGGGTCTCTAAGGGTACCTTCACTACTTTATGTCAGATAAATGGGTTCAGTAGATTCCCCTGGCTAAATGGTGGTATAATACTTCAATGCATAGTTCATCTAGAATGTCTCTTTTTATGGAATTATATGTATACCATCATCCATACCTCACTTCACCCTTGAATTCCCACCCAAATTTGTGTAGCGGAGGAAAAAAATCAACATCAATAGGAAGTCCTTGCTAGTTTGCTTGAAAATTTAGCTTTGGCCGAGAATTACATGAAGTAATAGGCAAATCAACACAAGAGTGAGATACATTTTGAAATTGGTAATTGGATCTTTGTTATCTTGTATAAATATAATAAAATGTCCTTTAATCAACATAAAATGGATAAAAAGCTATATCCAAAGTATTATGGCCCTTATTAGATCTTGCAAAAAATTGGTAGCGTGGCCTACAAGGTGAAATTTCCTCCATCCACTCGAATTCATCTATTAGCTCATGTATCTTGCCATAATAAGGTTATTGGACACATATTTACCACTTAAAATAAGTTACTAGAATTAAATGAGGAAGGGAGGGTTATTATTGATCCTAAAGCAATCCATCAATTGTGAAATAAGTATTTACTATCCATAATGATTATAGAGTATCTGATCAAATGGAAGATTTTGACTTCTAAAGATGATACCTGGGAGTATGAATACCTAATGCAACAACATTTGATATTGCTTCAATGTTGAGGAAAATTTTATTTCTAAGGGGAGGAGCATGATACACCATTAACCATTAGCATGTCTAAGGATATGTGTAACTAATTTGTGTCTTGCATAGCCTTTTTTACATATTATTTTAAATTTTTCTATGAACTCATATGAATATTAGGTAGGCCTATGGGTTGTCCATATCCTTGGGAGACTGTAAATAAGAGGTAGGGTTAGCTTTTATTGATCATATCAGAGTATTCATTTATTATTGTAGGCATTTGGGAGGTTTCCCCCTCAAAGTGTCTTATCGATTATTAATATTTTCGAATTATATTTACATATCATTATGATCTATTGATGTTATTCTACATATTTGGTGAAGTAATATCATTACACTTGAACCCACACTTTTATAGTTATATATGTGCATATGACTCAAAATATGTTTAAAATAAACCCCACAAAACTCAAATATATTGGTTACAATAGAAAAAAATATTAATTAACTATTGTAGATGGCTATAAGATTTATTCTAGTGCGAAAATGGAGAAAAACAAGTAGATAGTATAATTTTGAGCTAATTCAAGTGTAAATAACATATAAAATGGAATTATTTGTCATTAATTATATATTATATGCTGTAATTACTTAGATATAATAAAATGTACCATACAACATGCCCCCAATTTGATAACTGAATAAATTGGGTTGTATAATCTAACAAAGAAACCTAGATTCTAAGTAATAAAATTATGTTTATATAGACCAACACTGCATGCATGCCCTCATTATCATAAAATATGTAAATATTAGGATAAATTACATAAATATGTGAGCATATACCATGTAAATACCTTATTTTTGTCTACCGTTTTTATAAAACTATGTAAAAATTCATTATAAAAACTGATAAGATATTATAGTCAATTGTGATAATGTGTAGCAAATTAAAACCATTTTCATTTATAAATATAAAAATCTAATCCAAATGTAAGATAATTTAATAAATAATAACTAATTGTGTTAATAATTACTAAATAATTGTGTCATAATGTGTATAATATGTGTAAAATGTGATATTATCAGCCAAAATCTATATACTAAAGAATAACGAATCAAAACTAACAATGTACTAATTAAGCCAAAATATGATTTGAGTTAAAATCTAGTGTGTAGTAAATGAATAATGAGTAAATTTTCCTTTTTTTATGTAAGTATTAAAAATATTTCTTATGTATGGCACCCTTTTTGTGAGAGCAACAAAACTCATGTAAGGAGTTTGAGGCAAAAGTGATAAATGATATAACAAGAGGTAGGATTTATTTTTATTATTATAAGATGTTTAGGATCAAGTATTTAACATTAGTAATATATTTAAATTTAATTAATACTCATATGGGTTCACATAGCAATACATGAATTTATAAGTAAAAATTAACTATGTTTCATCATCCTGACAAAAGGGTTAGTATAAGAGTGAGACCTATATGATACAAGAGGTTTCATGATTATATTATGTGTGGATTAAATGGTTCTAAGATTGGAGCTATGTTTTTAAAGATGATATATATATATATATATATATATATATATATATTGAAATATATATTTTATAATGTGGGATCAATATCTTAGGAGTATGTCATATGTAAAAATTCCTCTATGATTTTGACATTGAATATGTTGGATTCACTATTTGATTTTGAAATTTGTAAACTAAATATCTAATTTTACCAACATGCCTCAAAAGACATAAAATTTTGTGTAGCTTATTTGAGGAGGTGGAATCCATATTTCATGTTGAGGAGGATTTTAGACTAGTAAGTAGCTAAAAAATCTCTAATTTTTCACTCTAAAAATTATTTTTGGCCAGTTTTGATTAATTATTTTGATTGTAGAGTGTTTGTTTTACCTTTAAATGGACCTCTAATTGTTTGGATAGTCTTTTATAGTCATGTTTCATTGTTTTTTAGTGTAGATAAAAAAATTAAATATTTATAACATTCAACCTTGTAAATTTTATAAATTTCAACAAGGGCTTTACCCTTTAATTCTAGCCCTTTTGTTTTCCAAAAATCTCACATTCTCCTTCTTAGGTTGCCTGAATGCTCATCTCTTAGTCCAATCCATATAATTATGATGATCGAGGTCTTATGTAATGTAGAATAATATTAAAAACTAATAAATATAATTGACTACAATTGTCAAATGCATACCTTATTTATAGCTTTTTGGACACTATTAGCTATAAAAGGACACTACCACTAATGGTAGCATCTATATCCTTATCGATTGTTTCATTTCAAAAATAAATCCAAATTTTAAATTATTTGAAACCTATGGGTATACATATTTGGATTATTGAATCCTATGGTGAGATATTTTAAAAAGGTAAGGTATAGATACAAATTAAAGCTTTCTCATTCATCATTTAGTAAATATCAAGCAAACACCTTCTAAATCTAAATCAATCAATTACACAACCAAGATACTCTTCCATATTAATCCCTATATTAATATAAATCAAATTATTAGTCATATTATAATAATGAAGCATTCAAAGATCATCCCAAAATTGATATTTGTAGATTTACAAACTAAATCACTAAATGCATCATCATATAGTATATTTCACCCTTATACACACACTTTCCCACACATAGGAGACAACTACGTAAGTCTAAGTCCATTTTTTGAGTATTATATATATAGGTAGCTCCCATTGGCAAAGCTATCTTTTGGGTCAACTTGACACCATAAACCCATTAACCCATTTTTTACAAATTCATTCCAAGGATAAAGAAGGGTGAAGATTTAGGGTTTGATGTCATATCACTATTTTTTATTGCCTTTTCCAGTTTTGGAGAGGAATCAATTTTTTTTAATAATTATTTGAAAATACTACTATCTATGTTGCTTGACTAAGTTACCATAGTCATTTTTCAGTCATAATTGACATATCATCAATTATTCTCACTTTATCCATTCAAGGTTCACTTTTTTATATTAATGTTTAATTCATATTCCTCTACCTCAATCCTGTTCTTATTTAAGTATGTTTATTATTGTATGTGTTTATACCTCCTTCACTTGATAATAAATAAATCCTTGGGATAGGATTGGCCCAAAGTCTAAGGTTACTACTACAATTATCACTATAAGATAGACCCATTCACGCATGAATTGGCTTATAAATTATGGTGATGGACAAAAAGGATCACTATTAGGTAGTTCCTTTATTATTATTACCTATGTTTGAATAAATAAGTGAAAGTGAGTTTTGGAGTTCCATGTTAAACTAGCTTAATCTTGTTAATAATGAGATAACAAAGGGTTACAGTAAGATTTAAACATTCAAAAATGTTAACATGTATCAAATTACTTGCATGTATTGTAAGACAATAATTATAATCATATTTTTCCTTGTGGGATCACTATTGAGGAATGTGTTGCTACGTTCCAATTGTGGTATTATTATTTTAGAATAGGATTTCATAGACACCATGCCTAATGTGCCTCATGGCCCTCCTTTGTTTACCTTAGAATGACATTCTTATTATGAATTGTATAAGTTTAGTGGTATACACATGTTTTAGTAATGTCATTTCAATGTGATATAAAGATGTGTATCTTGGTCCATGGTTTATTATTCTTCAATTCTATGTTGGACATAAACTTTAACTTGGCATAGTGATGGTAAATCATAATGGGCTCAAATTCTATTTTAACCAAGAAGGGTCTTTCAAAATTTTGTTATAATAATCAATTATTTTTATAAATTTAAGAAAGTGTGTTTTTGATTAATTAAGGTGGAAAACCAGGGGCCAAACCCTATACAGTCAAAAAAGACAAGAAGGCTGGCAAACAAAAGATGCCAGCACTGAACCAATGGCACAGCTGAGAAACAAAGTCAGAAGCAAAATAAAACATTTGAAAGACTAGATTCAGAAAGGATGAAACTACATAACTATAGAATTAACAAGATCCTTAAGATTATCATTGTCTGCATTGTCAGTATTCCCTAGATTACCCACCACTTCTAACATAGTCATATTCACCATAATGTTATTTCTAAGGCCTTTGGTGAAGACCTTTTCTAGCTTTAGAATGCAGGCCTTCAAGGCCCCAATATCTATTTTCCAATCATTCTCATTCTCTAAACCCTCACCAGCTTCTTCTACATGCATCTTCTCCTTATTATCAGTACTTCCCCTAGAATTAACACCCTGCTCTTCAGTGACCTCAAAAACCTGAGAAGCCTATTTCCCACCAGTGTCCTACAAAATTTCTTGAATTTATAGCTCTTCATACCCCAATTACCACCTTGAGCTTTGAACAAGTAACAAGCCCTCAGTTTTGTTTGCACTGAATGCAGATGTGAAGTCTCATTTTACAAAATGGCCCACTGCGGTGATGTCTACTTTCATGCTTGAAAATAATTCCCCCTTGGTTTTCATGATGCGACTCTCGTACCTCCACCTCATGATACAAGGAATTAATCATGACAATCAAGGAAGTACTAAGTTTATCGTTTTCCATGATCCACAATGGCCTTCTCCACGTGGACCACCTTTGAAAGCTATCTTCGTCATTAATGTGCATCATTCATGCTCTGTCATCTCCTTCTAAATGATCTCTCTAATGTTTGGGGATATATGAG
>JARHVA010001762.1:1687500-1845000 GCA_037957365.1 Torreya grandis
AAGATGCTAGTGTCTTCAACTTAACAACATACTTAGGAGATTTGATAAGCTAGTACCAACATAATTAAAAAATAATGGCATCCTCATCTAGGGTATTTAAGGGAAGTCTCCCTCCTTCAAGGCTATCCATCAAGGATTGTACTGAGTACACAAACACACTCTTTGAGCTTGTTGTATTCAAAAATAACTATAACAACTACTTAGTGTTCTTAGACACCATACACTAGGTTAACACACATACACATGAAGAGAACCTAACTCCACCCCAATTCTAATTGGCCATACACATCTTCTAGCTAAGAGACAAGGCATAGAATTTGTAGCTAAAAATCCATAATTCAAGCCCTATTTTAACCTTATACAAGACTTGTTATTCAAAGTGAAGATATTAGGACCATACGTACATCACCTCAAGCACAAGATAGTCATAGAATGAATATTTGGCAATGAATTTTAAAGGTGCATATCCATTCCTATACTAGATGCTACATATGATCTACATAGAGTAGTGGCATGGAAGAAAGAGAAGTCTATCTATAATGTGTTAAATAGTTGGATACTCCTTATAGAGATAATGAACTTTAAATACAAGTAACCCACCCCTAAAATGAAATTTATAATGGGAATTTGAATTAGGATGGCCATGTCGAACATGATGTTTAGGTGACCTACCATAAAAATACTTTCTCTAGAATGAGTTTCAATGTTGGATATTATGAGGATGTTAGATATGACTTTTATTCTACAATAGATTATTAGAAAAAAGTTGAGAGTAAATACTTAATAAAAATTAGAGGCCTCCAAGAGGCCACTTTTACATGTTGTCTTACTTTCTCAACACATTCTTAGGGATGGTCTATATCCATAATGGATACCTCTAAAGCCCCATATATAATGTATAAACAACAAGATATACAACTATTAATCCTTAATGCACATCTATGGATACACTCACCATATTGTGCACATTTCTTATAATGTATACCCTCAAGTATGGATGGCCATCCATGAAACCCCTTTGCCTAGGATATAAAAAAGTATCATGGATATGCTATTGATCAGGGGAGACTATTGGCTATTACCTAACTACACATTCATCATGGGAATTGTCAATAAGGGTACACCCTTAAGGATCCTCACGTATCTCCTAAACATGGTGGAAGAACAGGAAACAACCTAAAATATATGGTGGGGTATAGATGGGGATGTGAACAAGAATAATAATTCCTACCTTCATGTCTCACACCTAATGATTATAATAATGTGATACACAAATAGGAAGAACTTATATGATGCTAGAAGATACATAAAATACTACTCCTTGGATTCATATCGTACAACGACAAGGATCCCTATTGACAAGTACAAAATCACATTAAGGATCTAGGAATTGAATAACAACATGATCCATATGATCATAACTTCTTATTCCTTAACACTTAGAATGATAATCAAGTGTTGGAAATGGTGTGATTAGTTTAGATGAAGGAAAGACTTATAAATATCATTCTATGGGAGCCTTCCCTTTATATAAAGGAGGCATAAATTAGACATCATTTAGTTAAAGGATGGGACAAATCTAATTTTTGGACTAATAGACCTACTCAACCAATAAGGGAGTAATGGAAATAAGGGAAATATTATCCTACACCCCTTACAACACTTAAAGAATGGAATAAGTAAATAGGGTTGATAGATACCTCACTAGGGGGAAATAAAGATGAGCCCATCTATCTTGATTCCTCTAATTCTAAGGGCCTATCCAAGGTGTTGTTTCATCACCTCTAGAGATTCCCATTTTGGTTATGTCAACCACATTATCTACTCTTTATATATCTATAGATACCACCCTATGTTATACAAGGAAGAAAAGGTCTCATTCACTTCTAAAGAGCCTAATCATGGAGGGGCATCTAGTGGAGATAGTTGCATAAGAAGAAATTATAGAGGATATTTATGATGATGAGGTAGAGCTATAAAGATTAAAATTCTTGAGCCTCCAATACTCAGAGGACAAGACACCATTTCATCAACAGACATCAAGTGACCCAACTCCTTCTCAAATTTCTATCACTCATGTTATTTCCATTATGTACATTCATATAATTAATACATTTATTCATAATGAATTCACCCCTCCTAGTCCCCCTTCTCTCTTGGTTCCCAAGAAGAAGGTGGATCCTATTCAATTTAATATTGAACTAATTTTTTTAAATCTAAAGGTATATGATTCCTCCTCTACCCTTGCATCCCTTAAATCCATAATTTTTATTAATCCAACTACTTTTAAAACATTCATTCCTTTTTTACCTACTACAATACCTTTTGATACTAATCACCCTAATATAATCAAGAGAAAAGCCACAAAGAAGGTAAATAGAGCAATAGTCATTCCCTAATTAATGTTGCATCTACATAACTATGTTTAATAGTCCCCCCTCCCTATCCTTCTTAGGAAATAATAGTGATAACCACTCACTTTAATGGTTGAGAAGAAGAAGAGGCCAGTATACAAGTCCATCCACTACCATAACATGGTGGAGTAGACTGATCTAATATCATATGGCCTTCTCTGCCTGATCCCCTCTTATAGGAAACCTTAAAGCAAACATCAGGTGAGATAATGGGAGAAACTACATCCTCAAACACTCAACCTATAGATGTATCCCATCTATTCCTCCTACAATTGGAAGTAAGCATACATTTAGGGGCCTTAAAAAGACCTAATTTTGTAACTACACAATTGACCACTATGAGCATAGTTTTTGATAAATCCATTTAGAGTGTGTATAGGGTGAGGAAGATAAAATTGGAATATGGCATTGGTAGAGTGGTTATCCTAGAAGAAAGAAAAGAAATGTTCACCCTGACAAAGAGGAAAGATAATAAACTAGGGCAATCCCCCTATCTAAAACATTTCAAATCCTATATCAAATAACATTAAGATGTCTTAGTATAAATACATGAGGGGATATAAATGACACAAGTATAGATGGAAAATAACTATAGAAAATAATAGAACATCAACAAACTATTAATGTCGTAGCACAAATGGAGATGGACATACAAAATGTAGCATCAAAATCATACAATACCAATGATGCCATTAGTGTAACTAGGGAAGAATTTTCACCCCACATAATAGAGACAAGTAAATTATTGAATTATTTGAAGGTAGATAAAAATAAACTCAAATTCCTTATTATTTTTACAATTGAAAAGTCTTATGTACATTTTAACCTAATGGCACCATTTCCCTCAACATGGTGGCCATCATAAAATAATAGATAATGGGTTGAGGCAATTGAGGTAGTAATGTCAAAGTATTAAAAACATGATACTCACTCTTGTAAAATTTTGGATGATCTAAATATTTATTAGGACAATGATACAACATGAAGACTCATTAATAGGGCTAATTTTCATCAAATTTTGTAGCAAAATTAAAATAATTTCAAGCATGACATATAGGTTAAGACCATATAATACATAGAGGAAGAACTCAATATTTCTATAAAGAAGGTCACTAAATTTGATATATTTAGATATAACTTCAATAATACCAAAGTTGAACATGCAAGCCTTTTGGAGAAAGTGAATAGGTGCATAGGCCTCTATTCATTTACATGGATATAATTATATATCAATAAGACATTGGGTACAACCACTATCAAGATTTTTAAGAAAATAAGAATGCCATCACAACAACTCCCATTTCAATACAATCATCTATGTTAGTTCTTATAACAACCTCGGCTACCATGCACTAACCTAGAGAACCTTGAGAAAAAGTCCAATTTTGTATGTATACATGCATAGATTAATTATAATTTATTTACATTTTATAATTATAATATACATGTAAATTTCATTAAACTGATGTAAGAATGTGCACATTACATGTATTGCATAGGATAACTAATTTTAACATAAATGTAATTAAAATAAGGACACAAAGCATGCAATTTTGAGACTAAAATTAAAATTTGGGTTCTAACTATAACATGTAATTATGAGTTTACGTATAGTTGGAGGATAATGTATCCCTTTCCGAAGTCTATATATCAATGCAATTTTGTATTCCAAGGGGTTGAAATAATAGATCAATACAATAAAAAGTCAATTTTTGACTACCATGCAATTTCATTAGTGATTTTTCCTTCTACTTATTTTATTTTAATCTTTTATTTTTTGGTTGATATAATAAATTAATTTAAAGTGTGTAAAACCTATGGATAAATCTTTTTTTTTACTCAATGTATTCTAGTTGTAGATGTACAAATGCTATTTAAAGTTAGTAATTTTTTTTTAACAATTGGTTTAAACTATATTATTGTTCTTAGTATGTATAAATAATTTTTATTGGTATAGATTTGCCACAACTACCATAGAAGCCTTCTTGTTATGAATTGTAACCTAAAATTTAATGGTATGTAATAACTACTCTAAAGGAAACAACTTTTAGTAGATACCATCAAGTTTCCTATACCATCCTCCCTAGACTTCATAACTATGTTTACCTATGAGTGTGAAATAGTTGTAAATATTTGGCATTAGTTTTAAGAGCATTTTTCCACTAAGAAAACAACCTTGAAGTGAATATTTGAGATCACAAAACCTCCATTTAATCTTTACCCTTCCCTCTTTTTGAATTTTATGTGACTGATATCTAATCACTCTAGATTAGGTATCACCCATCCATCTCAACCACTTAAGTTTGATTTATCTACTAAGATACATTTCACTACAAGTTAACATGGTTAACAACCTACAATCTCTACTTTCTATTTCACCACAAGGTTTTTTAACCCATACCTAAAACTCATGCCTTGGAGTGGATTTCACCTCCACTAAAATCCTAAAATATTAGAGGCTACCTCATTTAAACCTTAGTTGGTGTACAAGGTCAATATCAATAGAAAAAAAAAGTTGTCACTAAAAGGAGGGACACTAGAGACCACCTACATTACCTTAGTGAAAGTTTCACCCTTATCAGGTCTAGGTCTTAATCCAGTCTATTAGTATCACCCTTATCATTACATAGAAGGCATAGATCTGCATTGGTTGTTCCCAATGTACCAAGGGATAGAACACCATCTCTAGTAAGGAATATCCATTCCATTAAACTTACTATGGCCCAAAAACACCCTTAGTAAATTTTTCCATTACCTTCCCAAGAGACATACACAATTTTCCTAAAAAAATAGAGAAACATTTACCTTCTTTCTCCCCCTTAGGAGGGAAAACTACAAAGGAACACATTAAGGATTTTAAGGCTACATTAAGATTGATGAATGTTGTTGATGAAAATATTTCATTAAGGTCTTTACTATTTACCTTAAAAGATGTTTCTTATGATTTGTACCTAAAACTTTAAGAGATATCACTCCTTATAACATGTGTCAGAGCATATTTCTTTCCAAATTTGGATAAGTTACCAATCCTAGACTAGTATCTCAACACTTTACTAGCATGAAAAGAGAACCTAATGAACCAATTTTGGATTTCAACACTAGATTTTAGAATATGTACACTTGGATTAACTCAAAGTAAATAATAGATGAACTATCAGCATTAGATATGTATAAAAATTCTTTATACCCAATCATAGTAGCGTTCCTATGAAGAGATACTACTACCACTACTCTAGATTTAACATATATATAGGTTATCAAAATTGATTGATAGTTGCACCCTTAAATACTCAGCACTCTAAATATCAACATTGGTTTTTTAGCTCTAAATATAGTACCTCACATCAATCAAAATGTTCCTAATTTTAATAAAAATAAATTATATGCACTGCCTCCTCTAATTTAGTAAGTGCCCAACCAAAACTATTGTTATATGAATAACTAGGTATAGATGAATAGTCATCAGCCAAATCAACATTAAATTCCCTTTAATTGTATATTTGTAAAAGGAAATAATTATAAAAAATCATAATTGAATTCCATCCAAATAATCATATATAAATTGAGTAATGACTTATTGATAATGCATATAAAAATGGGAAACACCATTATCCAAAATAATAACCAAAATCTTAGGTTTCAAAGATACAACAAGCCCTTTAATAGGCCTACTAATAGTATAGAGTATCATTTCAAAAAAAATTTATAGAGATTAACATAGTAGAGATGAAACTTCCAAATTGGTGTAGAGTCCATAATACATCACATCATGGTGAACTTGAATGTGTGGATTTTTGTGCAGTGTTTGAGATATTTTAGAGAGAAATTGAAAGGAAAAATTTGATGATTAATCCACAAAATTTCATCTAGAAGTTGGATATTTAAAAATAGTAATGATATTTAAAATAAATGAGTCTTCTCTTCCTAGAATAATGTGATAAAAAATATCAGACAACTCTAATGAAGTTAAAATTTTCTATCAATACTAAATATGCAATTATAACATGAGGATTAAGTAGCTCTTCATAATGTATAATCTTTTAAATAACATTTATACTCCACCAAATCCATGAGCTAACAACAATCCACCTCCTCCTAAAGGTAATTTCATCTATAGAATAAATAAGAACATGGTAAAGTGGGCTACAACATTGTTGAAGACATCAAGAAGATTAAATCTAACATTACTCTTCATGAATTATCGTAGATTATAGAACAAAAGGATATCTTATGAAAGTCTATAATATGAAAAATAATTATCGATGAGATAAATTCTAATCAAACCAATGTCATATACAAAATTAAACCTAAAGTTTCACCTTTATTATTAACTATCCAAGCATTTATAAAGAGCATCCATAATTTTTTATTCAATTCTAAAGCTTTAACCATGATCATGCCTATTTTGATTTGCCATAATTTGGGTTTGACCCCAAATTTATTTAGGACAATGGTTTCAAAATTGGATAAGATAGTTGTCCCTATAATAAGAGATTTGAATGATGTTAAAATCCAAGTATCATATGAACCATGAGTATAAATTATGAGTGGTATACTAGAAGTAAACATCCTAGAAGGATACAAACTCCTTCTTAGTAGAGACTGGCCCAAGACATTCAATGGGTATGTAGAAATAGACTTATCTCACATTTGGTTACCATGGAGAGGTATTATAAACCATATTTGAACTGATAAAGATTCAAGAATGAAGCACTCAATTATATAATACAATACCAAGAATTAATATGTAAGTTATAAATATCCTAACCTTCAGATTTATACCTTCACTACAAAGCATGAAGTGAATGAATCAGAAGTCTAGAGACCTTCCTAGTTGTGGAACCTCCACTTCGATGATGCAAGATCCAAGTAAGGATTAGGTGTAGACATTGAATTGGTAGAACCACAAAGTAAGAAATACACATCAAATAAAAAACTCTAGTTCTCTTACACCATTAACAAAGTAGAGTATGAAGCACTAATAATAGGATTACATTTTTCTCTTAAAAATAATGTCAAACAACTCTTGATTTATGGTGAATTAGATCTTGTAGCTTATCAGGTCATAAATAAATACTAGTGAAAGTTCTCATATCTAAAAAGGTATGAACATAGAGCAAGGGAATTGATTAAATATTTTTAGGATTTTAACATAATGGCTATACCTAGAGAATAAAATTAAGTTATTTATTTATTAAATACCTTAGATTTAAACTTGTCACCCTTATAAGAGTCCATGGTATAAAGATTCTCTAATGAACTAGTATCTTTTCCATCAGTTCTAGAAAACATGGAAAATTTCTAAGTCTTTGATGATGACAAATAGATTATCTAATTCTAAAATAACTCAATATAATTTGACTCTCAAATCATTGATGATAGGGAAATTAGTTATTTATGTGACAAGGAATTAGGGGAAGGAATTATTCAACTAATGGAAAAATTCCTCCCCTTGGAAATGGTTTCCTTATAAATGAATTTTGATTTGGATCCTCAATCTTAGCATAAAAGTCAACCAAAATTAAATGAATCTTAATTCAAAAAGAAAAATCTAGGATATGAGTGTAACCCATGATATTTCAACATTGGTCTCACCTGTACTCCAAAATAAAAATGTAAAATGAAGATTTTTCTCACTTAGTACAAAGATGTAATTGCATGGACATATGAGTACCTAAAGGTTTACAACCCAAGGATCATTACCTATATAATTCCATTTAAGTTGTAACAAAAACCATTTGAACAAAGATAAATACTAGTAAACCCTACCCTAGAACCCTTTATTCAGAAGGAAGTTGAGAAATTATTGAGTGCAAAAATAGTTTTTCCTATTATAAATTCTACTTGGGTGGCTAATTTAGAAACTATCAGGAATAAAAGTGGAGAGATCAAGATCTTTATTAATTTTATACACCTAAACAAATCCTTTAAAAAAGATAACTATTCATTACCTTATTTTGATGAAGTCATACAAATAGTGAGTGGTTTAGAAATTATGTATTTCTTAGATGAGTTTTTAGTGTTTAACTAGGTGCTAGTAGAATCAAAAGACATAATGAAGACAACATTCACCATAATTTGGGGTAGTTATATGTATAATATGATGTCATTCAACCTATTTAATGCATGTACTACATTTCAATAAGATATGGACCACACCTTATAGGGACTGATAGATAAATGTATAATTACCTATATGGATTACCTCATAGTCTTCTAAAAATCAAGTACTAATCACATAAGACACCTATGATCAATCTTTTAAAGGTACATAAACTTTGGCATTTTGATGAACCCCAAGAAGAGTATGTTTGGTATTATAAAAGGAAAGATTCAAGGTCATATAGAAAACAAATATGGGATTATGATTGACCTAGATATAATTCAATGAATATCAAATATTATTTTCCCAAATATAAAGAAAGAACTAAAATATTTATTTACAAAGATAAACTTCATGAGAAATTTTATATCAAGCTTTCCAGAAATCATTAGACTTATAAATTCAATTCTCAAGAATGATTCTAGAGTGAAATAGACAATAGAGGCTCAAAAGTACTTCCAATACATTAAAGATGCAATATTTGAATCCCCTATACTGATAAGTCTAGACTTCACCAAATACTTCTTCTTGTATTCATTCACCTCAAAACACACTATTGTTGTCATGCTCACCTAGAAGAAAGAGGAAAATGAGAATCCTATCACATTCATGAGTATAAATTTAAAAGAAATAGAATTCAAGTATTCCATGATAGACAAAAAAAATCTATACCATTTTTAAAGTGTTGATGAAATTTTGAAATTACATCTTGAGGAACAAAATAATTACCAATGTACCAAATCCTATTATCAAGCTCACTTTATCAAAAAATAAATTGGGAGAATTCATATGTAAGTGGATGGAAAAATTGTAGGAATTTGACATGGAGATCAATAATAACAATATCATTAGAGTTAGAGTCATCATTTACCTCCTAATTGAGGCTAACCCATGCATCACCATTGAAGAGATTTTTGAAAACCAAGTAGCTAAAGGGGATTGGTTTATTGACATTATTCAATATTTTATCATGGGTAATTGTTCCTAGAGATCAAAAGAGAATAAAAGAGAGACTTGAGTTTTAAAATCAATCACTAAATTATCATAAAGTTAATATTATATATAAATAATTATAAAGGCATATACCTGATATGTGTATAACTAGAGGAAGTTTAATAAATTATAGAAAAATTTAACCAAAAGATAGGAAGTGGTCATCCCTCTAAAAAACCACTACCCATAAGATCATTAAAATGGGTTATTATTGACAAATAGTCTTCAAGGATATAAATTTTCACATATAAATGTGCCATGAATGCCAAATCCTAGTAAATACAGAAGTACACGCAACCATTCCTCTATAACCTATTAGTAAAGGAAAACCATTCACCTAATAGGGCTTAGACTTCATTGGGGTCATTAATCATAATTATTTAGTAGGCCACAAGTGTGTACTCACTATTATAGATTATTTCAAATGATGGATGGAAGATGTGACTACAAAGTATTCAAGAGTGCAAGATGTGATCAACATTGTAGAGAAAAATATGGCAACTAGATTTGGTCCTCCTATCTCTCTAATCTATAACAATGGTCTAACATTCCAATCATCTAAATTTATTGAATGGGATGATGATAATAAAATCACCATAAGGTCATCATCAAACCATTACCCAAAAGTAAATAGGTTGGTTGAATCAACAAATAAGAATATAATTGATGTAATTAAGAAATATACAACAAGAAAACTTAGTTATTGGAACATTTTACTAAATTACACACTATGGGATAATTGACCAAGATATAAATAGCTAATTAAAGCCTCACCTTACTTATATTCTATAGAAAATAACCTATTTTCCTAATTATGCTTAATTTGACAATATATCAATTTATGCAGGAATACATGGAACCAAGTAGAATGTGGAGTCTTAACTAGTAAATATAATATAAATGGAAGACTCAAATACTAAGGCCTGATAGAATTTTAGTAAATATCAAGATATAGTGAAAATATGGTTTGACAATATAAAAAAATTTAAAACATTCATAATATCTAACCGAGAGCTTCTATGAGACAAAGCCCATGAAAAGAAAAGAAAACATGACAACTTTATACCATTATGGATTGGACCGTATTAGATTCCATAGATCTTGCGTAACAATGCTTTTCATTTGAGAGACATCTAAGCTAATGAGATGACAAATCCAGTTGATGGATAGTTTTTGAAGCATTAAGTCATGGTTGTACCATCTATAAATGTTCTTGAAAACAACAAAGGTGATGGTATGAGTAGGATTAGGGTATATTTATTATTTTATTAGATGTATTTTATGGCTTTCATAGAATAGTTTCCATGCTTCCTAAATTAGCTTTCCTAGTTTTTAGTAATCTTTTTATACAATAGTTCCCCAATTTCTAGATTAGACATTTCCATTTATCTTATGGAAATATGATCAACATTTCCTAGTATCATCAAAATCAAATATCCAACATTCCATGATAATTCCTTTAACATGTTTAAAATCCTAAGTATCATCTTGTGGTAAAACACACCAATAATAGGTACATCAATTTGTTTCTTTATAAGACCTTGTATTCATACATTTTATATTTTAAGGACTCAATTTAACAACAAGAAGATGGATCATGAACAAGCTAACACTAAATACTTTAATCAAGCATGTAAAGGCTACTCTCATTACTATATAATAATTTTATAAAGTTTTTTCACTTTCTTGGGACCAAATTAACTTATTAAATTAACACTTATTTGAGTAAATAACCACTGATATGGTTATAATTGATATAGATAGTCTGGTAAATTTATGATTTGATAGATACTAGTTCATTGTGGTTTCTACTCTCCCTCTCCTAATCAAATTTATTCAAAAGAAAACACAAGGATCAAAGAATCTTGAAAAGAATGATCCAATAGGCATGGACGTAAAAATATAAATGTTATTAAAGAGCTTAAAATAATAAAATAAATTCAATGCACCAAACATCATGAAAGAACATAGGAGAAGGAAAGATATGGAACCCATGGTACCTATATTAGTGCTATGGATTCCTATCTAGAAGTAGAGAAATAGAAGAGATTACCAAAGTTTTAAATCCTTTTTTAAAAATTAGAGTTAAACCTATAGTTGTCACACTTCTTTGCTAAGGTTATCGTAACAAGGATGAAAGGAAATCACCCCCCCTCACACAAATAGATCTAGGGTAAATGAGGAAGTAGGTGTGTTATATGTGGATGATGGGAGTCTCTTTTATGTTTCAGATTTTATTATCCTATGTATGATAGATTATGTTTGATCTAAGAGTTGTTATCTAAATACTTAGGAGTATTCACCCTGTAAGTCACCATTTATTGTACCCAACATACCCCATTCTTCTTTTATCAGAATAGGGGCCCATTATCTTTTGAAATCAACCTCTAACCTTATTTTTGAAAATAATTTAAAAGTAAAGGCCTTATGAATTTCAATAACTTTATTATTTGGTAGGCATAGGAATGTATATACATATTCTCTTTTGGGATTAACCTATTAATGATCTTTCGAGGTTATTTATATATATGATTAGACTCGTCTTCTTTGTTGAAATTATTTAGTGTAACTACTTAACATATTTATGTCTTTGATTATTCTATTTAGTGAGTCTCTTTGGTGATTTTTATCAACACTTACATTCAATGAATTCCTGTATTAGGTTATGGTATTTGTAAATTATTTTTAGTGAGTCTCTTTAGTGATTTTACTTAGTGAATCACTCTATCATATTTTAGTCTTCAACACTCTACATTCTATATATCTTGTAATAATTTATTTCTTCAACATTTTATTTTAGAGGATTTATTCCAAAAAATGCATTCAATAATTTAGGTCTCAAAAGTCAAAGTTTCATTCAATAGGTATTATAGTTATTTGGGATTTAATACTTGGTCACTATTCTTTAGGAACCAAATCTCTAGTTTTGCACTTTAATTTATCTTGGTTTTTGGAAAGATTTGTATGTTAATTTTACTTGATAGGTTCATTTGATAGTTATGTCTTTGGTATTTTTATTTGATTGAAGAGTTTTTCACATTTTGGTCTTCAGCAAAAGTGTTCAAGGATTTTGTTTGACAAAGTTTCCTAACACATTTAGGTATTTAATGGTTTTTCTCAACAAAAGAGTTATGATAGTTAGGTCCTCAACAAAAGTGCTTAGAAATTTTATTCAAGATGATTGAAAATATTGTTATACCCTAATTCCTAATTTGTTACTACTGAAGGATTCATTACTTTGTGAACTAAAGCTGAAGAAGTGATGAAAATGACACTTGGCAAAGGGAAATCATATGGCACTCCTACTAGATGTCAAAAGTGCATATGTATCATACCTTCCAAATGAGGTGGAAAAATTTGAATTAAATAAAAAAAATTAGGTTATAGATGTTGAAAATTAATGGAATACAAACTATAAGTCAATATAAAATCTATATCAAATAAGTTAGAATGATGATGTGCCCATTCAATCTTGAGTTAACTCACAAATTTACTTACTCTCATATGATAGAACACTATCCACCAACATATTTGACTTAATAACATACTTAGGAGATCCAAGTGAGTAAATTTCAAACTATTACCAACTTAAATATATAATAATGGCATCCCCATCTAGGGTATTCTAGGAAACTCTCCCTCCTTCAAGGTTCTCCATCAAGCATTATAATGAGTAGACAAACACACTCTTTGAACTTATTATATTCAATAATGACTATAAAAACTACTTAGTGCTATGGGATACCATACATTAGGTTGACACACACATGAAGATAACCTAAATCTATCCCAATGATAATTGGCCATAGACCTCCTCTCACTCAAGATATAAGGGCTACAATTCATAGCTATGAAGCTAGATGCCATGACCTATATTGACCTTCTGTGAGACTTGTTCTTTATAGGGAAGATATCAAGAGGAGCATAGTTTCATCACCTTGAGCACAAAATGATCATATCATAAATATATCATGATGAATTTCAAATGTACCTCTCTCTTCCCATCTCATAAGCCACCTATGATCTCTAGAGAGTAGTGGCATGGAAGAAATAGAAGTATGTTGAGAAGATGCTTAGAAATTGAATGATACCCATAGAGAAAATTAAATTTAAAGACATACAACCCACCCCAATAATGAAATTTATATTTGGAATTTGAATTGGGATGGTCCTATTGAATAGGCTATATAGGTAACCTACCATTAAATTCCTTCAACTAGAATGGGTTCCACTACTAGATATTTTAAGGACATCAAAGTTAAACTTTACTCTAAGAGAGATGATGGGATCAAAGTTACAAGAGTAAATGTTTAATAAAGATAAGATCACTCTAGGAGGCCACATTTTCATGATGTCTTACTTATTTGACACAGTCCTAGGGAAGGTATATATCCCAAATAGCTCACTCTGTACCACCCTCCAAACTCTATAAAGAATAATATATGCAAGTACTACTCCATTATTCACATTTATATATACACTCACCATATTGTGCATATTGATGAGGATGTCTACACATGAGTATGTTTGGCCATCCATGAAACCCTTTTGCCTAGGATATCAAAAAGTATCACAGATACACTACTAATTAGGGGAGACTAATAGATACACCATGACCACACACAAATCATGTCAATTGGACATAAAGCTACACCTCTAATTCTCCCCATGTATTTCCTAGACAACGTGGGGAACAAGAAATATCTTACCATCTATGGTGGGGCATAGATGAGGATATGCACGTGAAGAAAAAATCCTACCTTAATGGCTCACACTAAATTATTAGAATAATAGGTTACACCAATATGAAGAACTTCTATGAGGATGTAATATGTAGAGAATAATATTGATTGGATTCACTACCACATAAGGACAAGGATGCCCATGGATAAGTGCAAAACCACATTAAGGGGTTAGGCATTGAATATCAACATGATCCCTATGATCACAAATCCTTGTTCTTTAATGATCAAAATGATGATCAAGTTTTATAAAGGGAATGATCAATCTAGATGAAGGAGGACATTATAAAGCTCATTCAAGGGGAGCCTTCCCTTTCTATAAAGGAGTCATGAACTAGACTCTATCCGAATGGAGGATGGCACATATCTAATATTTTAAATAGAATACCAATTCAACCAATAGGTGATCAAGAGGATCAAAGGAAATAAATTAAATATTATAAAACACCCCCTAAAATAATTTAAAAAGTGAAGAAGGAACCAGGGGTACTAATCAACTCACTAGGGGGAAGTCAAGATGAGCCCATATGCCTTGATTCCTCAGATTTTGAGGGTCGTACCCAAGGTTATTTCTAATCACCTCTAGATATTATTGTTATGGTTACCTTAACCACATAATCAAATCCTTTGACAACTCTTAATACCAACCACTATAATACAAAGAATCCAACATCTCATTCCCTTACATTGAACATAACCATGTAGGGACCTTCAGTGGAGTTGGATACACATGAGTCAATTAAAGAAAATATTTATGATGAGGAGGTAGAGATATTGTTAATCATAAGATATACTAAGAGTTGGGGTGAATCAATAAATCATATATCTTATAAAACTTTCCCTTAATAAAATTACACTTAACCAAACATTCATGATATACAATAAAATTCAAACAATAAACACACCACAAGATAGAGAGAGACACCAGATACAACGTAGAAACCCAATGAGGGAAAAACCATAGAGAACAATCTCAAGTATATGAATGAGCACCAACTAAAACAATATTCCCAAGCACCAACTGGTAGGAGCATCAACCCCGTTATTGAGCACCAACAAAAAAACTATTGATGAGCACCAACCCATAAGAGCACCAACCCCTTTGCTAAGCACCAACTTATCAACAATTCATGAGCACCAACCCACAGGAGCACCACCCCTTTGTTGAGCACCAACATAAAAGAAATTCATGAGTATCAACCCACAGGAGCACCAACACCTTTGCTAAGCACCAACATAGCAACAATTCATGATCACTAACCCAAAAGAGCACTAACCCCTTTGTGTATACCACACAACTCTCTCAATGTTTCTATCTCAACAAATGATAGTTCATTACAACATCTCTTTCTTCTCTCTCACCTTTGCTCTTCTAAGCTAGATATGACAAATAAAAATCATATTCATCTCTCACAAATTCTTTTCTAAGCTAGATATTACTATCTCAAATCAAACTCTATCTCACACATTACAAATGGCTTCTCAAGCCTTTATTTATATCTTTATAAATGACCTTTGGCCTTCCCCCTTTGTGACCCTTTAATCCTCATGGAAAATGGTGCCAAACATGCATGACCCTTCATGAGAAAAAATGTCATTCCCTCTTTTGTCTTTACCTTGGTGACTTTTCATATTCCTCAAAGTGTCCCTTCATGAGAAATTCTACCCTTCCTCTTTTGTCTTCACTTGGTGACTCTTAGAATTCCCCAATATGACTCTTCATGGGAAAATTCACACCATTCTTCTTTTGTCTTTACCCCATGACTCTTTTACTTCTCCATGGGCCCTTCTTTTATATTATATGCAACCAAAAATATATTTGTTAATATTAAATAAATATTAACACACATTAGCCAAGATATATCTATTACAAACATTATTAAATTCAATGGGGGCTTTATAACCAATAATGCTAGACATTTGACATCAATGATAATATTTCTAACAATCTCCCCCTTTGTCAATGATGGCAACCTCAATCTTGAAACTACCACATCCTAAATCTTGCACATATTGTCATTTGAAAACATACAGTAACTCCCCCTTACTATAGCAACCTATACTTATTCCCTTTACCTATTTCCACACCTGTACCTATACTTGTTATTCTCCCCCTTATACATCAATGGCAAAAGGCCTACCTAGATCTAACACTTAGCTCCCCTCAACTAATGCTGAACCTTAATGGTAGGAAGTAAAGGAATTTTCTCCCAAATTATATAGTAGATACTCAAATGTGTCTTTTAGTAGTGGCTTTGTGAAAATATCTACAATTTACTTTGTAGTACTAATATATTCCATCATAACCTATTGATCTACAACCTACTCTCTCAAGAAGTGATATCTAATGGGAATATGATTTGTTATAGATTTTTTGAAATATTTATATCACTTGTGTTATCACAAAAAATGGAAATAGGTTCATCATAATTTACCTTGATATCTTCCAATGTTTGCTTCATCCAAAGCACTTGAGTACAGCACAATACTACTGCAATATATTCTACTTTAGTTGTAGAAAGTGATACTAAATTTTACTTCTTGCTTAACCATGATACTAAGCTATCAGCAAGGAAGAAAGCTCCTCCACTTATAGTCTTTCTATCATCCAAGCACCCTGCCCAATCTAAATCTGTATAAGTAACCAAAGTTAAATCTTTACTTGTGGGATACTATAATCCATAATCCAATGTCCCCTTGATATATCTAAATATTATTTTCACCAACTAAACATGGCTATCTCTTAGAGATGATTGATATCTGGTAACCATACCTACTACGTGCATGATGTCTAGCCTCGATGCTGTCAAATATAAAAGACTAACAATCATAGATCTATACAATTATTGATCTTTAATAGGTAAATCTTCATCCTTTCTCACCTTATTTCCTATACACATAGGTGTGCCAACTGGTGCACAATCCTCAAAACAAAATTTCTTCAACGTTTCCTTGGCATATTTACTTTGAGATATGAAAATTCCTTTATTTGATTGAAATATTTGTAATCCTAAGAAAGATGATAATTCTCCAAGCATAGACATCTCAAATTCCTTTTGCATTCTATCAAAAAATTATTGTCATCTTTTCAATATTTCCTCCAAAAATGATATCATCAACATATACCACAACAATCAATTGATGCTCACCTTCTATTTTGATGTAAAGATTACTGTCAGCAAATCCTCTCTTGATTCCTTGATCTTGTAGGTATTTATCAAGTCTTGCATACCAAGCTCTGGGAGCTTGTTTTAATCCATACAATGCTTTCTTCAATCTACATACATGGTTACTAATATTTGAGAGAATAAAACCCTTAGGTTGCTCAATGTAGACCTCTTCTTCAAGATTCCCATTTAAGAACGTAGATTTGACATCCATCTTAAATACTTTGAAATTTTTAAACACTAAATATGTAAGAAACATTCTAATAGCCTCTAACCTTGCCACAGGTGCAAAATTTTCTTCACAATATATTCCCTCAATTTGAGCATATCCTTTACATACTAGTCTTGCTTTATTTCAGGTTACTTCTCCATTTTTATTCAACTTATTTTTTATAAACTAATTTTGTTCCTATCACATTATGATCTTTTGGTCTAGGCACTAATTCCCAAGTATCATTCTTTTCTATTTGATTTAATTCTTCATCCA
Source organism: Torreya grandis (assembly GCA_037957365.1). Classification (NCBI taxonomy): domain Eukaryota; kingdom Viridiplantae; phylum Streptophyta; class Pinopsida; order Cupressales; family Taxaceae; genus Torreya; species Torreya grandis. Next base: position 1,705,407 of record JARHVA010001762.1, read on the forward strand.
TAGCCTTAACCCAATGCTCATCATGTCTATCTACTGAAAAAGTTCTAGGCTGAATTTTATATAACAAATAGAAATTAACTTGCTCAAATTCACTTACCATCATTCTTCTAGTGTGAATTCCTTCTTTTATGTCCCTGATGATGTCAATTTCATCATGATTTATCTAGACATATTTGGATGGAGTCTTGGTTCCCTTTTTCTCCTTCTCTTTCTCATCTTTATTTGATTCTTCAAATCCTTCCTCTTTAATGATTTCAAGAATGTCTACTAGATCACTGATTCTTTGTATTCCATTTTCATCTATCCTGACACTTGTACTTTCAATAGTTTTCTTAGTTCTTTTGTTATAACATTTATAAAGTTTACTTTTGCAAGAATAACCAAGAAATATACCTTCATCTACTCTTGATTAAAACTTACCATGTTTTTCATTAGTTCTCTTTATGAAGCATTTGCTATCGAAAACTCTGAAATAATTAATTATTGCTAGTTTGTCTTTCCATAGCTCATAAGGAGTCCTATCACTATTGAATCTAAATAAATCTCTATTCTAAATATGCACTGATGTACCAATCTCCTCTCTCCAATATTTATCTACTATCTTGGATTCATTTAGCATTGTCCTCACCTTCTCCTGAACTATTCTATTTTTTTGTTCAACTACTCAATTTTGTTGTGGAGTTTTGGCTGCTAAATAAAGTCTCTTTATTCCATGATCTTCAAAAAAGTCAATAAATTTATATGACATGAATTCTCCTCCTTGATCTGATCTTAGACACTTATTCTTCAAATTAGTTTCACTTTCAACTAATTCTTTGAATGCTTTAAACAATCTAAAATCTTCTAATTTTTTCTTTAGAAGCATTACCCAAGTCATACGTGAAAAATAATCAATAAGCAAGATAAAATATTTATCACCTTGAGTGCTTTGAGTCCTCATAGGTCCACATAGGTCAGTGTGAACAAGCTCTAGCATCTGAGTGGTCGAATACTCTTTTGTTTTAAACTGCCTTTTCATCTACTTCCCATGCTGACAAGGTCCACAAAACATGTTAGATGGCTTTGCAATCTTTGGAAGATTCCTGACTACTTGCTTTTTGATGAATTTTACAAGATTTTCAAAATTTATGTGTTCCATTCTCTTGTGCCATAGTCAACTTTCTTCAATCTGACTCAAACAACATTTTTGACCTTTGATGTCTAATAGTATATACAAGTTATTACCTATTCTCTGAGCATCTGTAACCAATACATCTGAATATTTTCTTCTAATTTCATAACCTTCTACATATAACTTTAGTGTGTGCCCCTGATCACACATTTGACTTACACTCAAACTATTATGCTTAAGACCTTCTACATATAAAACATTTTCAGTTTTAGTTCTACCATTATCTAAACTTAGTGTACCTTTTCCAGTAATTCTAGTAGTAGTATTGTCTCCAAATTTCACTATGCTAGCATTGAGCTTTTTTAAGTTTATGAACTTTCTCTTGTCTCTTTTCATTTTCCTTAAAGATCCACTATCAATGAACCATGGATTTTCTTCATTTATTACATGCAAAGCTGTCTGGACCAACATATAATCTTTAGGTTGTTTCTTCTGCCATGTCTAAACCTTTTTTTTGATGAATGGAGCCTTGAAACCCTGGTCCTTTTTAACTGACTCAAACACACTTCTACAATAATTATTTATGTGTCCTAAGTTGTTACACTTGTAAAAAATTAAGGCTTATTTATCAAAGCTTGATAGAGGAGCAAAAGAGTTGTAGCTTCTGCTTGACTCTACATGACTTTCCTTTTCCTTATTTCTGAGTCTATTAGCTCTTTTTCTACATTTTAATTTATTATGACCATATACATTAAAATAAAAATAGTAACCATGAAAATAGGACCTATTTATGTATCCATAACCTGATTGGCTTTTGTAGCTTTGTTCCCTCTAGGCTTCTTTGTTTGAGATGACCTCTGTATTCTTCACTTCTTCCCTCTTTGTTTATTCTTTTGTAAGAGCTTCAACATATCTCTTTTTATTTTCAAAACTAATACCTATCTTATCTAATATTTCCTTTTGGTTTTCTAATATCTTATTTAGCATATTAGTGTTATTCTGAAATTTTGAATCATTGGCTAACCCATTGATTGATTTATTTATTTTATCAAGATCTACTTTTAAAGAAGTAATTTCAATAACATACCTTTCACATTATTATCTTACTATTTTCAATTATTCCATTAGATATTCTTCACTCTTCTTGGCTTCTTCAAAGTGTGCTTTTAGATCTTCAATTATCTCCTTTGACTCCTTTTCATTTTTCTCAATCTGGCACTTCAATCTTCAATTTTTCTTTTCAACGTCTTTTAACTCTTTCAAAGCACAAATGAGTTCTCCTTCCAGATTCACTTTAGTTTAATCCTCTTCTTCTTCTTTATCGACTATTCTTTTGCATGTAGAGGCACCTTCATGTATGGCCATCTTGTGCTATCCCGATCTACCTTCAAGCTGTAAAACTTTTTCAAAAAGAACCTGCTTTGATACCAATTGTTAAGCATGAGATATACTAAGAGGGGGGTGAATCAATATATCATATATCTCATAAAAATTTCCCTTAATCAAATTCCACTTAACCAAAAATTCAAGATATGTAATAAACCTGAAATAATAAACACACCACAATATAGAGAGAGACACCAAATATAACGTGGAAACCCAATGTGGAAAAAACCATGGAGAAAAATCTCAATTATATGAATGAACACCAACCCAAATAATATTCATAAGCACCAACTTGAAGGATCACCTACCCCTTTGTTGAGAACCAACACATCAACCATTCATGATTACCAACCCATAGGAGCACCAACACAACAACAATTCATGAGCACTAACCCACAAGATCACCAACCCCTTCCCTGAGCACCAACACAATAAAAATTCATGAGAACCAACCCACAAGAGCACCAACCCCTTTGCTAAGCACCAACATAGCAACAATTCATCAGCACCAACCCAAAAGAGCGCCAACCCCTTTGTGTATACCACACAACTATCTCTCAATGTTTCTATCTCAACAAATGATAGTTCATTACAACATCTCTTTCCTCTCTCTCCCCTTTGCTCTTCTAATCTAGATATAACAAATACAAATCATATTCATCTATGACAAATTCTCTTTTAAGCTAGATATTACTATCTCAAAATAAACTCTATCTCACACATTACAGATGGTTTCTCAAGCCTTTATTTATAGCTTTCCAAATGACCTTTGGCCTTCCCCCTTTGTAACCCTTCAATTCTAGTGGAAAATGGTGCCAAACTTGCATGACCCTTCATATCCTTGCCTTTGAAAAGTCATGTGGTGACCCTTCATGAGCAAAAACATCCTTCCCTCTTTTGTCTTTACCTTGGTGACTTTTCGTATTCCTCAAAGTGTCCCTTCATGAGAAATTATGCCCTTCCTCTTTTTTCTTCACTTGGTGACTCTTGAATTTCCCCAAGATGACTCTTCATGGGAAAATGTGTTGCATTATTCTTTTGTCTTTACCTCATGACTCTTTCACTTCTCCATGGGCCCTTTTTTTGTCTTATATGCAATTAAAAATATATTCATCAATATTAAATAAATATTAACACACATTAGCTAAGATATATCTATTAAAAACATTATTCAACTCAATGTAGCCTTTATCACCAATAATTCTAGACCTTTGACATTAATGATTATATTTCCAATAATCTCCCCCTTTGTCATTGATGGCATCCTCAATCCTGAAACTATCACATCTTGAATCCTGCACATACTGTCATCTAAAAACATACAGTAACTCCCCTTTATTGTAGCAACATGTACCTATTCCCTGTACCTATTTCTACACCTTTACCTATAACTATTATTCTCCCCATTTGAAATCAAAGGAAAAGGGCCTACCTGGAGCTAACACTTAGCTCCCCCTCAATTAATGTTGAACCACAATGGCAGGAAGTAAAGGAAATTACTCCCACCTTCTCTCGTAGATACTCAAATGTGTCTTTTGGTAGTGCCTTTGTGAAAATATTTGTAATCTTCTCTATAGTACTAATATATTCCATCTTAACCTATTGATCTATAACATGCTCTCTTAGAAAGTGATATGTAATGGGAATATGTTTTTTTCTTGAATGCATTACTAGGTTATTCAAAATATTTATAGCACTTTTGTTATCATAAAAAATGGAAATATATTCATCATAATTTACTTTGATATCTTCCAAAGTTTGCTTCATCCAAAGCACTTGAGTAAAACACAATACTACTAAAATATATTCTACTTCAGCTATAGAAAGTGATATTGAATTCTACTTCTTGATCAACCATGATACTAAGCTATCACCAAGGAAGAAATTTCCTCCACTTGTACTCTTTCTTTCATCCAAGCACCCAACCCAATCTGAATTTGTATAAGCATCCAAACTGAAATCTTTACATGTGGGATAACATAATTCATAATCTAATGTCCCCTTGATATATCTGAATATTCTTTTCACCAACTAAAAATGACTATCTCTTGGAGATGATTGATATCTTGCAACCATACCTACTATGTGCATGATGTTTGGCCTCGATGCTGTCAAATATAAAATACTACCAATCATAGATCTATACAAATATTCATTTATCACAGGTGAATCATCATCCTTGCTCACCTTATTTCCTATACACATAGGTGTGCCAACTGGTGTACAATCCTCAAAACCAAATTTCTTCAACATTTCCTTGGCATATTTACTTTGAGATATGAAAATTCCATTATTTGATTTAAATATTTGCAATCTTAAGAAAAATGATAATTCTCCAAAGATAGACATCTCAAATTCTTTTTTACATTTTATCAAAAAATTCTTTTGTCATCTTTTCAATATTTCTCCAAAAATGATATCATCAACATATACCACAACAATCTATTGATGCTCACCTTCTATTTTGATGTAAAGATTATTATCAGCAAATCCTCTCTTGAATCCTTGTTCTTGCAGGTGCTTATCAAGTCTTGCATAACAAGCTCTAAGAGATTGTTTTAATCCATACAATGCTTTCTTGAATCTACATACATGGTTACTAATATTTGAGAGAATAAATCCCTTAGGCTACTCAATGTAGACCTCTTCCTCAAGATTCCCATTTAGGAAGGTAGATTTGACATCCATCTAAAATACTTTGAAATTTTTAAAAATTGCATATGGAATAAACATTCAAATAGCCTCTAACCTTGCCACTGGTGCAAAATTTTCTTCAAAATATATTCCCTAAATCTGAGCATAAAATTTACATACTAATCTTGCTTTATTTTAGGTTACTTCTCCATTTCCATTCAGCTTATTTATATAAACCCATTTGTTCCTATAACATTATGATCTTTTGGTCTAGGGACTAATTCCCATGTATCATTATTTTCTATTTGATTTAATTCTTCATCCATAGCATAAACCCAATGCTCATCATGTATAGCTTCTAAAAAAGTTCTAGGCTAAATTTTAGATAACAAAGAGAAATTAACTTGCTCAGATTCACTTACCATCATTCTTCTGGTGCGAATTCCTTCTTTTATGTCCCCGATGATGTCACTTTCATTATGATTACTCTAAATGTATTTGGATGGTGTCTTGGTGCCCTTTTTCTCCTTCTCCTTTTCCTCATAATCATCTAATTCTTCAAATCGTTCCTCTTTAATGATTTTAGGAATTTCTACTAGATCACTGATTCTTTGTATTCCATCTTCTTCTATCCTTATTCTTGCACTTTCAACAATTTTCTTGGTTCTTTTGTTATAAAATTTATAATATTTAATTTTTCAATAATAACCAATAGAAATACCTTTATCTACTCTGGATTCAAACTTACCATGTTTTCCACCAGTTCTCTTTATGAAGCATTTGCTACCGAAAACTCTAAAATAATCAACTATTGCTAGTTTGTCTTTCCATAGCTCATAAGGAGTCTTGTCACTATTGACTCTTAATTAAGATCTATTCTAAATATACATTGCTATACCAACCACCTCTCTCCAATATTTATCTGCTATCTTGGATTCATTTAGCAGTATCCTCACCATCTCTTGAACTATTCTATTTTTCCATTTAACTACTCCATTTTGTTGTGGAGTTCTAGCTGGTGAATAATGTCTCTTTATTCCATGATACTCACAAAACTCAATAAATTGATTTGACATGAATTATCCTCCTTGATCTGATCTTAGACACTTAATATTCAAATAAGTGTCATTTTCAACTAAAGCTTTGAATGATTTAAACTATCTAAAAGCTTCTAATTTATCACCTTGAGTGATTTGAGTCCTCATAGGTCCACATAGGTTAGTTTGAACAAGCTCTAGCATCTGAGTGGTTGAGTACTCTTTTATTTTGATCTACCTTCTAGTCTGCTTCCCATGCAGACAAGGTCCACAAAGCATGTTAGATGGCTTTAAAATCTCTAGAAGATTCCTAATTTCTTAATTTTTGTTTATGTTGACAAGATTTTCAAAATTTATATGCCCCATTCTCTTGTGCCATAGCTAACTTTCTTCAATCTAACTCAAACAACATTTTTGACCTTTGATGTCTGATAGAAAATACAAGTTATCACATGTTCTCTAAGCATCTACAACCAATACATCTGAATCTTTTCCTCTAATTTCAAAACATTATATATAAAAATTTAGTGTGTGTCCCTAATCACACATTTGACTTACACTCAAAATATTATGTTTAATACCTTCTACATATAAAATATTTTTAGTTTTAGTTCTACCATTATCTAAACTTAGTGTACCTTTTCTAACAATTCTAGCAGTATTATTGTCTCCATATTTCACTATACCACTATTGATCTTATTCAAAGTTATTAACTTGGTCTTGTCTCTTTTCATGTGCCTCAAACATTTTTTATAATTGGACCATGGCTTTTCTTCATTTTTTACATGCAAAGCTGTTTGGACCAACATAAAATCTTTAGGTTGTTTCTTCTGCCATGTCTAAACCTTTTTCTTGATGAATGGAGCATTGAAACCCTAATTCTTTTTAACTAACTCAAACATGCTTCTACAATATTGAGCTATGTGTCTAAAGATATTACACTTGTAACAAATTATGGCCTCTTCATCAAAGCTTGATAGAGGAGCAAGAGAGTTGTAGCTTCTACTTGACTCTACATGACTTTCCTTTTCCTTATTTTTGAGAATGTTAGCTCTTTTTCTACATTATATTTTATTATGACCATATCTATTACAATAAAAATAGTAACCATAAAAATAGGACCTATTTGTGTATCTTTGACCTAATTACCTTTTGTAGCTTTGTTCCCTCCAAGCTTCTTTGTTTGAGATGACCTTTGTATTCTTCACTTCTTCCCTCTTTATTTCTTCTTTTGTAAGATCTTCAACATAGTTCTTTTTCTTTTCAAAACTGATACCTATTTTATTTGATATTTCCATTTGGATTTTTAATATCTTATTCAACATAGTAGTGTTATTCTCAAATTTTGAATCATTGGCTACTTTATCATTGATTGCTTTATTTATTTTATCAAGATCTACTTTTAAAGAAGCAATTTCAATAACATATCTTTCACATTCTTCTCTTACTATTTTCAACTATGCCATTAGATCTTCTTCATTCTTCTTAACTTCTTCAAAGTGTGCTTGTATATCTTCAATTATCTCATTTGACTCCTTTTCATTTTTCTCGACCTGGTGCTTCAATCTTCAATTTTTCTTTTCAATAGATTTTAACTCTTCTAAGAAACAAATGAGTTCTCCTTGCATATTTACTTTAGCTTCATCCTCTTCTTCTTCTTTATCAACTATTCTTTTGCTTTTAGAGGCACCTTCATGTATGGCCATCTTGTGCTTTCCTGATCTACCGTCAAGCTATAAAACTTTTTCAAAAGGAACCTGCTCTGATACCAATTGTTAAGCATGGGATATACTAAGAGTGGGGGTGAATAAGTATATCATATATCCTATTAAACTTTACCTTAATAAAATTCCACTTAACCAAACATTCAAGATATGCAATAAAACTAAAACAATAAACACACCACAAGATAGAGAGAGACACCAGATATAATGTGGAAACCTAATGTGGGAAAAACCATGGAGAACAATCTCAATTATATGAATGAGCACCAATGTAAACAATGCTCTCAAGAACCAACTTATAAGAACACCAACCACTTTGCTAAGTACCAACATAATATCTATTCATGAGCACCAACCCATAGGAGCACCAACCCCTTTGTTGAGCAGCAACACAACAACAATTCATGAGCACCAACCCACAGGAACACCAACCCCATTGTTGAATACCAAAACATCAACAATTCTTGAGCACCAACCCACAAGATCACCAACCCCTTTACTGAGCACTAACATAACAACAATTCATGAGCACCAACCCATAGGAGCACCAATCCCTTTGTGTATACCACACAACTATCTCTCAATGTTGCTATCTCAATAAATGATAGTTCATTACAACATCTATTTCATCTCTCTCACCTTTGCTCTTCTAAGCTAGATCTAACAAATATAAATCATACTCATTTCTCACAAATTGTCTTCTAATCTAGATATTACTATCTCAAATCAGACTCTATCTCACATATTACAAATGGTTTCTCAAGCCTTTATTTATAGCTTTCCAAATGACTTTTGGCCTTCCCCTTTTGTGACCCTTCAACCCTCATGGAAAATGGTGCCATTCTTGCATGACCCTTCATATCCTTACTTTTAAAAAGTCATGTGGTGACCCTTCATGATCAAAAAAGTCCTTCCCTCTTTTGTCTTTACCTTGGTGACTTTTTGTATTCCTCAAAGTGTCCCTTCATGAGAAATTGTGCCCTTCCTCTTTTGTCTTAACTTGGTGACTCTTGAAATTCTCCAAGATGACTCTTCATGGGAAAATACATCCCATTCTTCTTTTGTCTTTGCCTTGTGACTCTTTGACTTCTCCATGGGCCCTTCTTTTGTCTTATATGCAACCAAAAATATATTCATTAATATTAAATACATATTAACACACATTAGCCAAGATATATCTATTATAAACATTATTAAATGCAATGGGGCATTTATCACCAATAATGCTAGACCTTTGACATCAATGATAATATTTCCAATAGATACAAAGATAAAAAATATTAATCCTCCATGACTTAAAGGTTAAGGCACCATTATATCAGTAGACATTAGGTGATCCAACCCGCTCTCTAATTTTTATCACTCATGTTATTACCCTTGTGTTTATTCTTACAATTAGTTCATTTATTCCTATTACATTAAATATTCTTGGACCCCCTCATCTCTTTTTTACTAATAATGTGGTGGATCTTGTTTAGTTTATTGTTAAACCAATTTTGTTAACTCCAAAGGTAAAGTATCCCTTCTCTACCCTTACATCCCCTACTTCCATAATTCTTATTCTTCTAATTTCTCCTCCCACATCCACTCCTACTATCCCTAATATAATCCCTTCCACTACTATTATCCCCAATAAAACTAAGAGAAAATCCACATAGAATGTAAAAGGAGTAGTAGGGACTCCATAGTTACATGTTACATCTACACAACTAAGTCTATTAGTCTGCCTTCCCAGACCTTCTCAAAAAATATTGGTGATAACCACTTAGAAGGCCAAGAAGAAGAAGAGGACAATATACATATTATATCCACTACCATGATATGGTGGAGTGGATTGGTAAAAGATCATATGGACTTCACTCCTTGATCCCTTTTTGGAGGAAAATTTGAAGCAAACATCAGGTCAAATAATGGCTGAGACTATAGCCTTAGACACTCAACCCATAGAACGATCCTAGATAGTCATCATTTAATGGGTAATAAACATATAGTCATGAGCCTATACAATAACTAATTATGTGATTATATAATTTCCCACTATGAGCATAATATTTGATAAATCTATCAGGAGTGTGAAGAGGGTGAGGAAGAGAAAACTAAAAGATGAAATTATAGAATAGTAATCTTGGAAGAAAGAAAAGAAATTTTCACCCTAAAAAAGAGGAAAGATAGGAAATTGAGAAAATTCCCCTATGTAGAATAATTCAAATACTATATGAAAACACACAAATATGTCTAAATATAAATACGTGAGTAGATTAAAATGGCACAAAGAGAGAAGGAATAATAACTATATGAACTGAGAGAATAAAAATAAACTATTCATGTTCCAACATAAATTGAAATGGATGTCCAAAAGGTAACATCCATATTATACAATACCAATGAGGCTATTAGTGTAATCACAAAATAATTGTTTCCCCACATAATAAGGATCATCACATTATTGAATTATTTGGATATAGAACAAAATAAACATAAATGAGTAACTATTTTTATAACTAGATAGTCTTATGCACATTTAAAACTACAAGAACCATTAGAGGATACCAATGCCCTCAAAATGGTGTCCATCAAAACAAAAGAAGCCAGGGAATGGGTTGATGTGTCTAAGGCATTAATGTATAAGTATTCATAACATTATAATCCTAGAATTTTTTTGATGAGCTAAAGCTTTATCAAGCCAAGGATAAAATAGGAAGATTAATTGACAATGATAATTTTGATTATATTTTGCAGCAAGTTTGACATAATTTTAAATAGGACATCCAAGGGAAGACCATAAAAGACATAGAGGTGGATCTCAATTTTTATTGAAATAAGGTCATTGAAGTTGAGATCTTTAGATCTAAGTTGAAGACTACCAAAGTTGAACATGAAAGGATTTTGGAGTAAGTGAACAAAATGTATAGGTATTTTCTCATTAACATCGATATGGATATAAAAAAATCTAAATATGACATTTGGCATTAAAACTATTAGGATTTGGAATCAAAGAAGAATTTCAAAAAAAAAAAAAAAACCTTGTTCAATACAAACATAGACTTCAGTACATCTAACAACCTCATCAGCTATGTAATAACCTATTCAAAATATAAAGTTGATTAAACTAATGTAAACATGCACATGTTGGATTGAATTCATAGGTTAACTAATTTTGACATAAATTTTATTAAACACAAGAATGTAAAACATAAAATTTTGAGACTAAAATTAGAATCAATGTTCTAAGTGTAACATGTAATTATGAGTTTACATATACTTGGAAAATGAGGTGGCCCCTCCCCAAGTCAATATATCAATGTAATTTTGCATTGTAAAGGGTTATAAGATTATATAAATACAATAATAAGTCAATTTTTTACTATCATGTAATTGTGTTGATGTTTTCTACTTTAACTTATGTGATTTTAAGCTTTGCTCTTCTAGTTGATATAATACAGAAATTTGAAGTGTGCAAAAGTTATGAATAAATGCTTATTATTTAAATCAATAGATGCTAATTTTATATGTGTAAATGCTATTAAAAGTTAGTAAATTTTATTTAAAAAGTTGTTTAAATTGTGCTATTTTTATTCGTATGTATGAACACTATCTATTAGTATAGTTTTATAAGTATGTGCCACAACTACCTTAGATGCCTTCTTGGTTAGAATTATAACCTTATAATTAAGGGTGTGAAAGAGATAATTTAAAGGAGGTAACCTTTAGTAGACACCATCAATTTTCATATATCATCCTCCACAAACTTCATAAATATGTTTACTTATGACTGTGTAATAGCTGCAAGTAGTAAGCATTAGTTTTGAGAACATTTGTCCACTAAGAAACCAACCTTGAATTGACTCTCTGAGATCATAGAACCTCCTTTTCTTCTCTACCCTTCCATCCTTTTGAATTTTATTTGAATGATATATACCCACTCTATATTATGTATCACCCATCCATATCACCCACTTATGTTTTATTTGTCTATTAGGATTAATTTCAATACAAATGAACCTGGTTAACAACATGCATGCTCTACTTGCTATTCCACCAAATAGTTTTTTAACCCATACATATAACTCATGCCATAGAGTGGATTTAACCTCCAATAATATCCTAAAATGTTAAAGGCTACCTAATATGAAATTTATTTGGTGTACAAGTCCTATATCAATATGTTGTTATCAAAATTCTCATACAGTGAGTTGTATAGAACTTGTAATGTTTTATCTAAACTTCTAGGTTATGCGATGACCATAGTTAAATGGAAAATATACTAAGTCATACATGGTTATTTGGTGATCTCTTTAATTTAGTTATGATTTTTTTATTATTATTATTACATTGATGCATTAAACAATTGTATGAAGTAGATATGTTCTAGACTTAAATAAAAGTATGTTGGATGTTGTTGGACTCCTAGTAGAAACTTAATTAATTGTGTACTTTGACACATCTAACATTATGTTTATTTGTGGGACTAGTTTTTATATATGAAAATGAGTTGAATGGATGATTTTTTATTCTATTCCAAAAATGAATAATATCATACCTAGGCTATTTTAGAATCAAGATATTATGTATGATCCAATTAGAAGTATGAGACTTACTTTTTCTATAGCATTCATAATTAAGTGATTATTATTAGTCATTACTTAACATGGAGTTAATCATATGCACATTATATTGCATTAAGAAATCAATATGGACATTATCTCATTTTCTACTAAAGTGGTTAGGAATGGAGTATTAAAAATGTAATCTATCCTTGGTTGATTATTATGGAATTAGAGTTGGATTAAACATAAAGAGGCACAATATGACTCTATAGTCTATAACATGTTGATTTCTCAAAGGTGAGTTGAACTATATTCTTATATGTGATTAATTCTTATAATTTATTATGGTGAATAATTTTTATATATCTAGATGTAAAAATTTCTTTAGGAAAGGATAATTGCATGATCCTTACTCTAATAAGTACTTATTATCCTAACATTGGTAAGGAGGTTATGTTTTTAGAGGAAGTATTACAATAATAGTTGCATATTAATTGAGTGAATAGTAGCCCATTAGATTATGTATTGTTATATGGTTGAGTTATTTAGAATATATATTAAGTTGTCATAAACATACCTCTATGATTTGATACTTAAAAAATAATAATTTCCATGTTGTTGTTTACATTCTTGTGCTAGACTATTAAGTAGAAGGAATTCAACTTGCCAACCATGTGCTAACATAGATTTTGACATGTTTTATTATAGGTAAGGACTATCCTGAATAACTCCTTAGGTGGATTATTTCATGTATGTTGGGCTCTTAATTGGCTTATTTGTATCTAACCACATTTGGTTGAAGATTAGTATTATCTTATGATTCTAATTGAATTATAATGGATAGATATCCTGAGTAGATTATGAGAGTTGAAGTAATTATGAATACCCTGATACATGTTAGATGATATTGTCACTTTTTTATGGTCAATTATAAATTTTAACCCTCTTGGGTACTTAAGAAATAAATGTTCAAATTTATTCTTTATTATTAGGAAATAAAGTATCATCTTGATGTGTACATTGTAAGTCTCAATTACTTCTAACCTATTTGGATTTTTTATTCTATTATTACAAAACTCCTGGTTAAAGGGGAAGGTAAGATTTGGGAAGAACCTTTGAATTTGGGATATAACTTGGATTTTGATGGTTAAATTTATTTTATGAAAAGATTCATTATGGAAAGGAATATTTTCTCAAGTTTGTATTAAATGAAGTTATGCTTTTAGTTAATTCTTAATGTTCAAAAAGGTTCACCTTGATCATAGATTTCCTTAATTATAAGTAATACTTTTTGATATTACTTGTAATATATGTCTTAACTTTAATTTTAAGTGAGATATCATATTGAGTATTGGTTTTTATTATGGGCCATAATCCCCTAATGTTGTCACTTATATCAGTTTTGATTTCTCTAAATATAAAAGAACTATATCCAAGACATATTATATTCTTATTACCTAAATGCCATCTTGTAGTGTGCATTGAGAGTAATAATCCCAAGAAGTAAGGCAACATTTAAGAGTGAAATTTTTTAGTTTATTAAACTTTAGTAAGGGATTTTAGATTATCAAGTAAAGATGATTTCTTTAATGTTGATCCAATATTGTTTACTAACCATTCTTCTTCACAAATTGAATATGGGTTAAAGGATAATTTAGTAAGGAAAGTGACTATTGGTTATAATGTTAAGGGTGTTAAGTTTATCATGACGTAATCCTTTAGAATTATGACATGGATTTATTCCATTAATGAGAATAATATTTAAACATGTTATTAAAGGATGTGATTAAAGGTTTTATCAAATTCAAGAACAAAATGTTAATTTGGGTTCATTTCAGTTGGTATCAGAGCATGTGAACTTAAGTTTTTGGATAAGGTTGTCAACTATTGCCAATTATCTTAGATGAACTTGTCTCACTCTATAATTTTTCTACATTGTACTTTCTAGAATATAATGCTAAATTTATAATAGATGGCCATCAATTTGATTCTCAGTGAAGATGTAGAAAGGCATGAGCTTCTTATAGATATTTTGGGGATTATTTAATATTCCTTATGAATAATGTGTTTTCCTCTATATCCTTGGCTAAGTCAACCTTTTAAAAAGTAATATTATGCTAGAATGAGATTGACATTAAATACTGGATGACCTATATGGGTGGGTCAATAGGGGTTGAGATGATTAAAATTTCACTCTTGTAAATGAGAATGAATGTTTGACATCTGTGAATGACTACATTAACATGCTATCACAAGATAAATTAAGTCCTTAAAAGGACTAAGGGTGTGACTTAGGATTGGATGGTTTATCAAGGTAAAGATAATTAATTTACCAATGTAGGATGATAAATATAGTAACACCTATTCTAAGAGAACATTTTGAGCTAATTTTATTGGATGTGCATGAGTTACAAGGAAATTTTCCCAGAGTTAACTCACTTATTTAAATAGATTGGCCAAAATTTTTGAAAATTGTAGATCAAGTAATCAAATGTAAATTATAAATATTTTTATGACAAAGAATCAAGATAAATTTCATGGTTTTCATTATGTTAATAATATTATATTTCATGAAGTTTTTAAATTATGGTATGCATGGTACCAACTATGAGTAACTCACCTTAATAATTGCCACAAGCTAGAGTGACTAAAGGTCAAATGTAAGAAATTGCTAGAAGATATTTGCTAGGTAATATTAGCATTTATTTAATTATTCTATAAATATTATTAAGAAGTTAAATTATTATAAGTATTCAATTAGTTATTGAATTTGTGTAGTTAAGTGTATGGTATTATTATGAAGGATGACTCAAGTTCAGTATAATATCTCAACTAGGTGTAAGATACCCATGGTTGAACAAATTTATTCAAAGGAAAATCTTCCCTTGGAAGGTGTGAAAGTAAATCTAGGTGAAGGTAACAATAATTTGTTGCATGAAAATAACTATTTATGTGGGAATTCATACATCCTACATGGCTTATATGTCACTATAAGTGACTAGTATAGCTATGTAAACATTAAGAGTAATATGTTAGTACACGGGAAACAATATTTAGTTCAAGTTAGTGAACTTATAATCAAGATCAGGAAGATTTCACTTATGGAATATTGATATTTTGTTGAAAATAAAATTTTAAACATTTGATGTTACCTAAGATGACATATGAACATTAGATAGACTAATGAAAATTTTGGGCCTTGTGTTCCACCTATAAGTATGATTATATGTTGTAATGTAAAAATGACCTTGGTGATAAACTTCTAAGACACTTGTGTATAGAATGTATACCATACTCTATTTGATTTCTTCTTTGAGTAAAACTATTGCATTTTATGTAAAGCCTTATATTTTTGGTGATTATATTAAATGATGTAAATTTGTAACTTATTCATGAAAAGTGAGTGTAGTTAGCTATGTGAACTATCATATTTAATCCCCAATATTAACATTGTTATATGGGAAATTTATATATGTGATTGTATTTTGTTAACTATGTAACATGATAATTGTGATAAATCACTTGTGTAGGGTAACTAGCACTTCAATTAACCCTACTAGCTAAAATTTCCAAGGTATAGTATTGTAATGTTTTGAGTAACCATGCATCATTGGACTAACCTTGAGTACTGGTACACATGTGAGGTTGAGGGTGATAAATTACTATATCCACGTTGATTCAAGGATGGTTATAGGCTAGGAAGCGGATCCTCTTGTAGGCTAAAAACCCACTTTACCCACATCTTGGAGGTTGTTTAAAGAATAGCCCTTGTGAAATTTCCTTGATGTAGCCTTGTAAATACATAATTGGACATTTCAATTATATTATTATGAAAAAACAATAAGGATAAAATTGTTGAAATTTAGGCACATATTGGATTATAAGTGCAAGCATTCTATGAATGAGAACATGTTTATTCTTATTTGTTTTAGGGAATGAATGGAATGTATGCCTATGCTCAAAAGGATTAATATAAAACCCTAATCAGGCAACTTTGAAGTCTTAGGTACCCACTTAAATATTATAAAAGGTGAAAAAGGTAGGTAAATACCCTTAGATAATATTTATTTGATGGTGCGATTAGTTTCTAAGGACTATAATGAGCCCACAAATTATTATAAAACATGTTGAAATCCTTGGGGGTTACATGTGAATACCTATAATGGCTTTTCTAATGTTTAGTGTTGTCGGTGTGGGACACTGAATTAAACCAAGAATGATGAAATTTTTCTTACCATAACAATATGTGTTATCATAATTGTTACATTCCATTATGAATGATAAAAAAAATTGCATACAAAGCATAATCAAGTGTAGTGGAAAATTCTGAATAACAATGGTTACTACAATAGCCAATTTTTTTTATGAATGTTATTAAGTTATGTATGAGGCCTAACTAATATTTGTAGAGAATGCCACATCCAAAATGATGACTATGCTCTAAATGTATATATTTTGTGTTAAATCAACTAATGTTATAAAAATTACATGCTACTAATTAGGCTACAAATTCAAGTTGTTTTGTGATTTTCATAGTTACTATCATGAATTTATAAATTTATATAGTGACACCCCTATATTTTAATGAAAATTTGAATTGAAAACAATTATTTTTCAAAACATTATTTTTTATATTTAGAAATTATAAATAAAATATATGAAAGATGCTAGTGGTTTGAGTTAGGTTCTTCAAAAGGATATGTCTATCATTTAAAGAAGCTAAGTACTTAATTTTATCTTATTATTCACTAGGGAAATGCTTTTGTAAGGGAGGATGTCATATCCCCTTGTTTTAATCCCATTTTTAGTTTGGGAAAGGAATCAATTTTATTTAATAATTCCTTGGAAAGATTATTGTCCATGTTGTTTGACTATGTTACCATAGTCATTCTACAGTCATCATTGACATATCATCAATAGTGATTTCTTAATCCATTCATGGTTAAATTTTTTGTCTTAACCTTTAATTCATATTTATCTACATTAATGCATGATTTTATTTCAGTAGGATTGTTATTGTATGTGTTTTTACCTCCTTCACTTCATAACAAATAAATTCTTGGGCTAGGAATGACCCAAAGGCTAAGGTTATTATTAGGCTTATCAAAATAAGTTGGAACTAATCATGCAAAAATTGGATTATATATTATGGTGATGGATAAAAATTATCAATACTAGGTATTTCCTTGATTATTATTAAATATGTTTGAATAAATAAGTGAAAGTGTGTTTTGGAGTTCCATGTTAAATAAATGTAATCTTGTTAAGAATGAGCTAATGAATGGTTGCAATAATGTTTAAAATTTTAAAAATGTTAGGATGCATAAAAATAATTTCATGTATGGTAAGACCATTCTTATAATCATATTTTGTCTTTTGGGTTCACTATTAAGGTTTGTCTTACTATGTTTCAGTTACAGTATTATTATTTTAGCATAGGCTATCATTGGCTTCAATCCTAATGTGCCTTATGTCCCTCCCTTGTTTACCTTGGAGTGATATTATTGTTTTGAATTGTATAATGTTATTTTTATATGCATGTTTTGGTAATTTATTTTCAATGTGATGTATGGATGTGTATCTTGGTATATGGATTATTATTCTTCCATTCTAAATTAGACATATACTTTAACTTGGTCGTAGTGACAGTAAATAATAATGGGCTCAAGTTATGTTTTAAACATGAATCTTATTTGGAATTTTTTTATTAATAGTAAATTAGTTTTATAAATTCAAGTAAGTGTGTTGACATTGGAAGCCATAACTCATTTGGGTAAACTTCTAGAATTTTTAATTAGGCAAATTTCTCCTTTGTGTAGATTATTATGCAAAACCCTTGGGGTATGGTAACTACCATTGAAGGGTTTCATGTTATTTTATTATATTTTCATGTTGAGAGATTCATGGAAATTTTAGGGTCCTATAAAGACATGTTAAATTCTATAATTTGTCACATAAAATTATACAAGGGTAGTGTTGACCAAATTCTTACCTCAAATCAAAATGGGTCAATCCCTATAAATTGAAATTTCCATACAGTTTCCATGTGGTCTTTTCATGCCTTATATGGTCCCTAAAAGTATTCATAAAACATTATTAGCATTGTTTAAGGTAAGTTTGGAGAACTTAAGGTAATGTCTTATTTTTGTCATATAGTCATCTAGATATGCCATTAAGAAACAAGGATTTGTAAAGTGGTGGCATAGGTTA
The DNA here is from genome assembly GCA_037957365.1 of Torreya grandis. Taxonomy (NCBI): domain Eukaryota; kingdom Viridiplantae; phylum Streptophyta; class Pinopsida; order Cupressales; family Taxaceae; genus Torreya; species Torreya grandis. The sequence continues at coordinate 1,724,057 of JARHVA010001762.1, forward strand.
TTAGGAGTTTCTCTAAGTCATTTTATGTTTTAAACACTTTTTCATAAAATTTTATGATTATTTTAAGTGTTTAAGATTAATTTATGGACTTTAAGGTAGTGAAAAATAAGGAACAATAGATTTTTGACTAACACAAATCTATTTCAAAGCTCCCCAAGAGAAAAATCCATAAAACACACCTTCCAAGGACCTTGGAGTAGTTACACAACTACCACACCTAATATAAAGTTAGAAAAAGGTTAGAATATTGAGTTTTATTATGAAAGATAGGATTTAAGAGACTTGTATAGACTTGTTGAAGTCATTTGTAGATAAATTTTTTTTAGAAGTGTCCTTTCATCTTCTACAAGTTAGAAAAAAACATGGGAAGAATTTTGAAGTTTAATAGTTAAAAAAATATCTTTCTTCCATCACTCCAATCAAAATCTCTTAAAGGTAATCTTAAACTTATCAAGTAAGAAAAAGGTCATAATCTTGTGTTTTAATGCCAAAAATAGGAATTATGAGACTTGTATAGACTTGTAAAAGTAATTTATAGGTAAAAATTGTTTAAAAGTGTCCTTTAATATTATAAAATCTATAAAAAATCATGGGAAGAAGTTTCAAGTTGAATAATTTCAAAAATATTTGTCTCCTCTATAGCTCCATTCACAAGGTATTGAAGGCCATTTTCAACAACATTGTACATGATGTACAAGTAGATATGGGGGATAGTATTTTAATCAGAGTTTGGGACCCCTATGTTCTTACAATTTTTGTTGTTGGTTATTAGATTGAGATATTTAGATTTATGAACAATAAATAAGAAGCTAAACTACTTTTTTAGGCTTAAATCACCATATGCTAAGTTTTGTAAAACTCTAGTGTAAATTTAAACTCTTTGGATACATTAAACCAATTATAATGAGTTATTATAAGTCTTTAAATTAATCAAACATCTTTTTCCACTAGATTGACATGTGTGGATGGTCTTTTGGCAAAAATAGCTACTCTTATACATAATTTACAAGTGACTATTAATATTTCTATGTTTTAGGGTTATAAAAATGGTATAATTAATATAATTAATTATTAATTATATTATAATATCATATAATTTCATTAATGGTCCTATGATCAACTAAACATTCTATACTACTTTCAAAAGGTCACACTTTCATTCACCTTTTGGACTGTGTCCTAGTGTGACTGCATAACAAGCTGATTTGAGTGGGTCTAAATATGTATTTAAAAAGATATTTAAATTTATTGTATCCTAATAAATTTTTTGACCCAATTAATTCATGATATTTTATCTATATTATGTATGTTTACACTTTTGAAATTCTTCTACACAAGTCTATAGCATTGCAGGTATACAACTTCATGAAAAATCCAATCGTGTCAATGTTAAAAGTCTATATACCTAGCCATTAAATCATTGTGATGATTTAAATTTTATGTTTAATATATAAATAAAGATACTATACCATTTAAAGTCATGAAGGATCCAATGAAGGTCAGATAATATTGAATCTATAGTCCTAAATCACTGAGGTAAAAGTCTGTACCTAAAAATAAAAAATAAGGGTGTTAGATGTTATGAAAAGAGAATTTAAAAATTTATAGTGGTGAGAGAGACTATAAATGAATTTGGAACACTATTAAAATCCCATGATTGGGTGTGGAATATAATCTTAAAACTACATAGTCAGACTTTTTAAATTGTCACCTACAACCAAGTTAATTTAAGAGTGTGAAAAGTATTTTATGTGATGAAATTATGGTTTCTTAAAAATGAAAATTGAAAAGTTTATAGACTCTCAATGACAAGAAAAATCCATTGAGATTATCATTAGGTTTTTAATAGAATTTCTCAAAAAAATAATTCACTCAAACTATCAACAAGTTATCTACATGTCTGCTAGAATGATTAGCCTAATGTCATCATATAAAATGCAAGAATTGATAACATGAGCATGGATAATGAAAAAAAATCCTTAGGTCCCTATTTCTTTCTCTCATATTCCTCTCAATATTATTTTCATTGATTATTAATCATGTGTGGCCTTCCAGACTTGACCTAAACTAAGCTAGGACCCTCTCTTCATGACTAATCTATCCCCCCTAGTCTCATATGCATAGGACAATAGCACCAAAGTTGGACTATAACACTGGACCCTAGGGTGTCCCCTTTCCATCACTCCTATCCAATCATAATTTGAGCCTATATTATTATTTGTCCTTGATTCCTCTTGTTCATTGCATCAGCCTAGTCTGGTTTCATCTAACCCATGACTAATAGATCTCTATATAAGCCCATTCAAAGATCATTTATAAAGGATTGGAAAATATCATTCAATAAATAAAGAATAAAAGAATTACCACTCAATAAATATTCCCTACTCTCTACATACAACCATATTATACACTTTCAAGCTAATTCAAGTCCTTACACTAACTCCTAGTCATCTCAAGCATACCCAATTTTAGCATTTCTTACATTTCACTCACTATTGCAACAAACACTCTTAAAGGGAGAACTATATATGGATTGATCTCTCATAAAAGTATTGGTATGTAGGAATTATGCCCACACATGGGGTGTGAAGTACATCCAGTGCATCTTACACAAACTAACCCATTTTCCCCATTTGCCAATGTTTCTTTCAATTGCATAAAAGATACAAGTACATGAATAATCAGATCTATAGGGAGATATATTAATAGAGAGGACCTAAAAATTGGTACACAGGGTCACACTAATCAATAAAACAAAACCCAAAAAGCTTAAATGCTCAAGGTGATAACACTAGGGAAGGACTATAACATTGGAGCCTAGGATGTCTAATTCTAGTGCTCCTATCCAATCAAGAAATGAAGTTTAGGATTATATTTATGATAGTATCCTAAGATTTCACAAAAATATTTAGACCCTGTCTTAATTAGAATAGTCTAGAATAAGATAAGTTTAATTTTCTCTCTCGCTGCTATTTTTAGAAAAGGTCTAATTGTAATTTAATTTCACAAATTAGTATCTTTAATTAGGAAAATTATTTACTATTTATCCTACTCATACCCATTTATTAAATAGGAATAAAAATTCATTATTCCCAAATATAACAAATCATTTTGTGAACATAACTTACTTCAAATTTTGTATAAAAACCCTAGAAACCATAGAATAAATTCCTAGCTGATTTTCCCCTTAATTTTTGAGTTTTTTTCTTTAATATTAAAATAAAAAATTCCTCTCACATTTTAAAATTTTGTAGTAAATTTTGAAATAAATTTATTTCAAACCCTAGTTGCATACACTAGGTCCCAATAATTTTCCAGCATTAATCGAATAATTTTTTGATTTTTTACTTACACATAAATCAAAAATTAATCTCAAATTTTAAAATTTTGTAGTAAATTTTTAAATAAATTTACTTCAAACCCTAGTTACATCAACTAGCTCCTAGTAATTTTCCATTAATTTTCAAATCATTTTTTGAATTTTTAGCTTCATATTAAAATTAGAAAATCAATTCAAATTTCAAAAATTCATAGTAATTTTGAAAACAATTATTTTTCTCAAAACCCTAGTTGATTCTAATAGGTCCTATTAAATCAAGCACTTTACCATAAAATTTTTTTCTCTCTTGAATACTTAACTCAAAAATTCATAGTATTTTACAAACAGATTTTTGAAAAATCCCTAGTTTCATGTACTAGCTCCTATTTTGCTTCTTGAGGTATCATCTTACATGTTTATTAGCTCAATATCCTTTTTGTTCAAATTCCAATTCACTATTTTTAGGACTTTGTGTTTCTTATATTCAATACTTTCCCTTTCTATCACATTTCCTATTAAAACTTATTGCAAAACATTCAAACACATTTCAAATTGTTTTCCTACTTTAATAATGGCCCAATATACCAGTTTTGATGAAACTAATAAAAGAGAACTTCAAGAACTCTTCACCAAACATATAGATATGCAAGATGACATGCTTAAAATTATATATGAATAAAAATAAAAAGTGAACAATGGTCAATCTTATCAAACCATAGAGCCACCAGTTACAAATGACACTATGGGGGAAACTATGTCTCAACAACCCTTATAGCAACCCCACCTTCTTTTGTGCCACTAACTACAACTAGTACATATTTATCTCTTGATGTGGTATCCCTTGTGTAAGAGATAATATATCTTCAATTTTAAGTGAAACATTCTAAGTAAGGTGCCTCTAGACCTATATAGGCTTTGTATTTTTTTGATTTACTACATACACCATTGGCACATCACATTGCTTCTACACCCTTACCACAAGGATTTGTTCAACCCAATCTTACTCTTTATGATGGAAAGGGTGATATAGAGACACATTTGAGGGCATTTAATGTATCATGATTGGAATATGTACCAAATGACTGTTACTTACCAAGATATTTCCATAGAGCCTAAAGGATTATGATTTATAATGGTTCTATAGTCTACCGAATCAGTTGGTCAATTAATTCAATCCTTTAGCTGACATGTTCTTAGCACACTTCAATATTAACACTAGTGATAAGGTTTCTTATGCTCAAATTTCTCAAAAAAACATAATAATGATCAAATGAGCATTTAATCGACTATGTTCTTTAGTATAAGACCATCTTAGCTAAGATGACTAGCCCCATGGTAGATCAGGAATTGTAGGACCTTATAAAACAAAGTCTTCAACCAACACTTTATGAATTAATCATGTTCAAAAGATTTTCTTCCTTCACTAAATTATGTTACATATTAAAGGAAAGAGAAGTCAAACTAATTTCAAAGAACACTAATACATCAGACACAACTAATAAGAGTAACAACAAAGTCCAATATAAGGTCAAGTTCAATGATACTAAAGGGTAGAATCAACCTATAGTCAATGTAGCTTTAGATCCTCCTCAGTGAATATTTTTATTAGTACCCCCTCAATGTACTTTTTCACATCTTCCAGTTCCTCTAGCTAAGGTTTTATAATAGAGTTTGGATTTTAATATCATATCTCTCACTCCTATTTAGGAAGTTGATCTAAAAAATACTCTTCTAAAGGGATATGATCAACATGCATTTTGTGATTACCATAGGGAACCAAGCCATATGTTAAATAGATACATCAATGTAAAGCACAAGATACATGATGTAATATATTCTAACACTATTGATCTTGGCACTTTAGTTAATCGTCAACCAAAAAATCAAACATAAGATAAATCATTAAAAACATTCCTAGATCCATTTCCAAAAAATTAAAAATAGGATACAGGGGACAGATTAGGGGTTCATCATGCATATCCTGCATATCCACCACCAGATACATATAGGGCATCTTTAGTTGAGTTACATCCTTTGAGAAACATGATCAGTGTATACAAATCTAGAGTTCTAACTAGACGTTTTATCTCCTTCTAAGAATAGTAAATCATCAAGGATGATTCAAATTATCATGCACTCTTTATTAGAGCTCACATTCATAATTAGCCTATTCACAATGTGCTTATTGACAATGGTTCCAATCTTAACATGTGTACCTCGACACTACTATAGCATTTGAGTTATTCAAATCAAGATATCACTTTCATAGACATAGTTATTAGTGGTTTCAATGGGCATATGTAGAGTTTATTGGGTGAGATATTACTTCCACTATAGGTTGGTCCTACACATGTGACCACACCATTCACTATAGTTCCAAAAATAGGAGCTTTTGATATGTTACTTGGTCTACCATAGATTTAAAAACTCAAAGTAATAACTTCTATATTTCATGATGCATGAAATTGATTCATGCTAATCAGGTTTTTATAGTCAATAGAGCTCCATATGAGTTACCACTCCTGACTTCAGAGCCATCTACCAGTTTGTAGTCACTAATTTCAATTTCACTATAATTTTTAGTTTTGTCACCAGTTTCAATTTTGTCACCAATTTGAGACTATCCTATAATTTTAGTTCCCTTTTTACTTAAGATTTATACATATTTGTGGCATCCATTACTAGTATAGAGGATTCATACACCTCCATAGCTTCATGATTCTAGACAACTTCTAGCTATAGTATTCATACCTAGAGAAATTTCATTGAGATATCATGCATCTACACATAGATCACATGTTCAAAGAGATTATCCTACTTTTATATGGGTCCGTAAGAAATCTATAGTTATCTCCACTTCTTAGAGTTATAGAGGAACCCCATAGTTAGTTTCTACTTTAGATATTTTAAAACATTTATAACATATACAGCTTTCAGAACTATAGTCTCAACATTTCCATTATGCTTCATAGTCACACGTCATTCCTCTCCTTGATACAAGACACCATAATAGCGAGTATCACATGAGACTCATAGGTTAGTATCATCACTTTCCATATTTTATATTACATAATCTCTTTTTCTTGATTTTACATAGTTAAAATATTCTAAAAATACAAAAATAATATAACATTTCACAAATCTAAAAACATTTAAAAATAATAAAACACCCAAAAAAACATTTTGATTGTATGCATCATCCATGTTTTACATTGATAATATCATGATAGGACTTAAATTTTTTGTTTCATGATATTATATGTCAATTTATCTATATCACCATGTAATTTTTTTGTTTCCTTGACTGTATGCCACTCTAACTACTTGATTGCTTCACTCTACCCATTCAGGGGACATCCTACTTCTACATTCAAGACACACATCAATATATCTTTCCCCTAGGGGAATATTATACATGAATACACCATCCAGGTTGTCATTCCTAAACTACACACTCCAAGTTATCATGATGATATACATTACTTACTATATTACACAAATTACTATATCAACATTTCACTAGTATCTAGAACTTTTGTATCTATTTGCATATACATAGTCTTGTACAAAACATATCTTGCATATTTTTAATCTTTCTTTGATTACTTAGATGTGATTTTATCTTTATAGTTATTACATGATTTCTCTTCTTGCTTAGCATAGCTTTTTGGATTGTATTTCTAGTTCCTACTTATCTCCTATATATACCTTAGGACATTTGCCAATGTCCTTTTCTTATACTCTTCTATGAGCTTGTGGCCCTTATACTAAAATTAATTATTTCAATTATATGTGTATGTAGAAATTGAAAATGCTTTATATGCTTAATTTCCATTTTGGGTGACATATGCCTATGTCCCTTATTTTCTTGGCCCCTTGGCCACTATGTATGCTTCTTGATTTATGTGTTTGTTGATGTATTGATTCTTAATTATTGTAATACCATGATCCATATCATGCATTTTTTTTCTTAGATGCCATGATGGACATCATGCTCCACCTCTCCTTGACTAAACTATAAACTAACAAACTAACAAATTACACTTTTAGTTCTAATTTAGTATATTTCACATGTTCTTACATTGTTACATTTATCTAGGCATACCTCTATTGATCTAACAATCTCTCAAATCAAACCATGTTATATCTTGAGATATCTTATTGATTATCTTTTCCATATCATGTATATTAATATATTAACACACTTAAAGGGACTATTCTTCTAAGGGTAGCCATTTTAGGGTACCTATTCCTACCCTCAAAAGAAGGGCCAATAAATAGGGGTTTTGCTATAGAGATTAAAGCTCCAAATTGCTGAAAAAATCTAGTTTTAGAACAACCAAAATAGGAACCAGTCATCAACCACTTAGACTAGACCAAGTAGATAGTCAAGACTCTAGATCAGTGATCAGCTTCAATATAGGGCAATAGCTTTAAGGATAGACTATAGCACCAGACATTAAGGTGTCTATTTATGGCACTCTTGTCCAAAAAATAGAAAAACTAGGTTTTCTAGAAGTAGGTAGAAAGGTAGGTTCATCTATAGTTTTTCACAATCATATCAATTTATACCAAAAGTATTTAGTACAATTTTATAATAGAATCTAGACATGGGGGCATCATGTATGGCATGATTAGTTCTCACTTCTATTTTTAGATATGGTAGTTGGTATAACTTCTAGATTATAATCCTTTTTTCAAACACAAGTGATTAGGGGAAAATTGCATAGCACTTTTGATTCTTTTATTTCAGTTTTCAACATTACCCAAGCATTCTCAATAGTTATGTGCCTTATTCCATCTACAACTGGTTGGCATCATTTTGTAGTGGCTTTCATACACGCTAACCTTGACATTCCTATGTTCTTGAGTGGCTTCCACATAAGACAAATTTTTAGTTTTAGAGTGGCTTTCATACAAGCCTAATCTCCATCTTTTCTGAGTAGGCCAACATTGGCCTAATTTTTAACACACATTTGTCTATCCACATCACATTATCAAAATTTTCAAACATTCAGGTTCTTCAAAATCCATATCATATGATGTAATTATTCAAACTAATATCAATTCATAGTTTCACTTCATGGGGAAATGATCGAGCCAAAGGGATAGCCTTTGTATTATTGATCCACCTATTTAGAGGGATTGGACACATATTCCAAACATTTATCAATACACATATGATCAACTAGTTTCACTTAGTGGGCAACGATGGAGCCAAAGGGCCAACCTTTGTATTCTTAAGCCACTTATTTAGAGGGAATGGACACATAGTCTAGACATTGATTAGCACATACATGATCATCTAGTTTCACTTAATGAGAAATAATGGAGCCAAAGGGATAGCCTTTGCATTCTTGAGCCACTTTCTAGGGAATTGAGAACTCATCTCCATTTAAAATATAATTTTGGCACAACATCATCTAGCACATCTAAAATTACTCAACCTTAGTAAGTATCACAATAGGTTTTATATTGGTTCACATACTTATGAGGTGTACTCATTCATTTATCTTCCTCTCTCTCTTACACAACTTTGTATGTTCTTATTTTATATCACATATAATAAGAACTGATCTATTTTTCAATTTATTTTCATATATTCAAACATGTATAACATGCTCTCTATGCATTATCCAACATTACTTATCATCAAAAGCTTCATGGCCTTCACCGTTTACATCTAAGTTTAGGTATGCTTTCTATTTTCCTTTATCCTAGTATTTCACTTTGTTAACTCACTAAAAGAAAGGCGGGGGCGATTTAGTCATATAAAATGCAAAAAATGGTAACTTGAGCATGGATAATGACACCCAATCCTTAGGTCCCTCTTATTTACTCTAATAACCCTCTCAAGATTATTTTCATTATTCCCAATCATTTGTGGCCTTCTAAACATGACCCCAGCTAAGCTAGGACCCTCTCTTCATGACCAATATATCCCCCTAGTATCATATGCTTAGGATAATAGCACCAAAGTTGGAGTATATCACTAGACCCTAGGGTGTCCCCTTTCTAGCACTAATATCCAATCACAATTTGAGCCCAGATTATTATTTTTACTTAAATCCTCTTGTTCGTTATGTTGGTCTACTCTGGTTTCATCTAACCCATGACATATATATATATATATATATATATATATATATATATATATATATATATATATATATATATATATATATATATCCCCTTAAAATATAATTTGGAAATGGTTGTAAACTATCATTTAAGCAATCAAGAATACAAGCAAGACCACTCAAGCAATCTTCCTTATTCTCTACATTATGGCGATCTCGCTATCTAGGTTATATGGCATTTAAGCTAGTAGAGAGTAGGGCATAAATGTCCTCATGACCTAATCAAATTTCTTATAGATATAGAGGAAAGAGATAATTCAAGTCGTTACAATAGTCCCTAGTGATCTCAAGCATACCTAGTTTTAGTATTTCTTACATTTCATTCACTATTGCACCAAACACTCGTAAAGGGAGAACTACATATGGCTTGATCCCTCAGAATATTGGTATGTAGGTAGTGTGCCCAAAAATGAGGTGTGAAGTGAATTCATTGCATATTACACACAATAACCCTTTTTCCTCATTTGACAAATTTTATTTTAATTACATAGAAGATATAAGTACATGAAGAATCGACACTATAGGGAACTCTATTGACAGTGAGGACCTAAAAATTGGTACACAGGCTCACACTACGTAGGTGAACAAAACATATGAAAGATTAAATCCTTAGGTCAATAGTACCATAAAATTACTATATTTATAGAGTCTAGTGTTTTTAGTTCTATCACTCCTATCTAATCAAAAAAAGGTTTAGGACTCTATTTATGATAGTGTCCCAATCTTACACACAAATTTCTAGACCCTGTCTCCATCAGAATAGTCTAGAATAAGAAAAGGTATAATTACAATTTATTTTCACAAATAAATAGCTTTAATTAGTAATATTATTTACTAATTTCTCTTACTTATACCCATTTATTAAATAATACTAAAATTCCATTATTCCTAAAATTAATAAATCACCTAACATCAGACCTAATGAAAATAAGGCAAATCATGTATGAAAATTTCTTGGATCCCTATTTGGGATTTCAATAAAATTAAAATCCATTGAGGATATCATTGATGAGTAAGTGAAACCTTCAGATTAAAATACATTCATACCCTAATAGGCACCTATAGACTTCAATAAAGGGTAGGCTAGTTCTAAAGCCTAAAAGAGGAAGGGGTAGAGTCTACTATCAAGCATAATGGCATAGGGAAAGAGAAATAGCTAGTTACTTGGTCAAATTAAAGTCAAAAGGAAGTATTTATAGTGAGATTGAGAAAACATTCAAAACCCTTCATGCTCAGCCAAAGTAGATACATGTCTACGTTTTGAAAAGTTTGTGTTTGTATGAAGATGTCAGAAGGTATATAGGATGCTTGAGAAAATTCAATATAGTTTAATATGATTGAATGGTAATAACTTTTTTCCATCAAATCCCTTAGACCCATCATGAAACAAAGATAAAATGCTACTAGGTTCTATCTAGACCTTGTACAAACCTAATTGCATAGGACGACCAATAGTGTAGTCCTAATAGGTTGTAAGGTGAAGTGGATTGGGGACATTTATAATATTTATAATATTATGATAAGTATGCACTTACATCCTACAAAGTTATATATTTCCATTAGTGGGGTAAATGAGAGAATATAATTAGATACATTATGTTATGTAAGTTGGCTCAATAACCCTAGGCTTGACTAAAGAGAGTGTAAGAGACATAATGGAGTTATGAAGGTTTAAATAACCATGGGGATAATTTAATGAGGTTATGATTGACCTCCCTAAAGTTTTCATAAGCATAATCAAACTCAAAATTTGCATTTTAAGGCCCCAACTTTCCTAGATCTCACTAGTCCAACCTACCAAATCATGAGGCTATTAATTTTTTATCATATCTCATATGAAAAACTGCATGGTGTCTAAATATTTTAGTAATTAAGAGGCACCCTTGTGTAATCATGATTCATGCTATTTTTTGGTTCATCTAAGGCCTCTGCTTTAAAAACAATCCTTAAGACCTTGAGGCACTTTCAGGATACCTAGGAGAGCCAAAATGACCTACTGAGAGAGAAATAGATTTATATTCCTAAATTTGGATTGTATAAACTCTCAAACTACCTTAATAATGTTTACTAATACATTGATCATCACCCCATGTCAGTAGTTTATACAAGATTGTATGGAACTATATGAAATAGGCCAAAAATGACTATTTTTATCTATTTGGATGGTTCGCACAAGGTGTCAAAACTCAAAATTTGACATGGAGAATGGGGAGGAGGTCCTTGAACTTAATAAAAATATTATTTTTGGTTTTTTTATATTTTTTAATACCATAGATTCAATTTTCAATCTCTAGGCAAGGATGCTTAATTGAGACCTAGTTAAGAAAGAAAAATAGAATAAAAGTACATTTCCACTCATTCTCAGCACATAAAATTGAACATGAATCTCTAAGAAAATATAATGTCCTATAATATACCTTAATTTTCTTATTAACATCAATAGTTTTCTCCACAAAAGGAGGTTTTCATGATTTTAGGGTTAAAAAAATGAAGCCAAGTTGGAGCTTTTAGTGTAAAATGAGTTCTTGGGGATAGTTTGAGAGTTACAAATGGATTTTTTTAGGTATGTTATTATGTGAATAAAACATACATGAAATATAAGATTTTATGGATAAGATAAATTAAAGTTTTGACACTTGTATGCAAAATTGGCCTAAGGAGATGAAGAGTCTTTTAGAGACATAGCAAGTGATTGAAGTGATTTGTCAAAGAGAACCTAGAAGGGTAATTTGAGAGGTGTCAAGAGTAGAGAAAAGGTGTAAGAGAAACTGATTTGAAAATCAATAAGTCCACTTGTCATTCAACAAGCTAAGGTAAAGGGTAGTTTTGGAGAGCTAGTCAAGGTGTCAAGAAAGCATTCTAAATAATATGCCACTTGGAGTAAATGATCATATTTATAGGAGCTACACATAACACTTAAGACCTATGGACAAAGTTTCATATCTCCTCTCTTACTTTTAACTCATGATACACTTGTCAACTATCTCTCTCCTATGCCCTTCTCTTCTTATATCTCACTTTCTTTATATATTGAGCCTTAATTGGATAACTTTGTATCATCCACTTGTGTATGGTGAATCACTATCAATTTATATACTTTTATTAATGAATAATAACATATTTTAACATTTTATATAGACTATTTAAATGTGTATATTAGACTAGTTCATCTTGTTAAGTGATAGATTTACTTTCTTAGCATGTTGTCCTCATTATCATTCATATTCAGTTTTGAAAGTCTTTTTGTAGGCCTCTTGAAGTGCTAAAATGAATTTTGTATGAGTTTAATGATTTGTCTCTTCACCAGTGTCATATCATGACCTCTTGTTTAGTCCTCATAGCTAAATCTTGATTCACAAGACTCCATGAGAAATACTAATATAGATAGGAAGATTTGGATTAGAGTCATGTGTAGGTTAGGATCTTATCTAAAGTGTAATTGAAGTTGGTTGCTAGCTATCAGTTCATATTTGGTGAATCACCTTCATTAGGTTAGGTTTATTTCATGTTTCTCTCTCCATTTTCATCCCAACAAGTTATTATCATAGGTGATGAGATTAAATAAATATATCAAGGTACTAGCACTTTAATATAGAGGTTTACCCACACTATAGATAACCCATAGGTTTATGGGTAACCCCATTGTTCCACTCGATTGGAGTAGTCTTGAACTATTTCTCTAAGGGTGAAAAATTGAGTGACAACATGTAGCTCTAGTGGATGGATGATTATGTATGAGAGGATTTGGTGATGCCATGATGGGCAAGTCGAGAAGAAGGCTCTATTTAGAATAAGAGGCATGGTTCCATGCAATTCTCTTTCTTCTTTGCTAAATATTTTGAAATTTTTATTTAAATTTCAATATGGTAAAGATCTATCCCTTTTGGTGGGATATAGCCCCATATATTCATGTATGAACATTCATATATGATCCTATAACTCAAATATGTCAAGGTATATTTTGGGGTGTGAATTTTTAGTTTTAGTTAATTATATCCCATCTAGTAAATAATGAGTGGAGTTTGCAATAAAATACTCCTTGATTGAGCTTCTTGTTTTGATATCTATTGTATTATAGAATTTTTTGATGATCTAGTTTTTAAATAAAATTAGGGCATAACCATATATTGTGGTTTTGTTTTAAAATACTAATGTTGGGTTATGGCATAACATTACTTGTATACATTGTGTTTATTCTAGAAACTACCTAAGATGATTTGTGTATTGGGTAATGGCTAATAAAAATTGATGGTTATAGTATTATATGAAATTCCTAAATTGTTTTATGGATGGAAATTAATTTATGAAGGATGGTTATGATTTTTTGATGAAATGTCTCAATTGTTTTATGGCTTGAAATTATTTTATGAAGGATAATTATGAACTATCTGATGAAATCCTTAAATTATTGTATGGATGGAAATTAGATTATGAATGATGCTTATGAACTATTTGATTAAATGCTTAATTATTGTATGGATGGAAATTAGTTTATGAAGGATGCTTATGAACAATTTAACGCAATGCTTAAATTTTTGTATGGATGGAAATTAATTTATCAAGGATTCTTATGAACTATTTTTCACAAGGATGTAAATTAGTTTATGAAGGATGATTATGAACTATTTGATGAAATGCATAAATTATTTTATGGCTGGAAATTAGTTAATGAGTGATGCTTATGAATTGTTTGATGAGATACCTAAACCATGCTATCATTGGGAATTATAAATATGTATGACATTTGTAACTCTTGAATGGTTTATTTTATTACACATATTCATGGATGATTATTTACTTAATTTGTGGTAGAAAATAAATATTTAAATGGCTAGATTAAATCATTTCAATGGATGATTTTATTGCATGTATCTATATGGTTAGTTGAATACATTCATATGACTAAATTTAAAATCCTAAATGTGGATGAGTTGTATACACATTAATATCTCAATTATTTAACTTATATAAGTTAGTAAATGTGTTTTCACTTATAGATGAAAGTGAATAATTATATACTTATGTTATTGGCAAACTTGTCATACAATGAGTTGTAGAGAACTTGCATATGTTTTTTTTGAACTACCAAGTCACATGATGACCATGATTAAAATGGAATATATACTAAGTCATACATGGATATTTTAATATCTCTTTAATTGAGTTAATATGTTTTATTTTTACTTGACATTAAACCATTGTGTGAACTAGATATGCTAGGGATGCAAATTTACGTCTACTATATGTTGGTGCACTCTTGATAGAAAACTAATTAACTATTTTCTTTGACACATCTAACATTATGGTTATTAGTGGGATTGGTTTTTTTTTTTTTTTTTTTTTTTTTTTTTTGTTTTTTTATGTAAATGAGTTGAATTGAATGGTTTATTTTTAATTCTATTCTATAAACTAATGATAGCATAACTAGGTTCTTCTATGCATCAAGATATTATGTACGAACTAAGTATAAGTATGAGACTCAATCTTTTTATAACATTAATAACTAAGTCATTATAGTTATTAATTACATATCATGGAGTTAATTGGATGCACATTATATTGCGTTAAAAAATTAATGTTGGTATTATAATTTTATGTGAAAGTGTTTAAGATTGAAATATAAGAAATGTAATTTATCCTTCATTGATTCTTATGGCATTAGAGTTAGATTTAAGGTAAAAAGGCATTGTATGACTCTATAATGTATAACATGTTGATTTTTCATAGGTGAGTGGAATTATATTATTTTATGTGATTACTTATTGTAATTTACCATGGTTAATATCTTTTATATATCTAGATGCAAAAATTCCTCTAGGCAAGGATTATTGCATGATCCTTATATAAGTACATGTTATCCTAACATAGATAAGAAGTTGTTTTTGGATAAATTTCTCCCATAATAAATTCATAATAATTGAGTGAATACTGTGTCATGAGGTTACATATTTTTATATGGCTGAGTTATTTAAAATAAAAATTTATTTGTCATAAGCCTGCTTGTATGCTTTGATACTTACAAAATAATAATTGCCATGTTGTTGTTTAAATTATTGTACTAGACTATTAATAAGAAGGGAGGAAAATTACCAACCATGTGTTGACATATATTTTGACATGTTTTATTATAGGTAAGTATTATCTTGAATAACTTCTTAGGTGGATTCTTTCATGGATGTTGGTCTCTTGATTCTCTTATTTGTATGTGACTACAATTTGGTTGAAGATTTTTATTATCTTATGATTCCAATGGAAATATAATGAATATATATCCTTAGATTCTTAAATTTGATTTAATTAATCTTACTTTAGTACATGCTAGAGAATGTTATCATTATTTGATGGTCAATTATAAATTTGAACCCTCTTAGGTGCTTCTTAACAAATAAATGTTGAAGTTTATTTTGTATTATGATGAAACAAAGCATCCTCTTGATGTGTATGTAAAAATTATTAATCGATTATAACCTATTTTTATTTTTTATTATATTAATATTAAACTCCTAGTTAAAGGGGAAGGTAGGATTTTGGAGGAACCAACCATTTATGCTACAACTCGTATTATGATGGTCATATTTATTTTATGAAATGCTTCATTATGGAAATGAATGTTTACTCAGTTTTCTATAGGGTGATGTTGTGATTTTAGTTAATTCTTAATCTTCATAAAGGATCACCTTGGTCAGAGTTTTCCTTAATTATAAGTAAGACTTGTTAAAATTACTTTCAATATCCATCTTAACCTTAATTTTAAGTGAGAGCTCATATTGAGTATTTGTTTTTTATTATGGGCCATCATCCCCTAATGTTATCTCTTATATCAGGTATGATTGATCTCAATATATAAGAAATAGATCCAACATAGGATATATTTTTATTACTTATATGCCATCTTGAAACATGCATTGAAAGTAATAATACAAAAAAGTAAGGAAAATTTTATTAGTGGGAATTGTTTAGTTGATTAAAAGTTAGTAAGGGTTTTGATATTATCATGTAAATATGATTTTTTAATATTTATCCAATCTCCTTTACTAACCATTATTCCTCTCGAATTGAATATGGGTTAAAGGATACTCTAGTAAGGAAAGGGACTATTGGTTAAAATGTTAAGGATGTTAAGTTTAGCATGGATTATTCATTTAGACTTATAAAATATATTACTTCTAGTAATGATAATAATATTTAAACATGTTATTTAAGGAAGTGATTAAAGATTTTACCAAATTAAAAACAAATAGTAGTTTAGGTTCATTTCATTTGATTAATCTACAAAGAGAAACAACCTATATCCCATATCTAAATACATAATTATAAACGTGAAATAAAACCTATAACAATAAAATTTAGTTGCCTCCAAAGATAATCATTATTTTATACTACACACCAACATCATAGTCAAACACTAACATCAATAGTAGTGTTCATATCTGATGGTAATGTCTATGGCTACATAATTAAAGTTTTCAAAATTGATGATTGATATAGAATATTAATCTACATACTTTACACATGTTTCTAGTCTATATTTGCATGTGTATGGTAAACCAAGATAAGTATTATTTCTCTTCATTATTAAAATCAATAAAAACATATGTCTAATTAAATACTTGATATATTTAGCATATCTCAGGATGATAATTCAAAATATTCATTATCTAAGTTTGAAATTATTTATCATACTATATATTAGTTTATCACCATTTTACTTTAACTATTTATAGATTATTAACCCTATCCGCACATTTCAAAAAATTTGGGTTAACCATTTGGTGAACCGAACCTTTATGTCTATTTATACAAACCATAGACTGCTCAAAAGTATTTAACCTTGTAAGGTTTTTCCTTGATATATATATTTTTTGATATATTATATTATATGTATGCAACCTAGGTATATCCCTAGATTAGGTGCTATCTTTATTAAACAATTGGAGCTTCCTCATTTTCCACCCAAGATGTCTCAAAATAGTGAAATTTCAAATCTTATGCTTAATGAAAGTGATAATAATGAAATTTAACAAAAAAATGAATAGGTTATTATATAATATAATAATAATGATGAAAATAATGAACACTAAAAAATATACAAGGAGATAGTATAAGGTATTGCCATGTTTTGAGAGTGTAACTATCACAACACTAAAGATCTTGATGAGATACTTAAAACCATATTATAAACTAAAAGAATAGAAATCATAGATTAAAACCCATGTTAATATATTGATCATGATATTAGATATATGAGACATCCACATATTACTATTTCTCTACCATTGACTACATCATCAATTCCTACATCTAGTGGGGGCATGGGCTATGTGTTTACACCATTATTCCCTAAAATAAATCCTTTTATTATTGTATCCCTGATTGGAACCACTAGAAATTTAACCCAATTACCAATTTTAATGCCTATATCTACTCAAACTATGGTTACATCCCATTTGTTGACTTCTCAAACTTTCAACATTATCAATCAAAATATTCAATATCTTGTACAAATGATAAAATGTTTTCAAGTTAAGCTTATAAAAATTGAGAAACATTATATTAAATTACCATATGTTATTTATCCAAAATATGTGTTACATACTCCTCTTGCACCTAACATATATTTTTACCCTTTGTCAGCTAATTTTGTCCCACCTAAGTTGAAATTTTATAATATAAAGGGTGATCCTAAATAACATTTTTGATATTTGTATGTAGCATGTATTTATTATTCTTACAATGATAATTTTTATACCAAAATATTTAAAAGGAGACTATAATACTATGTTTTTTGATGGTTCTATGATTTATCACACCAATCATGAGAGCATTCAAACTTCTATTTGATTAGTTCCTAGCACATTTCTCTATCAACATCACTAAAATAATGTGTTTCTTATATTCAATACTTTCCCTTTCTATCACATTTCCTATTAAAACTTATTGCAAAACATTCAAACACATTTCAAATTGTTTTCCTACTTTAATAATGGCCCAATATACCAGTTTTGATGAAACTAATAAAAGAGAACTTCAAGAACTCTTCACCAAACATATAGATATGCAAGATGACATGCTTAAAATTATATATGAATAAAAATAAAAAGTGAACAATGGTCAATCTTATCAAACCATAGAGCCACCAGTTACAAATGACACTATGGGGGAAACTATGTCTCAACAACCCTTATAGCAACCCCACCTTCTTTTGTGCCACTAACTACAACTAGTACATATTTATCTCTTGATGTGGTATCCCTTGTGTAAGAGATAATATATCTTCAATTTTAAGTGAAACATTCTAAGTAAGGTGCCTCTAGACCTATATAGGCTTTGTATTTTTTTGATTTACTACATACACCATTGGCACATCACATTGCTTCTACACCCTTACCACAAGGATTTGTTCAACCCAATCTTACTCTTTATGATGGAAAGGGTGATATAGAGACACGTTTGAGGGCATTTAATGTATCATGATTGGAATATGTACCAAATGACTGTTACTTACCAAGATATTTCCATAGAGCCTAAAGGATTATGATTTATAATGGTTCTATAGTCTACCGAATCAGTTGGTCAATTAATTCAATCCTTTAGCTGACATGTTCTTAGCACACTTCAATATTAACACTAGTGATAAGGTTTCTTATGCTCAAATTTCTCAAAAAAACATAATAATGATCAAATGAGCATTTAATCGACTATGTTCTTTAGTATAAGACCATCTTAGCTAAGATGACTAGCCCCATGGTAGATCAGGAATTGTAGGACCTTATAAAACAAAGTCTTCAACCAACACTTTATGAATTAATCATGTTCAAAAGATTTTCTTCCTTCACTAAATTATGTTACATATTAAAGGAAAGAGAAGTCAAACTAATTTCAAAGAACACTAATACATCAGACACAACTAATAAGAGTAACAACAAAGTCCAATATAAGGTCAAGTTCAATGATACTAAAGGGTAGAATCAACCTATAGTCAATGTAGCTTTAGATCCTCCTCAGTGAATATTTTTATTAGTACCCCCTCAATGTACTTTTTCACATCTTCCAGTTCCTCTAGCTAAGGTTTTATAATAGATTTTGGATTTTAATATCATATCTCTCACTCCCATTTAGGAAGTTGATCTAAAAAATACTCTTCTAAAGGGATATGATCAACATGCATTTTGTGATTACCACAGGGAACCAAGCCATATGTTAAATAGATACATCAATGTAAAGCACAAGATACATGATGTAATATATTCTAACACTATTGATCTTGGCACTTTAGTTAATCCTCAACCAAAAAATCAAACATAAGATAAATCATTAAAAACATTCCTAGATCCATTTCCAAAAAATTAAAAATAGGATACAGGGGACAGATTAGGGGTTCATCATGCATATCCTGCATATCCACGACCAGATACATATAGGGCATCTTTAGTTGAGTTACATCCTTTGAGAAACATGATCAGTGTATACAAATCTAGAGTTCTAACTAGACGTTCTATCTCCTTCTAAGAATAGTAAATCATCAAGGATGATTCAAATTATCATGCACTCTTTATTAGAGCTCACATTCATAATTAGCCTATTCACAATGTGCTTATTGACAATGGTTCCAATCTTAACATGTGTACCTCGACACTACTATAGCATTTGAGTTATTCAAATCAAGATATCACTTTCATAGACATAGTTATTAGTGGTTTCAATGGGCATATGTAGAGTTTATTGGGTGAGATATTACTTCCACTATAGGTTGGTCCTACACATGTGACCACACCATTCACTATAGTTCCAAAAATAGGAGCTTTTGATATGTTACTTGGTCTACCATAGATTTAAAAACTCAAAGTAATAACTTCTATATTTCATGATGCATGAAATTGATTCATGCTAATCAGGTTTTTATAGTCAATAGAGCTCCATATGAGTTACCACTCCTGACTTCAGAGCCATCTACCAGTTTGTAGTCACTAGTTTCAATTTCACTATAATTTTTAGTTTTGTCACCAGTTTCAATTTTGTCACCAATTTGAGACTATCCTATAATTTTAGTTCCCTTTTTACTTAAGATTTATACATATTTGTGGCATCCATTACTAGTATAGAGGGTTCATACACCTCCATAGCTTCGTGATTCTAGACAACTTCTAGCTATAGTATTCATACCTAGAGAAATTTCATTGAGATATCATGCATCTACACATAGATCACATGTTCAAAGAGATTATCCTACTTTTATATGAGTCCATAAGAAATCTATAGTTATCTCCACTTCTTAGAGTTATAGAGGAACCCCATAGTTAGTTTCTACTTTAGATATTTTAAAACATTTATAACATATACAGCTTTCAGAACTATAGTCTCAACATTTCCATTATGCTTCACAGTCACACGTCATTCCTCTCCTTGATACAAGACACCATAATAGCGAGTATCACATGAGACTCATAGGTTAGTATCATCACTTTCCATATTTTATATTACATAATCTCTTTTTCTTGATTTTACATAGTTAAAATATTCTAAAAATACAAAAATAATATAACATTTCACAAATCTAAAAACATTTAAAAATAATAAAACACCCAAAAAAAACATTTTGATTGTATGCATCATCCATGTTTTACATTGATAATATCATGATAGGACTTAAATTTTTTGTTTCATGATATTATATGTCAATTTATCTATATCACCATGTAATTTTTTTGTTTCCTTGACTGTATGCCACTCCAACTACTTGATTGCTTCACTCTACCCATTCAGGGGACATCCTACTTCTACATTCAAGACACACATCAGTATATCTTTCCCCTAGGGGAATATTATACATGAATACACCATCCAGGTTGTCATTCCTAAACTACACACTCCAAGTTATCATGATGATATACATTACTTACTATATTACACAAATTACTATATCAACATTTCACTAGTATCTAGAACTTTTGTATCTATTTGCATATACATAGTCTTGTACAAAACATATCTTGCATATTTTTAATATTTCTTTGATTACTTAGATGTGATTTTATCTTTATAGTTATTACATGATTTCTCTTCTTGCTTAGCATAGCTTGTTGGATTGTATTTCTAGTTCCTACTTATCTCCTATATATACCTTAGGACATTTGCCAATGTCCTTTTCTTATACTCTTCTATGAGCTTGTGGCCCTTATACTAAAATTAATTATTTCAATTATATGTGTATGTAGAAATTGAACATGCTTTATATGCTTAATTTCCATTTTGGGTGACATATGCCTATGTCCCTTATTTTCTTGGCCCCTTGGCCACTATGTATGCTTCTTGATTTATGTGTTTGTTGATGTATTGATTCTTAATTATTGTAATACCATGATCCATATCATGCATTTTTTTTCTTAGATGCCATGATGGACATCATGCTCCACCTCTCCTTGACTAAACTATAAACTAACAAACTAACAAATAACACTTTTAGTTCTAATTTAGTACATTTCACATGTTCTTACATTGTTACATTTATCTAGGCATACCTCTATTGATCTAACAATCTCTCAAATCAAACCATGTTATATCTTGAGATATCTTATTGATTATCTTTTCCATATCATGTATATTAATATATTAACACACTTAAAGGGACTATTCTTCTAAGGGTAGCCATTTTAGGGTACCTATTCCTACCCTCAAAAGAAGGGCCAATAAATAGGGGTTTTGCTATAGAGATTAAAGCTCCAAATTGCTGAAAAAATCTAGTTTTAGAACAACCAAAATAGGAACCAGTCATCAACCACTTAGACTAGACCAAGTAGACAGTCAAGACTCTAGATCAGTGATCAGCTTCAATATAGGGCAATAGCTTTAAGGATAGACTATAGCACCAGACATTAAGGTGTCTATTTATGGCACTCTTGTCCAAAAAATAGAAAAACTAGGTTTTCTAGAAGTAGGTAGAAAGGTAGGTTCATCTATAGTTTTTCACAATCATATCAATTTATACCAAAAGTATTTAGTACAATTTTATAATAGAATCTAGACATGGGGGCATCATGTATGGCATGATTAGTTCTCACTTCTATTTTTAGATATGGTAGTTGGTATAACTTCTAGATTATAATCCTTGTTTCAAACACAAGTGATTAGGGGAAAATTGCATAGCACTTTTGATTCTTTTATTTTAGTTTTCAACATTACCCAAGCATTCTCAATAGTTATGTGCCTTATTCCATCTACAATTGGTTGGCATCATTTTGTAGTGGCTTTCATACACGCTAACCTTGACATTCCTATGTTCTTGAGTGGCTTCCACATAAGACAAATTTTTAGTTTTGGAGTGGCTTTCATACAAGCCTAATCTCCATCTTTTCTGAGTTGGCCAACATTGGCCTAATTTTTAACACACATTTGTCTATCCACATCACATTATCAAATTTTTCAAACATTCAGGTTCTTCAAAATCCATATCATATGATGTAATTATTCAAACTAATATCAATTCATAGTTTCACTTCATGGGGAAATGATCGAGCCAAAGGGATAGCCTTTGTATTATTGAGCCACCTATTTAGAGGGATTGGACACATATTCCAAACATTTATCAATACACATATGATCAACTAGTTTCACTTAGTGGGCAACGATGGAGCCAAAGGGCCAACCTTTGTATTCTTAAGCCACTTATTTAGAGGGAATGGACACATAGTCTAGACATTGATTAGCACATACATGATCATCTAGTTTCACTTAATGAGAAATAATGGAGCCAAAGGGATAGCCTTTGCATTCTTGAGCCACTTTCTAGGGAACTGAGAACTCATCTCCATTTAAAATATAATTTTGGCACAACATCATCTAGCACATCTAAAATTACTCAACCTTAGTAAGTATCACAATAGGTTTTATATTGGTTCACATACTTATGAGGTGTACTCATTCATTTATCTTCCTCTCTCTCTTACACAACTTTGTATGTTCTTATTTTATATCACATATAATAAGAACTGATCTATTTTTCAATTTATTTTCATATATTCAAACATGTATAACATGCTCTCTATGCATTATCCAACATTACTTATCATCAAAAGCTTCATGGCCTTCACCGTTTACATCTAAGTTTAGGTATGCTTTCTATTTTCCTTTATCCTAGTATTTCACTTTGTTAACTCACTAGAAGAAAGGCGGGGGCGATTTAGTCATATAAAATGCAAAAAATGGTAACTTGAGCATGGATAATGACACCCAATCCTTAGGTCCCTCTTATTTACTCTAATAACCCTCTCAAGATTATTTTCATTATTCCCAATCATTTCTGGCCTTCTAAACATGACCCCAGCTAAGCTAGGACCCTCTCTTCATGACTAATATATCCCCCTAGTATCAAATGCTTAGGATAATAGCACCAAAGTTGGAGTATATCACTAGACCCTAGGGTGTCCCCTTTCTAGCACTAATATCCAATCACAATTTGAGCCCAGATTATTATTTTTACTTAAATCCTCTTGTTCGTTATGTTGGTCTAGTCTGGTTTCATCTAACCCATGACATATATATATATATATATATATATATATATATATATATATATATATATATATATATCCCCTTAAAATATAATTTGGAAATGGTTGTAAACTATCATTTAAGCAATCAAGAATACAAGCAAGACCACTCAAGCAATCTTCCTTATTCTCTACATTATGGCGATCTCGCTATCTAGGTTATATGGCATTTAAGTTAGTAGAGAGTAGGGCATAAATGTCCTCATGACCTAATCAAATTTCTTATAGATATAGAGGAAAGAGATAATTCAAGTCCTTACAATAGTCCCTAGTGATCTCAAGCATACCTAGTTTTAGTATTTCTTACATTTCATTCACTATTGCACCAAACACTCGTAAAGGGAGAACTACATATGGCTTGATCCCTCAGAATATTGGTATGTAGGTAGTGTGCCCAAAAATGAGGTGTGAAGTGAATTCATTGCATATTACACATAATAACCCTTTTTCCTCATTTGACAAATTTTATTTTAATTACATAGAAGATATAAGTACATGAAGAATCGACACTATAGGGAACTCTATTGACAGTGAGGACCTAAAAATTGGTACACAGGCTCACACTATGTAGGTGAACAAAACATATGAAAGATTAAATCCTTAGGTCAATAGTACCATAAAATTACTATATTTATAGAGTCTAGTGTTTTTAGTTCTATCACTCCTATCTAATCAAAAAAAGGTTTAGGACTCTATTTATGATAGTGTCCCAATCTTACACACAAATTTCTAGACCCTGTCTCCATCAGAATAGTCTAGAATAAGAAAAGGTATAATTACAATTTATTTTCACAAATAAATAGCTTTAATTAGTAATATTATTTACTAATTTCTCTTACTTATACCCATTTATTAAATAATACTAAAATTCCATTATTCCTAAAATTAATAAATCACCTAACATCAGACCTAATGAAAATAAGGCAAATCATGTATGAAAATTTCTTGGATCCCTATTTGGGATTTCAATAAAATTAAAATCCATTGAGGATATCATTGATGAGTAAGTGAAACCTTCAGATTAAAATACATTCATACCCTAATAGGCACCTATAGACTTCAATAAAGGGCAGGCTAGTTCTAAAGCCTAAAAGAGGAAGGGGTAGAGTCTACTATCAAGCATAATGGCATAGGGAAAGAGAAATAGCTAGTTACTTGGTCAAATTAAAGTCAAAAGGAAGTATTTATAGTGAGATTGAGAAAACATTCAAAACCCTTCATGCTCAGCCAAAGTAGATACATGTCTACGTTTTGAAAAGTTTGTGTTTGTATGAAGATGTCAGAAGGTATATAGGATGCTTGAGAAAATTCAATATAGTTTAATATGATTGAATGGTAATAACTTTTTTCCATCAAATCCCTTAGACCCATCATGAAACAAAGATAAAATGCTACTAGGTTCTATCTAGACCTTGTACAAACCTAATTGCATAGGTCGACCAATAGTGTAGTCCTAATAGGTTGTAAGGTGAAGTGGATTGGGGACATTTATAATATTTATAATATTATGATAAGTATGCACTTACATCCTACAAAGTTATATATTTCCATTAGTGGGGTAAATGAGAGAATATAATTAGATACATTATGTTATGTAAGTTGGCTCAATAACCCTAGGCTTGACTAAAGAGAGTGTAAGAGACATAATGGAGTTATGAAGGTTTAAATAACCATGGGGATAATTTAATGAGGTTATGATTGACCTCCCTAAAGTTTTCATAAGCATAATCAAACTCAAAATTTGCATTTTAAGGCCCCAACTTTCCTAGATCTCACTAGTCCAACCTACCAAATCATGAGGCTATTAATTTTTTATCATATCTCATATGAAAAACTGCATGGTGTCTAAATATTTTAGTAATTAAGAGGCACCCTTGTGTAATCATGATTCATGCTATTTTTTGGTTCATCTAAGGCCTCTGCTTTAAAAACAATCCTTAAGACCTTGAGGCACTTTCAGGATACCTAGGAGAGCCAAAATGACCTACTGAGAGAGAAATAGATTTATATTCCTAAATTTGGATTGTATAAACTCTCAAACTACCTTAATAATGTTTACTAATACATTGATCATCACCCCATGTCAATAGTTTATACAAGATTGTATGGAACTATATGAAATAGGCCAAAAATGACTATTTTTATCTATTTGGATGGTTCGCACAAGGTGTCAAAACTCAAAATTTGACATGGAGAATGGGGAGGAGGTCCTTGAACTTAATAAAAATATTATTTTTGGTTTTTTTATATTTGTTGATACCATAGATTCAATTTTCAATCTCTAGGCAAGGATGCTTAATTGAGACCTAGTTAAGAAAGAAAAATAGAATAAAAGTACATTTCCACTCATTCTCAGCACATAAAATTGAACATGAATCTCTAAGAAAATATAATGTCCTATAATATACCTTAATTTTCTTATTAACATCAATAGTTTTCTCCACAAAAGGAGGTTTTCATGATTTTAGGGTTAAAAAAATGAAGCCAAGTTGGAGCTTTTAGTGTAAAATGAGTTCTTGGGGATAGTTTGAGAGTTACAAATGGATTTTTTTAGGTATGTTATTATGTGAATAAAACATACATGAAATATAAGATGTTATGGACAAGATAAATTAAATTTTTGACACTTGTATGCAAAATTGGCCTAAGGAGATGAAGAGTCTTTTAGTGACATAGCAAGTGATTGAAGTGATTTGTCAAAGAGAACCTAGAAGGGTAAGTTGAGAGGTGTCAAGAGTAGAGAAAAGGTGTAAGAGAAACTGATTTGAAAATCAATAAGTCCACTTGTCATTCAACAAGCTAAGGTAAAGGGTAGTTTTGGAGAGCTAGTCAAGGTGTCAAGAAAGCATTCTAAATAATATGCCACTTGGAGTAAATGATCATATTTATAGGAGCTACACATAACACTTAAGACCTATGGACAAAGTTTCATATCTCCTCTCTTACTTTTAACTCATGATACACTTGTCAACTATCTCTCTCCTATGCCCTTCTCTTCTTATATCTCACTTTCTTTATATATTGAGCCTTAATTGGATAACTTTGTATCATCCACTTGTGTATGGTGAATCACTATCAATTTATATACTTTTATTAATGAATAATAACATATTTTAACATTTTATATAGACTATTTAAATGTGTATATTAGACTAGTTCATCTTGTTAAGTGATAGATTTACTTTCTTAGCATGTTGTCCTCATTATCATTCATATTCAGTTTTGAAAGTCTTTTTGTAGGCCTCTTGAAGTGCTAAAATGAATTTTGTATGAGTTTAATGATTTGTCTCTTCACCAGTGTCATATCATGACCTCTTGTTTAGTCCTCATAGCTAAATCTTGATTCACAAGACTCCATGAGAAATACTAATATAGATAGGAAGATTTGGATTAGAGTCATGTGTAGGTTAGGATCTTATCTAAAGTGTAATTGAAGTTGGTTGCTAGCTATCAGTTCATATTTGGTGAATCACCTTCATTAGGTTAGGTTTATTTCATGTTTCTCTCTCCATTTTCATCCCAACAAGTTATTATCATAGGTGATGAGATTAAATAAATATATCAAGGTACTAGCACTTTAATATAGAGGTTTACCCACACTATAGATAACCCATAGGTTTATGGGTAACCCCATTGTTCCACTCGATTGGAGTAGTCTTGAACTATTTCTCTAAGGGTGAAAAATTGAGTGACAACATGTAGCTCTAGTGGATGGATGATTATGTATGAGAGGATTTGGTGATGCCATGATGGGCAAGTCGAGAAGAAGGCTCTATTTAGAATAAGAGGCATGGTTCCATGCAATTCTCTTTCTTCTTTGCTAAATATTTTGAAATTTTTATTTAAATTTCAATATGGTAAAGATCTATCCCTTTTGGTGGGATATAGCCCCATATATTCATGTATGAACATTCATATATGATCCTATAACTCAAATATGTCAAGGTATATTTTGGGGTGTGAATTTTTAGTTTTAGTTAATTATATCCCATCTAGTAAATAATGAGTGGAGTTTGCAATAAAATACTCCTTGATTGAGCTTCTTGTTTTGATATCTATTGTATTATAGAATTTTTTGATGATCTAGTTTATAAATAAAATTAGGGCATAACCATATATTGTGGTTTTGTTTTAAAATACTAATGTTGGGTTATGGCATAACATTACTTGTATACATTGTGTTTATTCTAGAAACTACCTAAGATGATTTGTGTATTGGGTAATGGCTAATAAAAATTGATGGTTATAGTATTATATGAAATTCCTAAATTGTTTTATGGATGGAAATTAATTTATGAAGGATGGTTATGATTTTTTGATGAAATGTCTCAATTGTTTTATGGCTTGAAATTATTTTATGAAGGATAATTATGAACTATCTGATGAAATCCTTAAATTATTGTATGGATGGAAATTAGATTATGAATGATGCTTATGAACTATTTGATTAAATGCTTAATTATTGTATGGATGGAAATTAGTTTATGAAGGATGCTTATGAACAATTTAACGCAATGCTTAAATTTTTGTATGGATGGAAATTAATTTATCAAGGATTCTTATGAACTATTTTTCACAAGGATGTAAATTAGTTTATGAAGGATGATTATGAACTATTTGATGAAATGCATAAATTATTTTATGGCTGGAAATTAGTTAATGAGTGATGCTTATGAATTGTTTGATGAGATACCTAAACCATGCTATCATTGGGAATTATAAATATGTATGACATTTGTAACTCTTGAATGGTTTATTTTATTACACATATTCATGGATGATTATTTACTTAATTTGTGGTAGAAAATAAATATTTAAATGGCTAGATTAAATCATTTCAATGGATGATTTTATTGCATGTATTTATATGGTTAGTTGAATACATTCATATGACTAAATTTAAAATCCTAAATGTGGATGAGTTGTATACACATTAATATCTCAATTATTTAACTTATATAAGTTAGTAAATGTGTTTTCACTTATAGATGAAAGTGAATAATTATATACTTATGTTATTGGCAAACTTGTCATACAATGAGTTGTAGAGAACTTGCATATGTTTTTTTTGAACTACCAAGTCACATGATGACCATGATTAAAATGGAATATATACTAAGTCATACATGGATATTTTAATATCTCTTTAATTGAGTTAATATGTTTTATTTTTACTTGACATTAAACCATTGTGTGAATAAGATATGCTAGGGATGCAAATTTACGTCTACTATATGTTGGTGCACTCTTGATAGAAAACTAATTAACTATTTTCTTTGACACATCTAACATTATGGTTATTAGTGGGATTGGTTTTTTTTTTTTTTTTTTTTTTTTTTTTTTTTTATGTAAATGAGTTGAATTGAATGGTTTATTTTTAATTCTATTCTATAAACTAATGATAGCATAACTAGGTTCTTCTATGCATCAAGATATTATGTACGAACTAAGTATAAGTATGAGACTCAATCTTTTTATAACATTAATAACTAAGTCATTATAGTTATTAATTACATATCATGGAGTTAATTGGATGCACATTATATTGCGTTAAAAAATTAATGTTGGTATTATAATTTTATGTGAAAGTGTTTAAGATTGAAATATAAGAAATGTAATTTATCCTTCATTGATTCTTATGGCATTAGAGTTAGATTTAAGGTAAAAAGGCATTGTATGACTCTATAATGTATAACATGTTGATTTTTCATAGGTGAGTGGAATTATATTATTTTATGTGATTACTTATTGTAATTTACCATGGTTAATATCTTTTATATATCTAGATGCAAAAATTCCTCTAGGCAAGGATTATTGCATGATCCTTATATAAGTACATGTTATCCTAACATAGATAAGAAGTTGTTTTTGGATAAATTTCTCCCATAATAAATTCATAATAATTGAGTGAATACTGTGTCATGAGGTTACATATTTTTATATGGTTGAGTTATTTAAAATAAAAATTTATTTGTCATAAGCCTGCTTCTATGCTTTGATACTTACAAAATAATAATTGTCATGTTGTTGTTTAAATTATTGTACTAGACTATTAATAAGAAGGGAGGAAAATTACCAACCATGTGTTGACATATATTTTGACATGTTTTATTATAGGTAAGTATTATCTTGAATAACTTCTTAGGTGGATTCTTTCATGGATGTTGGTCTCTTGATTCTCTTATTTGTATGTGACTACAATTTGGTTGAAGATTTTTATTATCTTATGATTCCAATGGAAATATAATGAATATATATCCTTAGATTCTTAAATTTGATTTAATTAATCTTACTTTAGTACATGCTAGAGAATGTTATCATTATTTGATGGTCAATTATAAATTTGAACCCTCTTAGGTGCTTCTTAACAAATAAATGTTGAAGTTTATTTTGTATTATGATGAAACAAAGCATCCTCTTGATGTGTATGTAAAAATTATTAATCGATTATAACCTATTTTTATTTTTTATTATATTAATATTAAACTCCTAGTTAAAGGGGAAGGTAGGATTTTGGAGGAACCAACCATTTATGCTACAACTCGTATTATGATGGTCATATTTATTTTATGAAATGCTTCATTATGGAAATGAATGTTTACTCAGTTTTGTATAGGGTGATGTTGTGATTTTAGTTAATTCTTAATTTTCATAAAGGATCACCTTGGTCATAGTTTTCCTTAATTATAAGTAAGACTTGTTAAAATTACTTTCAATATCCATCTTAACCTTAATTTTAAGTGAGAGCTCATATTGAGTATTTGTTTTTTATTATGGGCCATCATCCCCTAATGTTATCTCTTATATCAGGTATGATTGATCTCAATATATAAGAAATAGATCCAACATAGGATATATTTTTATTACTTATATGCCATCTTGAAACATGCATTGAAAGTAATAATACAAAAAAGTAAGGAAAATTTTATTAGTGGGAATTGTTTAGTTGATTAAAAGTTAGTAAGGGTTTTGATATTATCATGTAAATATGATTTTTTAATATTTATCCAATCTCCTTTACTAACCATTATTCCTCTCGAATTGAATATGGGTTAAAGGATACTCTAGTAAGGAAAGGGACTATTGGTTAAAATGTTAAGGATGTTAAGTTTAGCATGGATTATTCATTTAGACTTATAAAATATATTACTTCTAGTAATGATAATAATATTTAAACATGTTATTTAAGGAAGTGATTAAAGATTTTACCAAATTAAAAACAAATAGTAGTTTAGGTTCATTTCATTTGATTAATCTACAAAGAGAAACAACCTATATCCCATATCTAAATACATAATTATAAACGTGAAATAAAACCTATAACAATAAAATTTAGTTGCCTCCAAAGATAATCATTATTTTATACTACACACCAACATCATAGTCAAACACTAACATCAATAGTAGTGTTCATATCTGATGGTAATGTCTATGGCTACATAATTAAAGTTTTCAAAATTGATGATTGATATAGAATATTAATCTACATACTTTACACATGTTTCTAGTCTATATTTGCATGTGTATGGTAAACCAAGATAAGTATTATTTCTCTTCATTATTAAAATCAATAAAAACATATGTCTAATTAAATACTTGATATATTTAGCATATCTCAGGATGATAATTCAAAATATTCATTATCTAAGTTTGAAATTATTTATCATACTATATATTAGTTTATCACCATTTTACTTTAACTATTTATAGATTATTAACCCTATCCGCACATTTCAAAAAATTTGGGTTAACCATTTGGTGAACCGAACCTTTATGTCTATTTATACAAACCATAGACTGCTCAAAAGTATTTAACCTTGTAAGGTTTTTCCTTGATATATATATTTTTTGATATATTATATTATATGTATGCAACCTAGGTATATCCCTAGATTAGGTGCTATCTTTATTAAACAATTGGAGCTTCCTCATTTTCCACCCAAGATGTCTCAAAATAGTGAAATTTCAAATCTTATGCTTAATGAAAGTGATAATAATGAAATTTAACAAAAAAATGAATAGGTTATTATATAATATAATAATAATGATGAAAATAATGAACACTAAAAAATATACAAGGAGATAGTATAAGGTATTTCCATGTGTTGAGAGTGTAACTATCACAACACTAAAGATCTTGATGAGATACTTAAAACCATATTATAAACTAAAAGAATAGAAATCATAGATTAAAACCCATGTTAATATATTGATCATGATATTAGATATATGAGACATCCACATATTACTATTTCTCTACCATTGACTACATCATCAATTCCTACATCTAGTGGGGGCATGGGCTATGTGTTTACACCATTATTCCCTAAAATAAATCCTTTTATTATTGTATCCCTGATTGGAACCACTAGAAATTTAACCCAATTACCAATTTTAATGCCTATATCTACTCAAACTATGGTTACATCCCATTTGTTGACTTCTCAAACTTTCAACATTATCAATCAAAATATTCAATATCTTGTACAAATGATAAAATGTTTTCAAGTTAAGCTTATAAAAATTGAGAAACATTATATTAAATTACCATATGTTATTTATCCAAAATATGTGTTACATACTCCTCTTGCACCTAACATATATTTTTACCCTTTGTCAGCTAATTTTGTCCCACCTAAGTTGAAATTTTATAATATAAAGGGTGATCCTAAATAACATTTTTGATATTTGTATGTAGCATGTATTTATTATTCTTACAATGATAATTTTTATACCAAAATATTTAAAAGGAGACTATAATACTATGTTTTATGATGGTTCTATGATTTATCACACCAATCATGAGAGCATTCAAACTTCTATTTGATTAGTTCCTAGCACATTTCTCTATCAACATCACTAAAATAATGTCATAAACTTAGATTTCAAATATCAAACAAGGAAATAATGAAATATCAATGAATATGTTTTGAGATATAAAATAATGTTATCCAAAATGAGAAATATAATGGTAGATAAAGAATTTGAACACATCTTCAAATAAAGATTGCTTTCCCGATTACATGAGTCTATTATTTTCAAAAGTTCCAATCTTTTGATGAATTATGCCATATTGTTTGAGACTATGAAAAGAAATTTATTTCATTGAACAAGCTTAAGTATGTAGAAAGCACACCAACTAAATTTAATACCAATTTTCATATCTAAACAAGTTATAAGTTCAAACCTACATATCCTAAAATGGAAAAAACCACAATGATTAACACAATGTCATAAAAACCTAATAAAGTTATCTTATCAAAGGCACCTTAGGGATAATTTAAATAATTACCTAAGTCTCTAGATTATTTAGTTCATAATATTATGGATTGTCATGTCATATCTCTCCCTCCTCCCATAGAGGTTGATATGAGCCTAAATCTACCCAAAGGATATGATTCCAATGCATATTATGACTATCACCAATGCCATAGTAATTCTATAAACAAATTTCATGGCTTTAAAAATAAGATGCAAGATCTTATTGACGAAGAAAAAATTACTTTTGATGATTCTTGATAGGGTTCAGGTTCCCAACCTAAGGATCACTAGAACTAGAAGATATTTAAAATAATTTTAAATATAATTATAAGAAAGATACACGAGTGTAAATAACATAAAATGCACATCCTTCATCACATTATGGTCACCAATTATATGGTATTATTGTCACCAATTATATGGTATTATTGTAACTTATACACACAATATTGCATATGGTTTATAGACATTCTATTACATTTTATGACAATGAAATAGTGTATAATGACTCAGATATTCATTCATTATTTATTTGAGAAAACCTTGACTACCAACCTATATATAGTGTTATTATCAAAAATGGTTATAGTGATAACATATATACCATGACACTACTTACAAATTTTGTATATAGAAATGATGATTTATACCTTTCAGCCAAAATGGTCATAGCATTCAATGGGATATCACATCATGTTTTATTGATATTGATTTACAATTACAAGTTGGTCTAGCACATGTGGTTACCATATTTTTTTATATACCATATACAATATTATTTAATATGTTATACATTACATGGGTATATTAAATACATATAAAAGGAAAAGGATATACTATTTAGCATTTATTATCTCCTTAGCATCTATTTTATTTGATTTATGTTTATAGATATTAGATAATTTCAATTTTATATACACATATGTTTCAAACATATATGAGTATGATACATACATACCCAAACCTATGATATATGCACTTCAAATATTTGGACCTCATATCTACTCACATCAAATAGTACTTTGGGGTCATCTGCTTATTTGATAATTATTGATACATGTTACATATTATTTATGATCATTTCTACAATATCATGTTTGATATTATATACTAAATATTAAACATGTCTATATCCATTCTCATATTTTTCTTAATGTACTTTATATGATATACTAAACATTTTTACTAACAAATTTATTTAGGGTCTAGTATGATATGGTTATGTTAGTTACTTATGCTTGATCTATTTTCACTTCCTTGATTGTATTTCACTACTTCTTATTAAATTTCTTATGCAAATTTTTAATATGTTAATTTTTTTGGGATCATATGCCATTAAATATTGTTTGACCATTTGAAAATGTCATTATATGTAGATTACACATTTAAATATGTCATTCCTTTCATTTTTATAGAATTTTAAACATGAACCTTATATGAGTTTCCTTAGACCACTATTTTAAGTTACATTGAGTACTATTGTGTGTGTGATTGTTTATTTGATGAGATTTTAATTTTTATCTCTAGAAATTTTCATGATTTATTTCATGCATCATCATGGTTTGATGTGATCACATACTATGAACCTAATTGATATATATACTTTGATAATTATCCCTATATGATACATGATTCATACATATATTATACATCTACCTTATCCTTTTAAGGTAAATTATATTCCAAATTCTAATTCCCAAACCTCAAAATGTGGATCATATTAGTGTGGCCATGTCATATAATCATGACATTCACATTTTCATAGTTTCTAGATTTTAGTGGGTGCATGTCATTAAAACATAACTTCCAAACTTATACACCTCAATATGTAAATATTTTAGTGGTGTTTGTTATAAAAAAAATGACAAACACACTTAGAAAATTACTTAGTATATATATACTTTAGTGGGTGAATGTCACAAAGACATGAAATCCACACTTTCAAAAACTCCACTTCACTTCTATTATTCAAATATACACTTGGGTTATAATAAAATGCATTGCACTAATTTTGCATATATTTGAAACATAATTTTTTAAATTTAAAATACATGTAATCCACATAATAAATATTATATTTTAATATTCCATTCTATTACACCAAATTCATCAAAATTTTAAAATTATACTACTTGCTAAGATGCACTGAATACATAAAGATGTAATATTATCAATTTTTGTTTTACAATAATTGGTTAAATTTTTAAGTTACACTAATTAAATAATTAAACCACATAATATTTATATATTTTAGTGATTAAATCATCTAGTATCACAATTATGAGATGATTTCATTAAATCACTCATCCTTACCAGATAGTATATTCACACTTGAGTTGTGTGACTGAGATATAATGATCATAATGGTTATGTAGAAAAATATAATTACATTGTATTAGATATGAAATTCATTTAAATATCACTGTTAAAATATCAAAGGTTTATTTCTGATCCTTTTCAGTATCTAATGTTAATAAGGGAGCTTATTTACCAAGCCAAATAATCAAGAGCCAACATGATTGCATCGACACACATATGTACTCCTTCCTTGATATATTTATTTTCAAGAATTTAAGTTATTTAAAATTTAAAATTATATGAAATATTTTATACTATAGCATTCCCTTAGTTATATACTGTACACTATAAAAACACTCATTGTGGGCTCAAATAAAGGAAAGGTGTGTTATACAGTTTGAGGTACACATTTATTTCCTTGAAACCAGTAATTTCATCTTGATGAAATTTTAGATTAATGAGAGGGTAGGGTGGGATAAATAAATATAATAAAACTAAATATTTATATCATATTATTATTGTAAATTTGACAAATTTAAATCAAGGATATAACATTTATTTATAGGCCTACCTACTGCCAAAATGCTTACAGTTACCATCTCATTGTGAATAAATGTCTAACAATTATTTTGATACTTATAATTTTTAATAAACATGTATAATAAAATAAATATAAATATTAAAACCTAATAAACATCATTCATTATCATTTTTATATCCATACCTATTTTTTATCCTTATGGACACTACTGACCACAAAAGAACACTATCATTGATGGTAGTGTCCAGATCCTTATCTTGTCTTTAGTTCCAAAATAAAATATAAATTTATAATGTTTTAAAAAATATGGGTTGACATATTTTTGTAATCAAACCATATCATGCTATATTTTCAAAATGTGTGGTGTAAATACAAGTCTAATCCTTCTCATTCATCATCTAATAAATATGATGTAGGAGTATCATAAAGTATAATGTAAATTTTAGGTTGTTAAACAAAAGACATTGGTTTATTAGGTATAAATTGAAGTTATAAGGTCATGATTATGTGTTTTAAACCTTTTCATGATTTATCACCTTTTGGTTTTGGCTATTTTGGCATGATTTCTAGTTTCCTACCAAAATAAGAACTTTGAAAATTTGAAATTGTTGTAAGGGTTTATGAGTGTTTGAACATGTTTTAAAAGTATTGGGTATATTAAAATGGGTTAATAAAGGTAAATTAAGTTTAAATTCACGTTCTAGAGTGTGTCTTATGTTTTAGTCAATAATAAGCATGTTTAAATGTAACCAAGGTCTTAATTATGTGAATTGTCAAAATGAATGTCTATGTTTGTAAAGATGATAAGTTTAGTTGAGGGAATTTAGGAATATGAAAAAATAAAAAACTAATAAAATAATTTAGGTAAAAAATGATAATCTTCAAAATAGTATAAGAGGATCCTAATAAAGTAACAAGATATTGATAAAAGCTAAGTTTGGGTGTTTTTGTATAAAGGGTTGGTCATAGTCTACATGGGTCTTGGAAATAAGCTGAAGAATATTGAAATAAATAAGGATTATTACTATATTTCATGAATTTTTATATTTTATTAGTGTTTAATAACATTATTTTATTGTTCTTTGGTCTTATTTCATTA
The DNA here is from genome assembly GCA_037957365.1 of Torreya grandis. Lineage (NCBI taxonomy): Eukaryota > Viridiplantae > Streptophyta > Pinopsida > Cupressales > Taxaceae > Torreya > Torreya grandis. The sequence goes on from JARHVA010001762.1 coordinate 1,761,261, forward strand.
CTTTATGATGTTTCTTAAGACTATAGTGGTCTAAAAAAGAGTTTTGGGATAATACAGTTTTAGAAGGATGGAAAAGGGACATTTAGATATTTTTTTGAGGAAAAGAATAATGGTAAAGGCAAAATAAAAGGATGGTAACTTTTAAAATAATTTTGAGAACTTATGGATATTTTTAAAGCATGCAAATGAATCTATTTTCAAAAGGAGTTCTTGTTGTCCTAAAACTATTAACTAGGGTTTTAGAGAAGTAAATTTGTAATATCCTTAAATATATACATAAAAACATTATGAAACTTTTATTTCATGTTTTATAGAGGTAAAATATGTTTTATTTTAATATTTTATAAGTATTTGTGTTATATATAGTCTTTAAATTAGGAAAAATAATCATAACCTTATTTTGATAATCCAAGAGTGCAATTATGGAATTAAAAAGTGAATATATTGAGATTCCATTAAAAAAAATATTCTAAAAATATGGGAACATGTGGAATTAGGTCAAATGGTGGTTTTACCAAGTTTCAATTCCTTTTAAGGGGTTTTGATGGTATAGTCATTATGTATCAGTCCTAGGCTAGTTTTGAAGAATCTTGTCCTTGTTAAGAATATACCAAAATCACTAAAGGATTTAAAATAGGAATTTGAGCATGGAAACATATTTCTCAAGGTATGAATTCTCAATTCTTATATTATGTGATCAATTTTTATAAAATCTTATTTGTTAAGGCAATAGATGTGGTAAAAAAGTTAAGAAATTATGAGTTTGGTTGTGTAGTTGTAAAGGTGCAAGGATCCTATTTACATCAAGTGGTATTATAACTAGTAAGCTCCATGGGGAAGAAGAGAGTTAAGAATTTTGTAGTATAAAATAATACATAACAAAAAAATAGATAAAATATTCAAGAAAAATTAGTTCCAAGGTGGAATAGACTTGAAAAGGATGTCAACAAACTAAGTAGACAATAAAACTTAGGGTGACACATAAGCAAGGTGAAACAAATTTCTTATAAAAAGGTGAAATATAATTCCTAGAGAAAATGAGGAAAGATAAAGAAATGGTGATGAAGGTATTATCTGAGTTAGAGTGCCACAAAGTGAAAAGGATAAATTAAGACACAAGAAGGAAATGATTGGTTATGAAAGAGGAAATAAATTAGTTAAAGTAAATGATACAAGAGATGAGTCTCATGATGGAAAAATTAAAAGGAGAGGAAAGCCAATGGTATGGTTGGAAATTGAGAATGAGGGTGAAGTGGCCTATGAAGTTATTGATTGAGGGAACGAATAGGTGAAAGATGAGAACTACATTAATGAGATACAAGAAGTTGTTAAGAGAACAACAAAAAGAGATCATACGTAATCCAAAAGATGGAGAAATGTTGGGAAATTATTATTCATAAGATGAAGACCAGATTATAAGCCTTATTGAAGGTTTGAATAAGGAAAATTTTAAAGAATAATTGTCCACGGAAAGGAAACAACATCTGAAATCTAATGACTATTTGTCTATGTTAGTGCAAAAGAGTTAAAGGTTGAAATATAATCATTAGTGCATGCCTTGAACAAGAAATTAGTGGATTATGATGAAGATACACCTGATCTAGTCATTATAAGAATAGAAAGTGAAGAAGAAAAAGAAGATAAAATATTTGATAAATCAGCTTGTAAGATGGAAGGATAAGTGTGGTTTCAAGATACATTTTATGAGACCCAAAGGTATACATATTTTATATATAATGCTTTATTAGGTTGTGTATATGTAGGTTTATTAGTTCAAAATATAAAAATCATTAAGAAAGAATATCTTGAAAGATAACAAGTAAAGAGTATACAAGTGATCTAACTTTTAAGTGATTTATGGAATTTAAAACCCCAAGTTGTTTAAGGATTGGAATAATAAATTAGGGAATAAATATACAATAAATATAACCACTAATTTATACAATAATTAACCTAGTATAATTATTATAAAAATAGTAATGGATTACACAAAGATGTACTTAGATGGAAAATGACTGAGATGGATGAATGAAAGACTGTAAACTGGCACAAAAGCTATTCAAAGTGTCACAAACTAGAAATAGGTCATAGAAATCTTCCTAGATAATAATACACTTTGTTAGTGTCCTCAAGGGAATGATAGTGCCATTTTGTAGGGAACCCTATGAAATTTTGGATATGAATTTTCTTGAGTCTGAGACACAATTTCCTATGTGGATGAATCTTGATTTTCTACCTATTGCCTATTTTGACTACTTTTGGATGTAAAACCCTAGACCTCCATGTTTTTAGTGTCTTTGAGGAGCACAAGTAGAAAAGTGTAATTCTAGTTAGATAGGCTAGACATGACCTCAACACCCTACTATTTTGAGAGTTGCATATATACTAATACCTTGAGAGGGGATCAAACCTAATGTAGTTCTCCCAATCTAAGTGATGGTACAAGTACAAGTGAATGCCAATATGAGTGTCATATTGAGTGCTTTGAGTTTGACTTGAGACTATAAATCTGAGTAGTTTGAACTTATGATTTATTTATATGGTTGTATGATAAATTAGGTAAGAATAAGAATTAATGACCTTAATTTTCACATGTTTTTGAGCTTGTTTATGTGTATTTACATCTAGTTTCCATCTAGTAGGTAAAGGGATAAAATTGGTGTATATACATTAATCTAGTGATTTTAAAGATGTGGAATAAATCTAGGCTAACCCTAAGGTGTCTTAAGAAATTAAAATATGTTTTTTGGAGGATAAAAATGGTAAGGGATAGTAGTATGGTGCCTAGGTCACTAGCATAGTGCACTAGTGTCCAAAGGGTCATGTTAGTGTCCAAGTGGAAACATCTAGTGTACTAAGGGCTTGGATGCTTAGAATATGGTCCAAAACTACTCTAAGTATAATTGGGGATGGGTTGGACCAATATAAAATTTAGGTAAGGATTAAAATAGGCCTTAAGATAGGTCTAGGGCTAAGTTATGGATAGGTTGGTCTCAAGTGTCACTCATTGCACTCAAGTGACATTTTATATGACTACTTTTTATCCCACCCCCCCCCCCCCCCCCCACTTATTCTATAAATGGAAAAAATTTAAATGACTATGATAAAGGAAAAAAATGTACTTTAACTTACATGTGAGGCGAAGCCCATGAATTTAGGTCTAGGTTTGTAAAGTGTGATCCATTACATATCCTAAAAATGAAATATGGATTAATTAATCCTTAACTAATATAAAAAGAAAAAAAAGACTGAGTAAAAAGATTAGAGAGAGAGAGAGAGAGAGAGAGAGAGAGATGAAAGGGAGGAATATACCTCATTGGGTATGTAAACCAATGTAAAATCTTGGTGACATCCTATGTGTGTAGTTATTGATCAAATCAGTGAATATATTATATTTAAATGATGTTTTACTGAATCCCCATCTGTGAATGGCTCAAGATCTCAATCTAGTTTTGACTCTATCATTTTACACCCCTATTCAGTGGATCATAATTTGTGAATAACTTAGATTGGACTTATGTATTTTAACCCTCCTATGTAAGTGGCTCATGAACTCAAGTAGGTTATAACTCCATTATTACTTACCCATGTGTATTAGATGCATTTGTATTGAAACTACATAACGTAATTAAAATTATTTGATGTAACTAAAACTATGTAGGATGGCTCTGGGGCCACTTGGAAACTTTGAAATGAAAATTGGCTCAGGGGGCACTTAGTAATTTATCTCAACGATAACTCATAAATGCCAACCATTGTAGATGGAATAAGGTATCAATCTAGTGTGAACCTAGTGCATTTGGTGTCTAAGGTATACAATGTGTTGAATGACATGGAGTTATCATTTCATTTTAGAGGGGCTAGTGCAAAATTGATCATGTGGAAACAATGTATCATGAACATGCCCCCAATTTTGATATTTGTGTATATGGATTGTAGATTGAGTTTAATAAACTTTTGTCTGTGTATATTTGAAGCTCAAATAGGAATGATCATGCCACACATGATCCCACCAATCTTAGAAAATCTATGTGATTATGTGGAAAATTAAGAATAAACTGAGCATAACTAATAATATATAGCTAAAAATGTGCAAACCTAAACTATACTTTCTGTACCTTTATATAAATTATATAATTTCCTATTTTTGGTGATATTAGATAGTAACAAGGTCCCTCAAATAGTATCACACTATGTTAGTGTCCTCTTTTATGTCATATTAATATCCTTTTATGGATTTTTATGTGCCAAATTGAAATTAATCTCTATGTTACTATTTTACACTATGTTTTCTTGATTTTGATTTATAATATATGTTTGCATGCTAAAAATGGTGTTTTGAGTACACTTGGATGGCATGATCTTTTTGATAAACCTTATTAATGCCCCCTTTTTTTAGGGGATTTATTGAACCTAAAAAATAATTTTCCTTAAAATAAAATATCTAAATCATGTGTGTTAGACTAAAAATATATGATATATACTTGTTAAACCAATGTAATGTATATACATAACATTGAAATACCAAATTGATTCAGTATAAGTTGGCAATGTAGAATGTATTATAGATCTAGCATTTACAAGGTTGTCAAGATATATATAACAATGTAACCATGTATGTGAGTAGAAAATATAAATATAATCTATATAAAATACTTATGGGGGTGGTGTATGATGTCCATCAACACACCCCCAAAAAAGAGGAAATGCATGACGTCCCTTAGGGCATAAAAAACTGAGAGTGTGAAATATATAAGAGACAAGTGTCATGGTCATACAAACACATGAGGAGCATAAATTAGGCCAAGGGTGCACAATAAAAGGGACATGGGAACATTTCAATAAGTTTGAGATAAAAAACATACAAAGACATGTTAAAATGTCCACATACGCATAGAGTAAACAAGGTTAGATTAGAGACACATGGAATGACATATTCAAATGTCTACATACATAGTCAAGAATGTACACACAATGACATTGGAACATGTCCAAAGATTATAAGAAATGACAAAAATTGTCATATATATATAGAATAATGGGATATTCAAATGCCCTCAAACATATGTAGAACAAAGAGGGATAATCAAATTTAAAACTAGGAAAGCTAGAAATGAAAGTATGCATGAACATAAAGTAAAAATACACATAATATCAAAGATACATAAATTGAGTCTATATCAGTAGTAGTCAATAAAAAATAAATGTAGTATAGAATGATATAACCTATTAAAGTAGAAGCTATGTATATGATGCCCCCAATGGGTGAATGTATCAATATTGAATCTAGGTATCTATGTATGTGCCCATAATGGGAGGATAGTAGTAAATTTAGATTTGTGTGATGGAAATAATTACTATAATAATATATGAACACTCTAAGAGAATAAGTGAAGCATGTATGTATTATAAAATTAATTACATTAGCATAGATAACATATATATTACGTAGAAAATATAAGGAATGTAAACATGTAAATGCATACAATCTAAATATTTTGTGTTTCATGAGAAATATTTGAATGTTTTTGTAGTTTTAAAAATGTTATATTATTTAATGTTTTATAAATATAAGCTATGTATAATCAGTCATTAAAATGAAACTATATACAAGGATAAATATAACATAAACTATATGATAGTAATATGTAAGTAAATGAGAGTATGTACAAATTAAAAGTAGTGCTTTTATAGATATAGTATCACATCCATATGATTATGACAATAAAATGGTATATTTGGTGAGTAATCATCCAATGTTAGATATACAAACTACCCAAACTTTAATAAATCATCATCATTGTGACCATCATACCATGATTTTGATAAAAGTATAGCCGTATCCTAGATGTTAGTCTAAATTCTAGGTATTTGAATGGAATTTTATTATAGTATATAATAACCCTCCCATGAAGTCCTAGGGTAAACCACATTGGAACTCAAGGTGTCTGTGTGAAACATGTGGTTCTCATTTATGCCATCATGTAGGATGCAAACTTTGTGTCCCTCATAACTGAATGCCAAACATTTTTTTATCTAACCAATTTTAGCATTCATTGAATATAAAAATGTAATACCAAGTGTGAACTATTTATGAGTGCTCATTCTCATCATAAAATAAGTGTGTTGACCATCTTAGGGACACATTATACTAGTAGTGTGATACATCCCAAGGAGTCCTAATAATCTATAACATGGTATAGCTCAATATCTTAATGTCTTATGTGATGTAATAATTTTAAAGTGTAAGTTTTAGGATTATAAAATCATATATTACAATCTTATGGATTAATTTGACCTTTATATAAACCTAAATAGTTAATGGATCTTTCCTTGAGTATTTGTGTTAGTGAATAATCCATTATGGTGTCTGTACTAGTGGAGGTAAAGGTTGAGTAATATGAATAGTGCCCTGATCCTTGAGTTTATTCAATTTATATTTTAATGCTAAGAATGTATCTATATCATCCTACAGAAATGACAAAATGGTATATCATCCTACTATGACAATTTGATAATGTATTTACGGTTAACTATGGGTAATGATGTCAATCATCTATCAAGTAATCTCTATAAAATATGGTTTGGTCTATCATGTATAATTCCTATCTGAATCCATACAACTAGTTCAATACCCATAGTGGTAACCATATGTACTAAGTGTATATAATAATGTGCCTCTAACTATGAGTGTTTAGGCCTATGTCTATGGTATTATGAGCTAGTAGTGATGCCTATGTAGGTAAAGGCATGAGTGCATTAGAATCATATTTTTACTCTCCAAGGCCTACTTGTGTGAATCTCAATCCACATTAATAATCATCAATGTCAATGGGTGTTGTATAATATTCTATGGTGTCATGGGAATCTATATCGAAGTTATGGATATATACTTCCTCAACATTAAAAATTAAGGGTAATTATGCTATGAGGATATCATCATCTATTATGGGTGGGGGAAATTATGTGTGAGGAGTGTCAATATCCATCACTGGTGAAGATAATGGTGTTATAGGAGGATCTATAAATGGTACACAAATAGTGGTTCTAGATTACCCAACCTCATATGTATGGATTTTTTCTATCATAATCATGTGAGGTGGGGACCCTATGTGAACATGAGATGTCTCATTTGGAGATGTAATCGAGGAAGTAGGTTGAGTAACTATACAATATTTAAATGCTTGGTTATCATCTAGGTAAGTGTATAAATATACATTATCAATAAACTTGTCACGTCTATGTAAAGTAGATGGTAATACCTCCATGGAATATATATAGGGACTCCCAAGTAATAAATTGTAATGGAAATGATTAAGCATAACCTAAAACTATGTAGATAGGTTTTTTGTCCTAATCATGATATCTAATTTAATAGTACCTATAGTCATATAAAATGTAAAAATTGGTAACTTGAGTGTGGATTGTGACACCCAACCCGTAGGTCCCTCTTTTTTTATTTGATGACCCTCATAGGCACCTCCTCCCTAATCCCTAGTCATTAGTAGCCTTTTAGACTTGATCACAGCTAAGCCAAACCCTTTTTTCCATGACTAATCCATCCCCCTAGGTCCTGTTAGCTTAGGATAATAGTGCCACACTTGGAATATATCACCAATGACACTCCTATATGCTTTTGATGCTCCTATCCAAGTGCATTTTTATCCCTAATGATCAATTTCTTCTAGTTCCCCATCCTTATCCCTTTTGGTCTAATGTGAGCACATTCAACCCATGATGAATAGATCCCTATAAAATCCCATTCAAAAATCATTTGGAAAGGGTTGGAAAATATCACTAATCAAGCAAGAATATAAGAAAGACTACTCAAGTAAATCTTTCTAATTCTCTACATATAGCCAACTAATATACTTACAAGCTTATTGAAATCCTTACACTAGTCCCTAAACACCTCAAACACATCCAGTCTAGAATTTTTCATATTCATACACTCAATTTCACAAATCACGTCAAGTGGAAGAACTACATATGTCTTGATCCCTCCTTAGAGTATTCGTATGTAGGTAGCATACCCACATAAGGGCTATGGATACACATTTAGTAGATCTTAGTCACACTACCCCCTCTCTTTCTTGAAATTTGTCAAATTACAATGGATTATAGGGTTTAAAGATAAAATCCACTCTATAGGTATATCTATAGACTTGTAGGTATCAAAACTTCATAGACAAGGTTGCATAGACCTAGTGAACAAAAATAAAAAAGTTTAGATCCTTAGGACAAAAATGATGGAGGTAGACTACGCACTAATGTCACTCCTACCCAATTTTGGTGCTCCTATCCAATCATAAAATTAATGTTAGATCTTAGTTTTTTATAGTGTCCCAGTCCTACACAGTGAATATCATACCCTATCTCAGTTGTATCAGTGATTTTCTAGTTAAGTCTTTTTTTCCATCTCTTATACTATTTTTAGAAAGATCAAAATCACAATTTAATTTAAAAAAATTGGTATCTTTATTTATTTATTAATTTTACTACTCATACCCTTTAAATAAATAAATAATAATAAACTAATATTCTCAAAAAGGTTAAATCATCTGGTAAACCCAACTTACTTCAGTTGCACATAAAAACAATAAAAACCCTAGGGTAAATTTCCTACTATTTTTTTTTTTTTTTTACGTACGTAATAAAATCATAAATTAGCATTAAATTTTAAAATTTATTAGTAATTTTAAAATAAATTTTCTTTCAAACCCAAGTTGTCGATACTAGGTCCCAATATTTTCCAAGTAATTTTCCAATAATTTTTTGATTTTTTACTAGCATATTAAAATTAGAAATTCACTTCAAATATAAAATTTCAATAGTAGTTTTTAGAAATATTTATTTTTCAAAACCCTAGTTTCATCTTTTAGGTCCGTTTAAATCACAAATTTTCCAATAAATTTTTGATTTTTTTACTTTTATATTTCACTCAAAAATTCAATTTAAATTTCAAATTTTCATAGTAAATTTTAAAATAATTATTTCTCAAAACCTTAGTTGAATATAATAGATCCCATTAATTTTTGAGGTATCACCTTAAATGTTTGTGAGTTTCATATCATTTTTATGTAATTTCTAATTAACTATTTTTTAGGATTTTACATTTTCTTTATTCAATACTTTAATTTTATAGCACTTTGTCTATTACACATTATTGCAAAAACTTCAGTCAAATCTCAATTTTTTTCTACTTTAACAATGGTCAAATATATTAGTTTTGATGAAATCAATAAAAGGGAACTTCAAGAATTCCTAAAAAACACCCTAACATGTAAGATGACATGCTTAAAATACTACAAGAAGAACAACAAAGAGTGAACAATGGTCAATCTTCCCAAACCATAGAGCAACCAATTAAAAATGAGACTAAAAGGGAAAATATGTCTCAACAATGCCCTATAGCATCCCAAATTGCCTCTATACCACTAGTTACAGCTAATACATCTTTGTCTCTTGATGTGGTATCCCTTGTGCAAGATATAAGATCTCTTCAATCTAATGTGCTACATCTTGAGCAAGGTGCCTCTAGACCTACACTAGATTTAGATTCTTTTGATCTACTACATATACCATTGACATGTCACAATGCTTATACACACTTTCCACAAGGTTTTGTTCAACCCAAGCTTAGTCTATATGATGGCAAGGGTGATCCAGAGACACATTTGAGAGATTTTAATGTAGCATGCTTGGACTATGTACCAAATCAATAGCTACTTACCAAGACATTTCCATGAAACCTAAAGGATTATGCTTTACAATGTTTCTACAGTCTAACAAATTAGTCATTCAACATATTCAATCCTTTAGCCAACATTTTCCTAGCTCATTTCAGCATTAACATTGGTATTAAGGTTTCATATGCCCAAGTTGCACAACAAAAAATGAGGTCAAATGAACATCTTACAAATTATGTTCTTTGATATAAGATTATTTTGGCTAAGATGAATATCCCATGGCTAATCAAGAGTTACAATATCTCTTCAAATAGAGTCTTCTACCATATTTGCATGAATCAATTATGTTCAAAAGATTTTCTTCCTTCACTAAACTATGTCATACACTAAAGGAAAGTGAAGTCAAACTAATTTCAATGGGAAAACTTAATTATACAAGTATATCAAAAGAAAGAAATAAGATTAATAACAAAGTCCCATACAAAGCCAAGGTCAATGATAGTAAGTGTTAAAATTAACTAATAGTTAATGTAGTTTTTGAGCCCCCTCAGTGCGTGGTTTTATCAGCATCTCCTTGATGAACCTTTACCAATATACCTATCTTACTAGCCATAGTTCTACAATATCTATTGTAATGTAACATCATATCTCTCCCTCCTATTCATTAAGGTGACCCAAAAATGCCTCTTATATGGGGATATGATTAGCATGCTTATGAGTTTCATAAAGCACCAAGTCATACAATAAATAAATTCATCAGTTTGAGACACAAGATACATGATTTGATAGATGGAAATCATATTGATATTGGCACTTCAGTTGAGCCTCCTCAAGTAAATAAAACATAGGACAAAGCTTTAAAAATATTCTTATATCTATTTCCATATCATTATAAACAAGAGATGGGGGACACATCATGGGTTCACCATGCATATCATGCACATCCACCACTAGATATATACAGGGTACCTTCAATTAAGACACATCCTTTGAGCAACATGATTGGTGTATACAATTTTAGAGTTTTAGCTAGACCTTCCATCTCCTTATTAGAGCATGAAATAGTTGAGGATGATTCAGATTATCATGCACTCTTTATAAGATATTACATTCATAATCAACATACTCATACTATTCTCATGGATAGTGAATCTTGTTTGAACATATACACTATGACATTATTTCAATAATTGGGATATTTAGCATAGAATATTACCGCAACAAACATAGTTATTAGTGGATTTAGTGGGCACATACAAATTTCATTAGGTGAGATCATACTTCCTCTATAGGTTGGCCCAACACATGTGGCCACACCATTCATTATAGTTCTTAATGTAGGAGTTTTCAATATGTTACTTGGTCGAACATGGATCCAAAACCTTTGAGTAGTACATTCTATATTTCATAGATACACAAAATTAATTTATGCTAATCAAGTTGTTATAGTTGGTGGAGTTCCATATGAGTTACCACTCCCTACTTCTACTCCATCTTCTACATTACAATCCATAGTTTCAGTTCAACCTTTAGTTTTAGTTTTTCCACTAGTTATAGTTATTATATTTTTAATTCAAACATAGTTGAGGCATCTATCACCAATACAGAGAGTTTATACACCTCCATAGCTTCTAGCTATAGTGTTCACACATAGGGTAGTATCATTGAGATATCATGCATCTACTTACATAACACATGTTTAAAGAGATTATCCTACTACTAGATTGGTCCCTAAGAGCCCTATAGTTACATCCACTTCTCAAAGTTATAGGGAGACCCGACACCCTATTTCTACTTTAGATATTTTAGAGCATTTATAACATATACAATTTTCATAGCCATTGTCTCAACATTTCCATTGTGCTTCATGATCACGTATGATTCCTCTCCTCGATACATGACACAATGATAGGGATTCCACCATGAGAATAATTGGTTAGAATCTTTTCTTTTGATTTTTACTTGTACATAGTTTTTTATGATTAATTATACATAGTTATTAACATTTCAAAAAAAAATAAAATACAACATATCAATAACACAAAAGCATTCAAATATATCAAAACACCAAAAATATTTTGATTATATTAATCATCAATGCTTTACATTTCTACTATCAAGCTAGACTTACATTTGTTGTTATATGCTATTGTTTGTCAATTTATCTACATTGTCGTGCTTCACTTGATCTTCTTTGAATATGTGTAGTGACATCTAGCTCTTTGATTTCTTAACTCTACCCACTGAGGGGTAATCCTAATTTTACATCAAGACATACATCAATATACATACCCACTGGGGGAATCTTCTACATGACTACACCATCTAGGTTATGTCATTCCTACACCACACACTCTAATTATTATGTTGATGTGAATTACATACTAGCTGACATAGATAACTCTATCAACACTACTAGTATGTAACACTTATGTATTTATTAGCATACACATAGTCTTGTACTAATATATATTGCATACTTTCACTTATTACATTGATTAGTTAGATGTAATTGTATTTTTAGTATTTACATGGTTTCCTTTCTTACTTTGTGTAGATAGATGTTATTTCATTTCACATTTCTTATTTTGTCTCTTATATTTATTTTAGGACATTTTCCAATATCCTTTTCTTCTAATCATGTGTGTGCCTTAGGACATTTTCTGATGTCCTTTGTTTGTACTCTTCTATGTGATTGTGGCCCTTGTTTCATCCCTTGCTTGTTTCAATTATATGTGTATGCAACATTTGAACATGTCTTGTATGCTTGCTTTCTAAATTGAGTGACATGTGCCCATATCCATTATTTGCTTGGCCATTTGGCCATTTTTGTATGCTTCTTGATTTTTGATTTGTATTCTTGATTGCTTATTTGCTTCTCATTTTTTACAATGCCATGATTTACATTATGAATTATCTTGCTTTCTTGGATGCCATGATGGACATCATGTTCTATCCATCCATGACAACTAAAAACTAACAACTAACCATACTTCTAGTTCTAGTTCAGTACATTGTACATGTTATTACATTATTATATCTATCCAGGCATACCCTTTTTGATCTAAAAATATTTCAATACAAACCATACTATATCTTGAAATATCTTGTTGATTATCATTGTTATATCATGTATCTTTATAGCATAACACACGTATAGGGATCTTTCTTCTAGGGGAAGTCATCAGAGGGTCTTCATTCCTACCCTCAAAAGAGAGGGAAATAAATAAGGGTTTTGCCATAGAGATCAGAGCTCCTAACAATCAAAAGGCAATATTTAGAATACCCAAAATAACAACCAGACATCAAACTAGCTAGAAAAAACTAGGTAGATATTGAAAATGTCAGAACATTTACAATATTTGTCCTCAAAAAATAAGGCTAAGATTAGACTATAGTGTTGGTGCCACTACTATCCATTTTTTTCATTTCTATCCAAACAAAAAATAAGCTAGACTTTCTAAAAGTAGATAAAAAAGTAGGTTCAACTATAGTTTTCCACAGTCAGACTAGTTTAAAATCAATAGTTTTTAGTAAACTTTTGCTCATAGAATCTAGATATGGGGGAATTGTACATGGCATACTAGTTCTTACTTCTAGTTTTTGATATGATAGTTGGTATAGCTTCTAGATCAAAATCCATGTTTTAGACACTAGTGATTAGGGGCAATGTGTGTGGCACATTTCTTTTCTTTTCTTTTCAAACTAAGTATTACCTAGGTATTATCAATAGTTGTATGCCTTATTCCATATAAAGGTGGTTGGCATAATTTTGAAGTGGATTTCATACAAGCCTAACTTCCACATTTCAAAGTGTATTTCATATAAGCCTAGTGCACCAATTTTGGAATGGATTTCATACAAGCTTAATCCCCATCTTTTAGAGTAGCCAAGAATGGCTTAATTTCTAGCATACATTTTGCTATCCCTGCCAACATTATCAGATCATAATAAATTTATGGGATTTAGGATCCATCTTATATGACACACATCCATACCGATATCAGTTCATAGCTTCACTTCATGATGCAATGATAAAACTAGAGGACTAAATAGCCTTTATATTATTGAGCCACTTACTTAGAGGGATTAGAAACATAATCCAAACATTGATCAACATATGCATGAGCACCTAGCTTCACTTAGTGGGTGAGGATGGAGCCAAAGGGCTAGCCTTTATATTCTTGATCCACTTTTGGGTAATTAAGTACTCATCTACATTCATGATATTATTCTTGGTACAACATCATCTAGCATTATTCAACATCACTCAACATCACAACAAGTTTTGTATTGGTTTGCACACTGATGATGTATATTTATTCCTTTCTTTTCCTCTCTCTCTATCTTTTACATAGCTTTGTACATTATTATTTTAGATATAGTGAATTGGTAAGAACTAATCTATTCTTTTCTTTCTCTTTCATATTTACACTTCATATGATGCTCTCTCTATGCACAACCATAATTACATAGTTTTATGAGATTCACCCTTGTAGGTAAGTTTAGGTATGCTTTCTATTTTTCCCTTATCTCAGGAATTTTCTTTGCTATATCATTATAATAAAGGGGAAAAATGTAGTCATATAAAATGGGAAAATTGGTAACTTGAGTGTGGGTTGTGACACCTAACCCTTAGGTCCCTCTTGCTTGCTCACATGACCCTAATAAAAATCTTTTCAATGATTTCCAATCATCTATATCTTTATATAATTGATCCTAGCTGATCCAAACTCCTTTTTCCATGATTAATCTATCCCCTCAAGTCCCATCATCTCAAGATAATAGTGCCACACTTAGACTATAGTGTCGGTGTCACTCTTGTTTGCTTTTGATGCTCTTATCCATGTGAGTTTTTGGCCCCAATAGTTAGTTTCCTTTAGTTCCCCATCCTTATCCTTATTGGCCTAATGCAAGTACATTTAACCCATGACCAATAGATCCCTAAAAAATCCCATTCAAACATTGTTTAGCAAGGGTTGGAAAATATCACCAAGCAAGGAAAAATACAATCAAGACTACACAATAAAATCTTCCCTATTCTCTATATATAGCTAGTCAATATACTTACAAGCTTAATAAAATAATTACACGAATCCCTAACCACTTAAATCACATCCAATATAGCATTTTTCATATTCATACACTCAATTACACAAAGCACATCAAGTGGGAGAACTAAATATGGCTTGATCCCTCTTGATAGTAAAATTATGTAGGCAACATACCCACAATAAGTGTGTGAATACATGTTCAATGAATCTTACACACACTAACCCCCCTCTCTTTCTAAAAATTGGTCAAATCACAATGGATTATAGGGTTTGAAAATAAAATATACTCTAGAAGGAGCTTTACAAACTTCTAACTATCAAAACATCATGGACAAAGTCATAAAGACTTGGTGAATAAATCTAGAAAAGATCATATCCTCAAAATAATAGCAATAGAGATGGACTAAAACATCAGATCCACTCCTATCCACTTTAGGAACTCCTATAGAATCATAAAATGAAGTTTAGATCTCACTTTATGATAGTGTCTTAGTTCTCATAGTGAATATTAGACCCTATCTCAGCCATATCAGTTCATTCCCATTTAAGTCTTATTTTCCATCTCTTATTACTATTTTTAGAAAGATCAAAATTGTAATTTAATTTTCAAAAATTAGTGTCTTAATTACTGTATATTTATTTAGTTATTTTACTTCTTAGACCCTTTAACTAAATTAGGAATAATACACAAATATTCCAATAAAGGTTAAATCATTACCCAATGCATATCAAGGAATGTCATCAAAACCTCTAGATTCTTATGTCTTATAAATAGATGTTATATCAACCCCCATAATCTGTATAAATGTGAGCTTGTATATGTTATGTCCTAAACCACTATAAATTAGAACTCATTTATTAGTATTGGTTTTGATTTAGGCCTAAATAAAGAGTGGTAGATTCTAATCAATAAATAAATATGAGGGAAAATCTTCATTGTAAAAATATATAACATACTAAATGCCCTTGATGGTGTTCATGATAGATGCAAAACAAGTTAGATTTATATCATGAGGGAAATATGTATGATTGAGTGTTTTAAAAAGAATATCTTTAAATATGGTTGCCTTTTGGAGTATTAACAATATAAAAATCTTAGATGGTGTATTTCTCAAATGATCCATAATATAATATGCTTTATGTTGATATATAGGTCCTACTCTAGTACGTCATGGATGAAGAGGAAGCATGGGAATATGATGTTCTTATATAGGTGGAGGAGGTACCCTATTTTTTATACTAATAACTTGAACCATAGGATCTACTATTTACTAAGGGAAAGTAGTAGAGGTGGGTCATAAGAGAATATAGTCAATAGGTCTAGTTAGATGAGGAGTAAAATGAGTCATCTTAGCACTCTATCATTGAATAGTAATTGAAGATATATTGAAATTATCCATAAAACAATATTCTCCATATAAGGGGGCTGTAATATTAGGTGAACCAATGTGTGAAATAAGTTGAGTTATAACATGATCCATAAGAGGAGTTTCATACATGTGTATCAATCTAAAAATGGTGGGAAATAACCCTGAAATACAAATAATAAGACTTTATACAAATAATTAGAAAATGGCATCTATCATGATAATCATGATGAAAGGATGCAAACTAAAAATTGAGTAAATTCTAAAAACACACAGGATGGAAAAACCCTAATGGTACACTAGGGTTTTGAATTAATATATTCAAAGTAAGTCAGGTTCATCAAATTATTTAAAATTTAAGGGATTTATGGAGTTTAAAACCCTAGGTTATTAAATGGTTATAAAAATAAATAAGGAAAGAAATATATAATAATATATCCAATAATTTATACAATAATTGACTTCATCTAATTATTTTTAAAATAGTAGTGAGTTATAAAAATATGTACTTAGCTAGAGACTAACTGAGATGGATGAATGAATGGATAGAAATTGGCACAAAAGTTGTTTGAGTGTCACAAACTAGAAATAGGTCGCAAAAATCTTCCTAGATAGTAACACAGTCCTTGAGATAGTAGTGCATTGTGATAGTGTCCTTAGGGGCATGGTAGCAACCTTTTTTAGGTAACACTTTTAACTAATGGATATGCCTTCATGTGAGTTTATTAAACTTGTACCTATGTGGATGAATCTTGATTTACTACATATTAGTTGTTTTGAATAATTTTAAATTAAAAACCATATACCTCCATGTTTTTAAGGTATTTGAGGATCATAAGTATAAAATTATAATGTTGGATAAATTGGACATGACATCAGCACCCCATTATGTTGAGATTTTCCTAGATACCAATACCTTGAGATTGGATCAATCCTGATGCAGTTCTCTCAATCTAGGTGTTGGTACAAGTGCAAATGAATTTTATTATGAGTGTCAACTTGAGTTCTTTGAGTGTGAATTGAGACTTAAATTCTGAGTAATTTAAGATTATGATTTCTATATATGGATGCATGTCGAATAAGAGTATAATATAGATGAATGAACTTGATTTTACAAATCGTTTCTAAACTTGTTTGAGTGTATTTACATTTTAATTCCATCTAGTGGATAAAGGGATAAAAGTGGTGTGTGTGTGTGTAGTGCTTGTTTCGATGTGGAATAGGTCTAGGAAAACACTAAGGTGTATTAAGAAATGTAAATATGTCTATAGGAGGAAAAAATAGGTAATGGGAAATATTATGGTCCTTAGGTCACTAACATTGTGAACTAGTGTCCAAAGGGCCACATTACTATCTATGTGGCATAATACAGTACACTAGGGGCCTGACTGTATAAGAGATGATATGGGACTACTTTTGGTACAATTAAGGTTGGTTTAGACCCATATGAAAATTACATAAGTATCATAACATGCCCTAATATAGGTATAGGGATAAGCTAGAGATAGGGGGTCTCAACTGACATTTATTTCACTCAAGTGACATTTTATATGACTACAAGTTTTAAGAGAAGACATCTTCATCTTAGAGAATAAATTTGCAAAGAATAAGATGGAAGAAAAATAGAATCCATAAGAGAGTATTATAGAGAAAGATAAGAGTGTAGAAGAGGAAAGAAGAAGTGTGAAATAGAGGAAATAATAAGTGTTTAATTATAATTCAACTGGAATAAAAGGAAAAAGATATCAAAGCTTCATTTGAGCTAGATCTCAAATGTTCCCAGTTCAGGACTATGATGCAGGAACATCATAAATGATAATGTAGATTATAAGTTGGTATATAAAAAAATGGCTTATTGGGTCTAAATTAAGGTTATATGGTCATGTTTATGAGCTTAAGCCCTTGTTATGTTTGATCACCCTTTGGTTTTGGCTACTTTTACATGATTTCTAGTTTCCCACCAAAATGAGAAATTTGAAAATTTAAAATTACAGTAAGGGTTTATGAGTGTTTTGATATGTTATAAAATTATTATGTATATATAAATGGTTTAATAAAATTAAATTATGTTTAAATTCAAGTTATAGAGTATGCCTTATGTTATAATTAGTAATATACATGTTTAAATTTAAATAGGGGCTTAATTATGTGAGTTGTTAAACTGAATGTCTCTGCTTTGAAAGAGGATAGTTTTATTTGAAGGAATTAAAAAGTATGAAATAAAAAGAAAATAATGTACGTAAAAAATTATAATATTTGAACTAGAATAAGAGGGGCCCAATAAAGGAACATGATAAGGATAAAAGTTAGGTTTGAAGGTTTTTTTAAAAAAGGTTGGTCAGAGTCTACAAGGTTCTTGTATATTTGTTGAATCACATATGAAATAAAGAAAGACAATTATGATATTTGATTATTTTTTATATATTATGAATGTGTAAGTAGATGATTTTATTTTTATTTACTCTTATTTCATTCCTTTATGATGTTTCTTAAGACTATAGAGGTCTGAAAATGAGTTTTGGGATAATATAATCCTAGAAGGCTATAAAAGGGATATTTAGAGATTGTTTTGAGGAAAATAATAATGGTAAAAGGTAAAATACAAGGAGGGGTTATTAAATAATATTTTTTAGGATTTATGAAAGTTTCTTAAATCACAAAAATGAAATTATTTTCAAAAGGAAAGCTTTTTTTCCTAAGATGTTAACTAGGGTTTTAGAGAAGAAAATTTGTCGTATCTTGAAAACTATCCATATTAACCTCATGAAACTTTGAAAAAATGTTTTGAGGGTTAAATAATATTTATTTAAATATTTTACAATATTTTTTGTCATTTAGAGGGTTAAATCATGAAATTTTAGTCACAACCATGTTTTGATAGTTTAAGATTGAAATTAGATAATTAAAAAGTGAATATATTGAGATTCCATAATATAAAATTATATAAATTGTGGGAGAATGTGAAATTGGATTACAAGTGTGGTTTCACCAAGTTTTGTGACACTATAATGTGTTCTTATGATACTTATTATTATTTCTTAGTCCTGTGCTAGTTTTGAATAATCTTGTCTTTATCAAGAATATACCAATGTCATGAAAGGATTTGAAATGGGTAATTTGAACATTGAACAATATTTGTGAAGGTAGGAGTTTTCAAGACTTGTATGATGTGATCAAGTGTTAAAAATTCTTATGATTTAAAGAAATAGATCTATTAAAGAAGTTCAGAAACTAGGAGTTTAGTTGTGTAGTTTTAAAAGTTCAAGGATCCTACTTATAACACAATCAAACACTTAATAAATTTAAAAGAGTCAAACAAAAAAAAGATATGCTTATTTATTCATCTTTATTTTGGTTTAAAGCATAGGAAAAATCATATTATAGGTTTGAAGCATTCATAGAGTATCTCATGAGTGATATTTGTCAAGTTTAAAGATTTATCACCAAATGCATCATCATATATTTTATTTTAACCTTATGAACATACTTTTCCAAACATAGGGAACAAACACATAAGTCTAAGGCATCCTTTAATTACTATCTATTTTTAAACTAGATTTTAAATGAAAATCAAAAATCTTGGTTATTTTGACTTAAAATGATCAAATTAAGTTAAATTCAATCAAAGTTATCTTTAATTAAGTGGAAATTTGTTATCAATATTTTGAGGTTTAGAATTCATACTTGGTAAAAAGTTTGAATGCATAAAATAAAAATCCCAAAAAAAGAATAAGTTTATGCTTTATCAGGTTTTTAGGGCCTATTGAATACCTATCTATTTTTTGATAATTGTTTAGAAAGCTATAAAAATATGATAGCTATTTAAAAAAAGTTATGGATCTAAACACTTGGAAAATCCTCCATCGAGCTCTGATCATTTTCAAAATACACATCAGAATCCAATAGGTGCATAAACACCTATTAGATCCCAATAACTTTTTGTTCAAACCTACACAGTCTAACACATGATGAGACACTTATTGGGACCCAAAATATTATCCAACACTCACCCATGAAGACCCAAACTTTTGACATTACTCCTCATTTTCCTTCACATACAATATTTTCTTGCCCAATGATATATTCTTCAACCCTTTCCATTCAGCCCATACGTTTCTCATTTATCCTCAACTTTCCCATTACTCATTTCCCTCATTTATAGGTTTAACATTTACCTAATATTTGGCATTACAAGTGCTTTGACATATTTGGATCATATTTAGAACTAAGTTAAAAGAGCTAGGGTTTTTAATTGTTTAGCTCTAGCATTATTATTTTTCTCTTTCTCTCAAGGTTTTTATTGAGATACTTGTTCATTTTCTCCATACATACATAATAATATTTATAGAGATTGAAATTTAATTGTGCTAAGTATCTCATCAAGATTCATCAATGTTCTGAACCCTCATAAAATTCTAGAGTTCATCAATGCATTTGGTAGAATCTAGGACCTTTCCATATACCTTATCATATGTTGAGACATATTTGTGTATTTTATAGATTTTTAAATGCTTTCAATAACTTCATTAGAATATGATACCTTGATAAACATCATATCAAATTTTTTTAGTTGTTTGATAACTTTGTAGAACTTGGGACACTACACAACACTCTATCAGATTTTATATATATGCATAACACTTCATCTAAACTTGAACCTCGCTAAACACATTTTTGGATTCTACCATATTTATTTACACACTTTGTAACTTTATATTTCTTAGATTACCTTCAATGTTTTATCTCACTTCATAGATAAATTCATGTTTTTGTCCTTTCTTAAAATGTAGGTAAACATCATCAAATGTCAAAATTTGGCACCCATGTCAAGGAAAATCCAAAGAAAATCATTCCAAAAATGATCCATACCAAAAAGAGTCTCCAATTTGAAGATAAAACTGATATAAAGTATCAGTTTCATGGAGTGGTTCCACATTCACACCTAAATTCAAATGTTGAAGAGATAACAAACACTGACCTAAGCCACATTAATATGGGAGATTTATGAAAAAAAATAAGTTTGTACAAAGAATATATTATGGATACAATATCCATGATAGTGGATTAGCTTAAGTATATTATTTTCCTCTTTTTGTACAATGTATAAATTTATTATTGCTAATGGTCAAACACTATGATGTACAAAAAGGGGAAGTCAAGAATCTGAATGGAGACTTAGTTTTATGCTTAGGTCTAGATCATACTAATCATATATTATAGCTACCTAATAGGGAAACATTTCTAAATTTTAATCCCACATGTACTTGATAATTATGGGATTTTAGTACTATCTCCTATTCAAAATGAGTTAACAAGTAATGGTTGAAAAAATCTAGGGCTACATCAACAAGGTTTCTTAATAATATTTATTTATTTTAATTCATGAATGAGGTCAATGACATGATTACTCTCTTTCATAGATTACATGGACTCCTAGTTACTATTAATTTCTAGACATGGATGTACAAGTATATATGGATCAATTAATAGAAAAAATATTATATCAACTAGGGATAACTAATTAGTGATTCAATTAAAAAAAGTTGTATAAGTCAATAAAACATCCAAATTTTATATGAAATCTAATCTTGTTTATCTTATGGATAGATGGAGGTTTTACACTAGTTTGAAATAGTGAGTAATATTCAACTTACCAAAATATATTACTTTTATCTCTATTTCTCTTTGAAATAAAGTGCACATCATTTTTGTAGGATAAATGATGTAGTCCTTCAATATGTGATTCAAATGTTTTAATTAGAACCATACAGTTTTAAGTTAACAATCTAGGACTCTACACAAATTTATAGGTGGGGAACATGGTGTATACAATTCCAAATTTTCACCTACTTGAGAATTTATGGTTGTGATGTTACCCTATATATGCTTCTGAGATATGTGGATAATAGATGGGATTTTATGGAATTAGTGAGATAATTGACTAAAAAAATAAGCTACTTGCTTATAAACACAAGTTTGGGATAAAATTTCCTATCTCTATTGGTCAATATGCTTATGCTTATTTGGGTAAATAAAAATTAATTGAAGAATAAATGAATATGTGTACTATTAAATAATTGGAGATTCAACCTTCATTTGATGTTAGGATTCTAATTCATAACATTCTTGGTTCTTCATATAAACATGTTGTGAAGTACCAAGAATGTTATGAATTAGAATCCTAACATCAAATGAAGGTTGAATCTCCAATTATTTAATAGTAAACTTATTCATTTAAGAAGAACCAAGAATGTTATGAATTAGAATCCTAACATCAAATGAAGGTTGAATCTACAATTATTTAATAGTAAACATATTCATTTATTCTTCAATTAATTTTTATTTACCCAAATAAGCATAAGCATATTGACCAATAGAGATAGGAAATTTTATCCCAAACTTGTGTTTATAAGCAAGTAGCTTGTTTGTTTAGTCAATTATCTCATTAATTCCATAAAATACAATCTATTATCAACATATCTCAAAAGCATATATAGGGTAACATCACAACCATAAAATCTCAAGTAGGTGAAAATTTGGAATTGTATACACCATGTTCCCCACCTATAAATTTGTGTAGAATCCTAGACTGTTAACTTAAAACTATATGGTTCTAATTAAAACATTTGAATCACATATTGAAAGACTACATCACTTATCCTATAAAAATGATGTGCACTTTATTTCAAAGAGAAATAGAGATAGAAGTAATATATTTTGGTAAGTTGAATATTACTCACTATTTCAAACTAGTGTAAAACCTCCATCTTTCCATAAAATAAACAAGATTAGAATTCATATAAAATTTGGAAGTTTTATTGACTTATACAAGTTTTTTAAATTGAATCACTAATTAGTTATCCCTAGTTGATATAATATTTTTTCTATTAATTGATCCATATATACATGTACATCCATGTCTAGAAATTAATAGTAACTAGGAATCCAAATAATCTATGAAAGAGAGTAATCATGTCATTGACCTCATTCATGAATTAAAATAAATAAATATTATTAGGAAACCTTGTTGATGTAGCCCTAGATTTTTTCAACCATTACTTGTTAACTCATTTTGAATAAGAGATAGTACTAAAATCCCATAATTATCAAGTACATGTGGGATTAAAATTTAGAAATGTTTCCCTATTAGGTAGCTATAATATATGATTAATATGATCTAGACCTAAGAATAAAACAAAGTCTCCATTTAGATTCTTGACTTCCCCTTTTTCTACATCATAGTGTTTAACCATTAGCAATACTAACATTAGACATTGTACAAAAAGAGGACAATAATATACTTAAGCTAATCCACTATCATGGATATTGTATCCATAATATATTTTTTGTACAAACTTATTTTTTTTCATAATTCTCCCATATTAATGTGGCTTAGGTCAGTGTTTGTTATCTCTTCAACATTTGAATTTACGTGATAATGTGGAACCACTCCATGAAACTGATACTTTATATCAGTTTTCTCTTCCAATTGGAGACTCTTTTTGGTATGGATCATTTTTGGAATGCTTTTCTTTGGATTTTCCTTGATAGGGGTGCCAAATTTTGACATTTGATGATGTTTACCTACATTTGAAGAAAGGAAAAACACATGAATTGATCTATGAAGTAAGATAAAACTTTGAAGGTACTCTAGGAAATATAAAGTTACAAGGTGTGTAAATAAATATGGTAGAATCCAAAAATGTGTTTAGCAAGGTTCAAGTTTAGATGAAGTTTTATGCATATATATAAAATATGATAGAGTGTTGTGTAGTGTCCCAAGTTCTACAAAATTATCAAACAACTAAAAAAAAATGATATGATGTTTATGAAGGTATCGTATTCAAATGAAGTTCTTGAAAGCATTTAAAAATCTATAATATACACAAATATATCTCAACATATGATAAGGTATATGGAAAGGTCCTAGATTCTACCAAATGCATTGATGAACTCTAGAATTTTGTGAGGGTTCAGAACATGGATGAATCCTGATGAGATACTTAGCACAATGAAATTTCAATCTCTATAAATATTATTATGTATGTATGGAGAAAATGAACAAGTATCTCAATAAAAACCTTGAGAGAAAGAGAAAAATAATAATGCTAGAGCTAAACAATTGAAAACCCTAGCTCTTTTATCTTAGTTCTGAATATGATCCAAATATGTCAAAGCACTTGTAATGCCAAATATCAGGTAAATATTAAACCTATAAATGAGGGAAATGAGTAATGGGAAAGGTGAGGATAAATGAGAAATGTATGGGCTGAATGGAAAGGGTTGAAGAATATATCATTGGGCAAGAAAATCTTGTATGTGAGGGAAAATGAGGAGTAATGTCAGAAGTTTGGGTCTTCACGGGTGAGTGTTGGATAATATTTTGGGTCCCAATAAGTGTCTCATCATGTGTTAGACTGTGTAGGTTTGAACAACAAGTTATTGGGATCTAATAGGTGTTTATGCACCTGTTGGATTCTGATGTGTATTTTGAAAATGATCAGAGCTCGATGGAGGATTTTCCAAGTGTTTAGATCCATAATTTTTTTTGAATAGCTATCATATTTTTATAGCTTTCTAAACAATTATCAAAAAATAGATAGGTGTTCAATAGGCCCTAAAAACCTGATAAAGCATAAACTTATTCATTTTTTTGGATTTTTATTTTATGCATTCAAACTTTTTACCAAGTATGACTTCTAAATCTCAAAATATTGATAACAAATTTTCACTTAATTAAAGATAACATTGATTGAATTTAACTTAATTTGATCATTTTTACTCAAAATAACCAACACTTTTAGATTTTTGATTTTCATTGAAAATCTAGTTTAAAAATAGATAGCAATTAAAACATGCCTCAAACTTATGTGGTTCTTCCCTATGTTTGGGAAAGAATGTTCATAAGGTTAAAATAAAATATATGATGATGCATTTGGTGATAAATCTTTAAACTTGGAAAATATCACTCATGAGATACTCTATGAATGCTTTAAACCAAAATAAAGATGAATAAATAAGCATATACTTTTTTTTGGTTTGACTCTTTTAAATTTATTAAGTTTTTGATTGTGTTATAAGTAGGATCGTTGAACCTTTAAAACTACACAACTAAACTCCTAGTTTCTTAACTTCTTTAATATATCTATTTATTTAAATCATAAGAATTTTTAACACTTGATCACATCATACAAGTCTTGAAAACTCCTACCTTCACAAATATGGTTCGATGTTCAAATTACCCATTTCAAATCCTTTCATGACGTTGCTATATTCTTGATAAAGACAAGATTATTCAAAACTAGCACAGGACTGAGAAATAATAATAAGTATCGTAATAACACATTATAATGGCACAAAACTTGGTGAAACCACCCTTGTAACCCAATTTCACATTCTCCCAAAATTTATATAATTTTATATTATGGAATCTCAAGATATTCACTTTTTAATTATCTAATTTCAATCTTAAACTATCAAAACATGGCTGTGACTAAAATTTCATGATTTAACCCTCTAAATGACACAAAATACTCTAAAATATTTAAATAAATATTATTTAACCCTAAAAACATTTTTTCAAAGTTTCATGAGGTTAATACGGATAGTTTTCAAGATATGACAAATTTTCTTCTCTAAAACCCTAGTTAACATCTTAGGAAAAAAAGCTTTCCTTTTGAAAATAATTTCATTTTTATGATTTAATAAATTTGCATAAATCCTAAAAAATATTATTAAATCACCATTATTATTTTCCTTTACCTTTTACCATTATTATTTTCCTCAAAACAATTTCTAAATATCCCTTTTATAGCCTTCTAGGATTATATTATCCCAAAACTCATTTTCAGACCTCTATAGTCTTAAGAAACATCATAAAGGAATGAAATAAGAGTAAATAAAATAAAACCATGTGCTTACTCATTCATAATATCTAAAAAATAATCAAAAATCATAATTGTCTTTCTTTATTTCATATGTGATTCAACAAATATACAAGAACCTTGTAGACTCTGACCAACCGTTTTTTTAAAAACCTTCAAAACTAACTTTTATCCTTATCATGTTCCTTTGTTGGGCCCCTCTTATGCTAGGTTAAATATTATAATTTTTTATGTAAATTATTTTCTTTTTATTTCATACTTTTTAATTCCTTCAAATAAAACTATTGTCTTTCAAAGCAGAGACATTCATTTTAAAAACTCACATAATTAAGCCCTTAGATAAATTTAAACATGTATATTACTGATTATAACATAAGTCATACTCTATAACGTGAATTTAAACATAATTTAATCTTATTAAACCATTTATATATACATAATAATTTCATAACATATCAAAAAACTCATACACCCTTATAGTAATTTGACGTTTTCAAATTTCTCATTTTGGTAGGAAACTAGAAATCATGTAAAAGTAGCCAAAACCAAAGGGTGATCAAACATAACAATGCATTAAACTCATAAAAATGACCATATAACCTTAAGTTAGACCTAATAAGCCATTTTTTTATATACCAACTTATAATCTACATTATCCTTTATGATGTTCCTGCATCATACTCCTGAACTGGGAACATTTGAGATCTAGCTCAAATGAAGCTTTGATATCTTTTTCCTTTTATTCCAATTGAATTATAATTAAACACTTATTATTTCCTCTATTTCACACTTCTTTCCTCTTCTACACTCTTATCTTTCTCTATAATATTCTCTTATGGATTTTGTTTTTCTTCCATATTATTCTTTGCAAATTTATTCTCTAAGATGAAGATGTCTTCTCTTAAAACTTGTAGTCATATAAAATGTCACTTGAGTGAAATAAATGTCACTTGAGACCCCCTATCTCTAGCTTATCCCTATACCTATATTAGGGCATGTTATGATACTTATGTACTTTTCATATAGGTCTAAACCAACATTAATTGTACCAAAAGTAGTCCCACGTCATCTCTTATACATTCAGGCCCCTAGTGTACTCTATTATGCCACATAGACAGTAATGTGGCCCTTTGGACACTAGTTCACAATGTTAGTGACCTATGGACCATAATATTTTCCATTACCTATTTTTTCCTCCTATAGACATATTTACATTTCTCAATACACCTTAGTGTTTTCCTAGACCTATTCAACATCGCAACAAGCACTACACACACACAAGTTTTATCCCTTTACCCACTAGATGGAATTAAAATGTAAATACACATAAACAAGTTTAGAAACAAGTTGTGCAATCAAGTTCATTGATCTATATTATACTCTTATTCTACACGCATCCATATATAGAAATCATAATCTTAAATTATTCAAAATTTAAGTCTCAATTCACACTCAAATAACTCAAGTTGACACTCATAATAAAATTCAATTGCACTTGTACCAACACTTAGATTGAGAGAACTACATCAGGATTGATCCACTCTCAAGGTATTGGTATCTAGGAAAATATCAACACAATGGGGTGTTGTTGTCATGTCCAATTTATCCATCTAACATTATAATTTTATACTTATGATCCTCAAATACCTTAAAAACATGGAGGTATATGGTTTTGAATTTAAAATTATTCAAAACAAGTAATATATAGTAAATCAAGATTCATCCACATAGGTACAAGTTTAATAAACTCACATAAAGGCATATCCATTAGTTAAAAGTGTTACCTAAAAAAGTTTGCTACCATGCCCCTAAGGACACTATCACAATGCACTACTATCTCAAGGACTGTGTTACTATCTAGGAATATTTTTGCGACCTATTTCTAGTTTGTGACACTCAAACAACTTTTGTGCCAATTTCTATCCATTCATTCATCCGTCTTAATTAGTCTCTAGCTAAGTACATCTTTTTGTAATTCACTACTATTTTAAACATAATTAGATGAAGTCAATTATTGTATAAATTATTGGATATATTATTATATATTTCTTTCCTTATTTATTTTTATAACCATTTAATAACCTAGGGTTTTAAACTCCATAAATCCCTTAAATTTTAAATAATTTGATGAACCTGACTTACTTTAACTATATTAATTCAAAACCCTAGTGTACCATTAGGGTTTTTCCATCCTGTGTGTTTTTAGAATTTACTCAATTTTTAGTTTGCATCCTTTCATCATGATTATCATGATAGATGCCATTTTCTAATTCTTGATATAAAGTCTTATTATTTGTATTTTAGGCTTATTTCCCACCATTTTTAGATTGATACACATGTATGAAACTCCTCTTATGGATCATGTTATAACTCAACTTATTTCACACATTGGCTCACCTAATATTACGGCCCCCTTCTATGGAGAATATTATTTTATGGATAATTTCAATTTATCTTCAATTACTATTCAATGATAGAGTGCTAACATGACTCATTTTACTCCTCATCTAACTAGACCTATTGACTATATTCTCTCATGACCCACCTCTACTACTTTCCCTTAGTAAATAGTAGATCCTATGGTTCAAGTTATTAGTAGACAAAATAGGGTACCTCCTTCACCTATATAAGAACATCATATTCCCATGCTTCCTCTTCATCCATGACGTACAAAAATAGGACCTATATATCAACATAAAGCATATTATATTATGGATCATTTGAGAAATACACCATCTAAGATTTTTATATTGTTAATACTCCAAAAGGCAACGATATTAAAAGATATTCTTTTTAAAACACTCAATCATACATATTTCCCTCATGATATAAATCTAACTTGTTGTGCATCTATCATGAACACCATCAAGGGCATTGAGTATGTTATATATTTTTGCAATGAGGATTTTCCCTCATATTTATTTATTGATTAGAATCTACCACTCTTTATTTAGGCATAAATCAAAACCAATACTACTAAATGAGTTCTAATTGATAGGGGTTTAGGGCATAACATATCCAAGCTCACATTTATATAGATTATGGGGGTTGATTTAACATCTACTTATAAGACATATAAGAAACTAGAGGTTTTGATGACATTCCTTGATATGCATTGGGTAATGATGTAACCTTTTTAGGAATATTGGTGTATTATTCCTAATTTAGTTAAAGGGTCTAAGAAGTAAAATCACTAAATAAATATACAATAATTAAGACACTAATTTGTGAAAATTAAATTAAAATTTTAATTTTTCTAAAAATAGTAATAAGAGATGGAAAATAAGACTTAAATGGAAACGAACTGATATGGCTGAGATAGGGTCTAATCTTCACTATGAGAACTAAGAAACTATCATAAAGTGAGACCTAAACTTCATTTTATGATTATATAGGAGTTCCTAAAGTGGATAGGAGTGGATCTGATGTTTTAGTCCACCTCTATTGCTATTACTTTGAGGATCTAATCTTTTCTAGATTTATTCACCAAGTCTTTGTGACTTTGTCCATGATGTTTTGATAGTTAGAAGTTTGTAAAGCTCCTTCTAGAGTAGATTTTATTTTCAAACCCTATAATCCATTGTGATTTGATCAATTTTTGGAAAGAGATGGGGGTTAGTGTGTGTAAGATTCATTGAACATGTATCCACACCCTTATTGTGGGTACGTTGCCTACATACTAATACTACGAAGAGGGATCGAGCCATATTTAGTTCTCCCACTTGATGTGCTTTGTGTAATTGAGTGTATGAATATGAAAAATGCTATATTGGATGTGATTTAAGTGGTTATGGATTGGTGTAATTATTTTATTAAGCTTGTAAGTATATTGACTAGCTATATATAGAGAATATGGAAGATTTTTTGTGTAGTCTTGCTTGTATTTTTTCTTGCTTGGTGATATTTTCCAACCCTTTATAAACAATCTTTGAATGGGATTTTTTATGGATCTATTGGTCATGGGTTGAATTTACTTGCATTAGGAAAATAAGGATAGGGATGGGGAACTATAATAAACTAACTATTGGGGCCAAAAACTCACATGGATAGGAGTATCAAAAGCAAACAAGAGTGACACCGACACTATAGTCTAAGTGTGGCACTATTATCTTGAGATGATGGGACTTAAGGGGATAGATTACTCATGTAAAAAGGAGTTTGGATCAGCTAGGATCAATTATATAAATATATATATGATTGGAAATCATTGAAAAGATTTTTATTAGGGTCATGTGAGCAAGCAAGAGGGACCTAAGGGTTGGGTGTCACAACCCACACTCAAGTTTCCAATTTTCCCATTTTATATGACTACATTTTCCCCCTTTATTATAATGATATATCAAAGCAAATTATTGAGATAAGTTAAAAATAGAAAGCATACCTAAACTTACCTACAAGGGTGAATCTCATAAAACTATGTAATTCTGGGTGTGCATAGAGAGAGCATGATGATACATAAATAACTAGAAGAAATTGAAGAATAAATAAAATATGAATAATTTGAATAAAATTTTATAGTGATGATACAACTCAAATTGATGGTACAAATATTGGATGAAAAGATTCTAGGTATTTCAAGTCTTTATATTTATAAATAAACTCCTCTTGACAATTTATCCCAACCTCAAACACTAGTAACTAGTACTACACAATTGTTTCTTGCCCTTGACTCATCTATGGTATTTGATTATTTTATTCCTTTTAAACATGAAAATTATGTGCCATTGTCTCTCACTCAAAATGTTGAATTACAAATTGATCCTTCTCTTAAGACTCCAATTGATATACTAGGAAAAGAATAAGGTGAAATTGTCTCTAAAAAATATCATGTTTTGTTAACTCTTCCTAATTATTCTAAAATTCATAAAGAATACAATAATACCCTTGTATAAAAATACTCTAACATATAATCAATGAGTTGCCTAAATGAAGTTGTGAATAAAATAAATAAGATTGATCAACCACAAGAAACTGATTTCAGCATTTTGATTACTATCTATCCTCATGCAACAAATAAACCAAAAATAGTAATAAGAATAATAACTAATCATAAAGGGGATACTATGAAAAAATAATAGTTCCTCCCAATAAAAAAATAAAGAGGATGTTTGAGCCTCTAATTATCAAGTCTCAAAATTTCACTTTGGAAAGACTATAAGAGAAAGTATGAAAGAGAATGTCCAATCTACAATTGGCACATTTTTAAAGAAAATGGATGAAGATAAAATAACCTTGGAGTAACTAAAAAATAAAATTGAAAAACTAATGCCTATAGTTCATAAATTTGTAATGCCTATTCAGTATTCTTATTCTATTATTCATCAAGTTTTTATAAGCACTAAATGCTATGGAAGAAATTGGACATATGGGTAAAACAATGAAATGATGAATTGAGAAAAATTTCTAACAAGGTATTACTAATATTCAAAAAACATTGGATATTTATTTTTAAATTCAATTTGAGTATGATAAAAATACAAAAACTCGAAGAAAATATGAATAAGCGGTGAAAATTTTAAATAAATTGATTCCTAAGTTGGAGGATTTTTGTTTAACATGTTTAGATGACCTAATTCAAGAAAAGGTCATCTAAAAAGAATAAATTATATATCTTATAGACTTTTTTGGATATGATAAATTTAAATTTCACATTTTTAAATAAAGTGTCAATAAATTTGAAAATTCTAAGTCAATAGGAGGAGAGGCTTTCCTTGAAATACTGGGAGAAGTAGGAAAATTGAAATGAAAGCTGACTTATGACAGGGAAAATAGTATATGAAAAAGACATTGTTGATAAGTTCAAGATGTTTTTTGAAAAGATTACAACTCCAAGTTTTAAATTTTATTACAATTCAATTTAGACACAAAAAAAATATTAGATAAATTAGGAAAGCCTCAATGTAATGTTGAAGAATTTTCAAGGAACAACTCAAAAAATGTTTGATCTATATTGCAATGCAAAAATAGATTATACATATTTAGATGTTCTAGATGAAGATAAAGTGTTAGAAATCATGCAAAATTTTGATGATTATAAGAATAAAAGTCCACAACCTAAAAAATAAGAGGTTTAGATCATCACCAATGAATATCGTAAAGAATGATTCTATGCTCATAGTTTTGTTTTTCTTGAATCATTATTGTAACTATCATTATATTTTTGTATTAGTTAATTCACACATTGTAAAATTATCTTTCTATACAGTGGACAAATGTGCATATAATTTGGTTTTACTATTTTTAAAATTTGTAGTGTATTAATTTTCCAACACACTTTTTCAAGTTGTGAAAAGTTGTCATTGTACTTTTACAAGTTGTGCAAAAACACTAATGCATTTTTACAAGCTGTACAACTTGTTTAATGTGTTTTCACAAATTTCAAGTTGTGAAAATTAAACAATGTTCTTTTACATGTTCCCAAAAAGGTAAAGAAAAGGTGGTTACTAATAGCAATCCCCAATTTCAACACATAAATATGAGTTGGGTTCTCATTTTTAAGGGTTATTAATAGTTATACATTTATAGTAAGTTATTGAAAGAGGACGTTATCTTTGAAACTCAAGAACAATCAATACAAGGAGTAAAATTTCAAACTTTGCATTCAAAATCTCTTTCTAGATAGTGAACATATGTGCATCTATATGTTTTTGATTATTTTATTTTAAAAGACTACTTAAATTGCATTTAATACATTAAAACTTATATATTTCATTTTTAACATTTTTTTTAAATCTACAATTGTAATTTCTACACTAGTGAAATATTGGTGGGGTAAAATTAGTAAGTTTACATGTTTTTAAAAGGAAATACAAAATGGTTTAATATATATATTATAAATGATAAATAACTATTTTGGTGTATGTTGTGTGTTCATGTGAATATATAGATGTATTTCCTAACCCATTTAATGAGAGATATTTTCCATTTTTAATAAAACTATCTCTTTTGTGAT
The DNA here is from genome assembly GCA_037957365.1 of Torreya grandis. Taxonomy (NCBI): domain Eukaryota; kingdom Viridiplantae; phylum Streptophyta; class Pinopsida; order Cupressales; family Taxaceae; genus Torreya; species Torreya grandis. The sequence goes on from JARHVA010001762.1 coordinate 1,794,207, forward strand.
ATTTCTAGTTAGTTTGTGAGTTCGACTCACTAGGATTATCATCTCTTTACCTTTACAACCACATAGTATTTTATATTTTATATTTACTCTTTTTTAATTCATTTCTAACACCTTATTATTTTAGGGTTAACAATACAACCTTCATGAAGAATACACATTTTCTATAAATAATTTTATTTTATCCACATGTTTTGGTTTCCAATAATGTACTTATGGTTACTAATAAGAGAGGAACTTTATCCCATGACTATTAAAGAGAAATTTATTTGTCTATGTAAAAAAAATTACACAAATATTTTTTGGCACCCACCATGGGGCATGTTTTTTCAACACTTATGCAACCCACATTTTGAGATGTTGGTTCATACGACTTTACCATCAACTTAAGGACCACTATGTCAACTTGAACTATATTTTGAGTAATATACATAGTTGGATATTGTTTCCCACATCAAATAACTTGTGTGGGATTTAAATGAATTTTTAATATCTTAGTTTCAAATCATTTTAGAAAATATAAGTCAATAATTACATCATGCTAAGAGATCAAAAATAACTATTACATGTAGAAAAGCCCATAGAGCTTTCCAAATAGCTTAGAATTGATATATTTTATTCATGACTATTTCAACCATTTAAAATCCTAATCATCAACCTTATTTAAATTGGATAGAAACTACCAAAGAAGACATTTATTCAAGTCTTTGAAAACTAACCTGGGATAATAATACAAGTTTTTCTCAATTCAATATTGTTTATAAAGTGATAAAAATAGAGTGAAATAATGTTACAATTTCTTGAATAAAATTTGAGATTGTCTCTAGAAGGCAATAAGGAAGACAAACATGAATATTAATTCATAGGGATATTTTTCATGTGTTTCACAAGAGATCATGCATCCCTTTTGAGGATTCAATCTGGGTATATATAATTGATGTTGATCATGTTAGGTCGACATTGATTTTAGGAATCAACATAAATTCATTATTATCTTTTTAAAATCCATTATAAGTTTGTTTTAATCATAAGGTATGTTGGGAAAAAAGAGATATTAAGTTTTTAGGGGAGTTTTAACATGGGTATGTTATTGGGGAGGATTACTTAGACGATTTTAATTTATTTTATTTAGATTTTTCAAAATTACAGGCGGTAGGGAGGTTAACATAGTAATTATTGAAATTATTTATGGTGGGTGAGTGTTATAATGGTGGCTAGTGAAATAACTAAATGTTTTATGATGTGAAATGACAAATATTCATGGTACATAATTCTAGTGTTTACAATAATTTTTTTTCTTACAAACACATTTATTTCTAAATTATGGATCAATGGGGAATTATGGTAATATGTAATAACATTGGGTATGTGTTCCAAATAAAATGTTTTATCCTTTTATATATGAACCTATTTTTGTGGTTCTATGTTTACATAAAAAATTCATTTTAGGGTTCCCAAATTTTTTTATTATGATAGTTGAGGTAGTGTGGTTGATATTTATGCATTTTTTAACTCGTATCATTCATTTATTAAATACCTATTAAGACTTAACACTCCTAAACACATTTTTTCATCTACTTGGGGCATAATCACCCCATGGAATTATACCAACATGTTCACCAAGTGGAATCTTAGTTTATATAGCCTTAAGTATATTTATTCCTTACATTTAAAATTTCATGTGATTAATGATTTATATTGTTATATATTTATTACCAGAAGAGTAAATTTATCTATACATGTTTATTATCAAATTTTACATGGAGAAAATGGGACACTTAAGCTATACCTATCAACATTGTGTGATTATCATAGGTACCAAATTTCATATTTTATCCTTTCAATTTAGAATTTTAAATACTATATTAAAAGTGGGAATCTATACGCATATAAAATATATATTGAAAACTTTAGATTCTTTAAAAACATAAAATTTTGATCACTTTGATAGACTTGGACATTTTCTTTCCATCCATATGTATACCCACTTCTTATCTTCACAAAAATTATTAGACAAATATATTTATTTTGGATTATACCAAAATTCAATAATTTTATATATTCCTAAGTAAATCATCTCCATATTTTAGATCACTAATTTTCACTCTGGTGATATTAAAAAAAATGACTAGATAGTTGTATTTATTATATATGTTTTCATTCTTTTGGTAGTGTCCAAGAATACTTAAAGGTTATTTTTATAATTGGAAAGTCTCCATTAGGTTGGAATATAATTTTTCATGGTTAAACAATAGCGTTACATACCAAAGAATTATCTATAAATACAAATAAATTTTAAGGTTAGACTGATTTCATCATTAGGTCACTACTTTTAAATCACATTGAGATTTCAAATTTTAATCTATTGAAACATTACCACAAAAAGAAAGAAAATATAAAAACCCATAAAAGGAGTATCCCTAGGGCCAATTCTAAATAAGCATCTAGGTAAAAATTTAACGGAATCAATTTTTTAAATACAACACTTGAATATATTATGTATTGATCATAATGTTGTAAAGAGACACCTATGTGGGAAAACTATGCACAACATAGATCATCTTAAAACTATTGGAACATAAGAAAAATTATATCACTTAATGGGGATTCATTTGGGATTTATAAAAAAACATACTAACCCATTTTCCAAGGGTTATCTACTGGTCAAAAGTGAGATTAGTATTTAAAAAGAATGAAAAATAAAATAAGGATCAACATAGAAGATTGAAGGTGAGAGCAAACACAAGAAACATATATAGGTGAAATTATAATGGTATAAGGAGTCACAAAATTACACTATATATAGGGACATTTCCACTAGTAGAAATATAATACTAGTCTATATAATGGTTTCACTATTACTTACAACACTTAAGTAAGGTTTAAGTTATAGTTTCCTAATCTAAGAAATCAAATTTTTTATCAAATAATGTATTTAATAGTGATGAAATTAATGGGAAATAAAATATTTAGATAATATAATTTAGTATATATATATTAATTTTTATTCAATTTATAATATTTAGGTGTAATATCAATCTTTTTATTTATAAATTTATATTAGGGTATTATTTATATATTTTACACAATCTAAACATAATATTGTTCTACTTTATTTAGATAAAATTAGTCTAAACTAAGTAAAATACAGTCTCAAATTATCCCAAAGTGTATCCATGATTTTTTTTTTTAAAATTAGTTCCATAATTGATGAAATTGGGTCCAATTAATACCCAAATCATATCCTATACACCCAATTAAGTTCACAATGCTTGAATTGGTTTAATGTGTATATTCATTTTAAATAATTGAGTGACTGGTTTAATTAGTGACAAAATTTGGGAAATTCGAGCCCAAAATATCATCATATATTCACAATTCTGTTCATGGTACATGATTTATCTAAATAATCATATGTGATTGACCCAATAAATCAATTATTTCAATCATTTATAAAATGTGGGATAACTGAGACTTAAATCACATCATATAATCCAAATTAATTTCATGAGGCTCAACTTGTATTAAAATACATTTGTGATTGAATTAGTAGAGAGACAATTCTAATAAATGATGAAATTGGGGAAGTTAATCCCCTAATAGGACTATATTAATCCAATTATATTCACAAGGCTCAGGTTGGCCAAAAGTTCATTTGTTATTAAACCTAATAAGTTGTTACTTCAATTAGTGAAAAAATTGGAGCCATATGAGCCCTAAATAGGATATTATTATAATTAGGTTTAAAAGGATATACTTGTATCAATTTTCCTTAATCATTAAATTAATCAATTAATTCATTATATGAATGATGAGATTATGGCCTACTGAGAAAGACAATTATATATCATTGTCATCTAATTTTTTAGCCTATAATTATGCAATGTGAAAATCAAGGGATAGATATATGAGAAAAAATCTTGTGTGTTTCGTGCTCACTTTGACTACCATGTGATAGTCATAATTTTATCTCAGTAGTTGTCATCATGTATAGAATTTTTTTTATTATGATTTGTTTATGTTCATTAAAAGAAGCAAAACCATTTGAGTTGCTAGAACAAGAAACATTGATGGTTATGGTCACTAAGGTTGCAATAACTTAAATTTAATTTTTTTTAAAAGTTTAATACTTATCCATGTTTCTATATGTTGTCATAATAAGTATTGCCTTGTTAGGATTCTTGAATCTTAGTGATTGTGTACCATCATTCATTATAGTAAAAACTTATTTTTAGCTATAAATTGTGTTTGAATGATAGAAGGGAGAATAACATATCACAATTTGATAATAATATTGACCTTGGTTGGATAAAATAATCATTTATTTATTATTAGAGTTAATTCACTTGAATTTCATCATTTTGGTATTTTAAAGGTTAGAGGATTTACTCCTTGAATGACCCTCAAATAAATTATTGAATAGTTGTGAACCCATACATAGTTAGGTCATGATAAAATTGGGTTTAATGATGGATTTTTAGATGATTTCACCCCTTTTAGGTATGCCATTGATGGGCATTAACATCCAATACTAGTGAATTGTGTACTAGAAATTATATATAATATTTATCAAATGACAACCTAACACGAAATGGATATGAAAATAAAATAAGATTGGAAATAAGTAAGGGTGAATGTGTAAGTTGATCCTGGTCTTGATACATACATGCTAACCTTATCTCCTTGTTAATCATTTTATGTATTTGTTCTTGTAATAAATATGGAATTTTTAAAATAGTTTAATATCTTGTTTATGGAATATACCCATATATGTAAACATGTATGAGTTTACACCTTGAGAATGTGAAACACACACACACACACACACACACACAAACACATGAATTTTAAATTTTTTAATTTACCACTGTGTAGAAATAATTTTATATGGAAAAAATGGTAGAATTTCAACTTTGTGCTCTAATTTATACATGTTGGTATTTTAAAAGGGTTTAGCTCTAGCTCCTACATATATATTTTAAAAATGTTCTTATTTTATGATATTAGTTTCTTTTTGAATGGTTTTATTTATATTGTTATACAATTTAATACCATTTTAGGATATTCATTGATGTTGAATATATAATTTTTTTGGTACACTCATATATTGTATTTTATTTTATGGTTATGGATTAGATATCATGATTAGAAGGTAAAATTTGAATAGTATTTATTTTCTATTGAATGGAAATATGGTTTATGTATATATTTAACCCTAATCCATACCTCTATAAATTTATTTTCTCTATGTAAATTATGACTACCTAGAGATTATATGAGATCTCGTTCTTGAGAAATTAATTGTATAGGACTAGTTGTAATAACACAACACCATTATAAGTTTATTTTTATACAATTTATTAGTGTAACATGTTTATTGTCGGGTCATGATGAGTTGGAATGACTTTTTGATCTTGTATTATTTGGTGTTACTGCTATGTTGATTCTCTAAACATAACCTTGCATACATGAAATATTTTCTTCTTTTTTAAATGGTTATTCTTCATCTTGCTAGTCTTATAGGTAATATTCTCTTTGACCCTGACTAGTGACCTTTTTTGTTTTAACAAGTAATTTTAACATTGTGTCAAACTCTTATGCTTTAAATGATTTACTAATGTTTGAACAAACTTTATTTTTTATTACTTAATAGTATTAATTATTATGTCATTGCATATGGATTATTATAATATTTTAAGCATATTAAACTCTTCAAATTTTATATGAAATATTTTATGAAGAAAACTAAACATTTCTTGAAACTAGTGTTACTGCATATTCTTGTTACCTTAATAATTGACCCTTGATTAAGGTTAAAACACATGTTTCCATATTATTACCATGTTACATAAGTTAGTAATAATGATGGAATTATTATGAGACTTGTAATATACTAGGTTATAATGTTGCATCATGGTTAGATATGCTTGAAGGTCCTCATTCTTTATTGCCCACTTGTGTTTTAAATTAACTCTTGAGTAATATGTTATTTACATTTATTAGCCTTTATTTGATTTTCACACTTATGGTGATCATGATTACTAAAATAATGAGGTATTATGATATAACTTCAACTATATTAGATGATTTTTAAAAAGATTACATAGAAACACTTTTTCCAAGCTAGTTATTTTGGGTAATTTTTTTTCTCATTTATATATCCAATGTCAACAATTTGCTTGCCTTGAAGGGATTTAAAATAGATAAAATGGTAATGATATATCTTATTACCATACCCTAATGTAGGGGTGAATTTGTTCCTAAAAATATTTGTTTATTAGATGGAAATTATTCAAAAAATATGTGTCTTTGAAAAAATAGACGTTATTTTGCATGCATGAATTCTACTTAATGTTTGATAACGGTCTCTAATTTATAAATAAATCTCATTGTGTTTTTGCTATTAAATATGCATTATAATTTGTCAATTTTTATGTATATGCATTATATTACATGAATAAAAACTCTATTGAATGATTTAGATGTTGTTTTAAAGTTGTAATCAACTGTTATGAAATTATGAAACAACCTTGTATAATGTTAGATATTTATTATATGGGGGTAATTACTAGATGACGTGTTATAACAAGACCTATATGATATTTTATTTTTTTCTTATTTGATATGGAGGGTGTAAATATTACTATATGGTGTTTAATTTGAAAAAATTAATAATACATGGAAATACATAGCTTACCCATGTTCTATACTTGAAGTCTGAATGTGGATTATTTAAAATGTATGTGTTAAAAGATTATGAAGCACTCATTACCTATATAACATAGACTAAGTATTTTTATATTGATTGTGAATATGTTTATCATCTTTAGATTGATGTTGGATTCATAGATGAATGTATTCTAAGAAAACTCACTTAAATTTAATCTTTATAAAACTAATTTAGACCATATTCCAATGTTGAATGGTTGTATAATTTGTTATTTATTTATGAGTTCATTTTGTATCAATGAATTCCTATTGAGAGGACAAATGTAAAATGATTATGTCTATTTCATGAAGGATAAGATTATCTCATTTTCTCTATTTTATTCTAATAAATAAACATTTAAATGAAATATTGGATAAGCATATGTGTTACATAAATTATATCATCCATTTGAGGATATTATTGATAATGAACAATGAGTCCCATAACTATTTTTTGAGGACTAAAACCTTATTCATTAAATGGTTTTATTATTATAAAATTTAATAGGTATTTTGATTAGATCGTATGTTATAATTAATAAGACATTGGAGTATACTACTGTAATACTATATTCTCATTTTGAATTAGTATTTTAGAAACAATCTATGATGTCACATTAACCATGTTAATCAAAACTTGATGTAATAGGTTTGAGAATATATTACATTAATATGGTTTGACTTGATTGAAGCTCATAACGTAACCATACTCTTTATATTTCATATTGGGACTCTATTAAAGTTATTTTTTTTATTTAATATTTATGGAATTAGTATTATCATTTATTAACATAGTGCAAAACTACCAACATATATTGGGAATGGGGGAAATTACCTTCAGATATCTTTAATTATACTTGGGTACTTATTCATTTCATTAGTTGTGAAATGAAATGAATATTAGTTGAATTAGGCTAACTTAAAAATCTTGCATATCTTACCTTGATTTTATGTGGTAATTATGATAAAGTATTATATCTACACTCATATATTTGATATAACTTATCTATTTATGATGTCTTCTCTTTTTAGGTTTTAAATTAAATTTGAAGTTGTTAAGAAAAAAAATAGTACCCTTAATGCATTTATAACTATGATATAATGGATGAAAGATGCATGGAAATATCTATTTCTTATACCTAGACTACATATTTATTGCTATAATAAACTATGAATAGACTTAATTTTGGCTATCATTAATGAACAAATAAAATTATAATGGACAAAAGTTTAAGAAACATTTGGTAGGTTTCTTTGACTCTGTTTATGAGATTGTAAATGATAAAGGGAATAACCAAGGAATACATGTTATGGTAAACCCTAATTTTATTTTATCAGTGGTAACACCCAAAATATTTCATAAATTATTAGATAAATTGAGAATAGTAGTTTTATCATCTTAAAACTTATAATAAGTTTAAGTTTAAACTTGATTGACTAGTTTAGAACTTGCTGAGAAAGGTCTATTTTTAGAAAACATGACTAATTATTTCAAAGGGACTTAAATTTTAGTGTTTTTTCATTATAATTGGTATATATTAAGTCAAAAAGGAGATATGTTTAGAAAACAAGTAATTGGAATCTCTCAATGAAGGTTAAATTGCATTGTCTCTCTTGAGTGGTACTTTATCCATGTTCATTGTGGTGTTTTTTTACCATTTAGTAGTGGTTTTATGCTTAGTAATATTTTTATTATTGTTTATATTGGAAACTATCACTAAAAATTGACCTTAATAATATTAAAATAAAATATCTTTTTCACATAGAGATGTAAATTAAACTTTGTTGAAAGATGTAAATATTGTTCTAGTTGATAAAATTGATAAGGTTATTTGTTGGTTTAAGAACCATAAATTTTATTAATAATAAATTGAAGTTAAATTGATATAATACTATTAATTTATTAATTACATTGAGAATTCATGGCCATCATATAAAACCCTGATGTCTCTAAAATTGTTAAGATGTTTGAAAATAGTACTGTTGAGGTACAGTCACTAAGAGGGGGGTGAATCAGTGAGACAAGATATTTCAATAATAATTTAATTCATTTAAAAATATTAAAAAAAATATGTTAAATTGATCAAGAAACATTAACAAGAGATCTCATTCATTCAATACATACACAAGATCAAACAAATAACACATAGTTCCTATGGGAAACCCTTAGGGGGAACAAAATCCACTCTCAAGCCTACAACACATGGAATAATATCCTATAATATATTAAAAATAAGATATTTATAAACTAATTTACACCAAAAATCCTTTATCATATCCTCTTGACCAAAGGTATTTAGTGAAGCACATATTTCACAAGAACAACTACCCTTAAGGAAGATCAAGTCTTTTAGACCCTCTTTGAATTGAACACCTCCACCTTAGAACTAATGTATTCAAAACTTGATGATGGATATTTATTTTATATAACCTCTGCATAAACACTCTCTCTATCTCATATAAGCATCTCCCATTAGCATGTCACAATCTCTCTCCTTCACTCAAATTGTCCTCATATGCATACTCAGAACTCTTCACATATCGTCAAACTACAAGAACACTATTCAAACATAAAAAATATGACATAAAGGTCATATACATATTCCTAGCTCTACTCTTATTATCAACCCCTCCATTGGGAGCACTTACTCTTCATTATCTTTTGCTTCAGTGCTCATTCATCACACTCAAGTCTTGTACATATCTTCCATAATTTCACTCACAAGTCTTCTATAAGCCTACTAAAAGTCTAAAAATAATCATATTTGATTTCAATATATATAAAGATATCATGAATTATTAACATGTTCATCAGCCAAAATACATGCCTTTACCCTGAATGCATCTCGCATATGTCACACTTAAGCAGAATCCACTTTTGAATAGGCCTAACTTAGTTTTAGGTCCTATGGATAACCATTCAGCTCTTTGACTCTTCTATGAGTAAAATAAAACATAAAAACACTTAAAAAATAAATTAATCCATTTGAAAATATATATATGTCTCCCTTAAGTGTTGATATCCATCATAATACCCTTTTAGTTAAGCATAATTTGCTTAAACAACATTCTGTGCACACAGTCACCATGAACGAATACACAATCAAATTCTAAACCTTTGTTCATATTGCATAAAATTATTTAAAAAATCATAATACACATATATAATCTTCAAGGATTATAAAACACTTATCAGTAAATAATTCATAAATATATACCTAAACAACATCAAAATAAGCTCAATTACCCTTACTGGGTTACTTGTAAAACATGCATGAACACACAATAAACTTTGGATCTTAATTTATTTGTTTGTACACACTTACAGATATTCAAATCCATATTTATATATGTGACTTGGATTTTTACACAATGATAAATTATACCTAGATTGAAAGTTATAGCCAAAACACAGATGACTATTTTTTCCTTTATAAATTCAAATATTCAAATTTAAATGGTTACAATTAAACTTTGAACACTATGTTTGCATATCGAGTCCTCACTACTTAGATTAAACATGTACAATTTTTTTTTTTTAATATATAACTTTAAAATATAATCCACCAATGCTTAAAATTAAACCTTGAACATGTTGACCTCATCTTGTGCAATCTAGTAACTTTGAACTTCATGTGTTCCATTGATATATCTCAATCAATTAGGTATTTACCTTATAACACTCACAATTTGATCTTGATCAGAACCCCCATGATCATGACACTTGACACCATCAAATTAATTATAAGTAATTATACCATTAACCATTAAACACTTGTTCTTATCTTGTTGTTTCTTGAGTCCTTGAAATAAACATGCTTCATTGATCCTTTTGTAAGGAGATCAATTTTTACCTTCAATAACCAAAAAACACTTTGATATCTTTGACTTACTAAAAAATATAAATCTTCACTATATGATCACTACAAGCCATTATATCTCCATCTAGTCCTGATCTTTAACATTATACAAAATAGACTAAGTATGGGGACCATTGCTTATCTACTTAGAAGATCAAATTTTCACCTCCATATCTTTTTCTTCGCTCAAGCGCATGTTCTGAAAATTGGGCCATATGATCTCTTCTCATAGGAAAATACAAAAATATATCAAAATTTTACTAGAACCTTCACATGTGTGATATAAAAAAAATTAAAATGCTCACTCAATTTTTTTCCATAGAGCCAACTATGTCAAAAACTTGTTTAGGAAGCCATCTTTGAACATGCATATCTTTTGTCATGATTTAGTGATTAACATAAAAGTTAGCACAAATAAAATAGGCACAAAATTAAACAAACCAATATTATCACATTATTATTGATTATCCACATGTGAAATATATGCCACCATCAATATTCTTACTTAGTTCTTCTTACTATATTACAAATTTGGCTATGTATGGGAAAGTAATGTCAAACTATTTGGGAGCCCAACTTTGAACATGCATATCTTTTATCATGCTTAGATGCATGAGATAAGAATTGTAACATGATAAATACGAATAATATTTAAGAAACCTATGTAACCATTTACTATTGAAACCTCTATGTGTGCGAATGTTGGCATCATCAACATGCTTACTTAGCTTTTATTTGAGCATAGAAAACACAATCAAAAAGCCTGAGAGCCAAAATTTGCACCCACATATATTTGAATACACTAAGGTACATGACCTAAGACTTAACACATATAAAATAATGACTAATGTGATCAAAACCATATTACCAACTCCCTTTGACTCATCCACACATGGCAATGGTGACATTAGAAAACTATGTACTTAAATGTTCTACCATTAGCTACAATATGTCTAGATGAGAACAATGATGAATTAGGTGAATTTCACTCATGAAAAAAATCTCTCCAATCATATTTTATCATTGATAGAACCCATGTGTAGACATGGAGGAGGTTGTTGAGAGGTTGCTAAGTTGTAGGGAAACTGACGTCGGTCTGATCAGCGGACGACAGTCATATACAGTGGGAAAGGCAACTAACATCGGTCAGGTATCAGCTGACATTAGTCATCTCTAGCCTGATAGGGACTGACGTCAGTTGCCTGTGTGGTTTTAGAACTATCAGTTGCATGTATAGTTAGTTAATGAATTGAGTGTTTGCATGTTAAGAGCCAATTTTAGACTTGAAGCTGTAGATCTAATTATTGTAATTAGGTGTCTAATTATTGTTTGCATGAGATCTATATAATAGACTCATGGGCTGTATTGTAATTTGTGCTAGAAAGTAAGAGAGAAAATATTAGCTCCTTCTATGTGTGAAGAGAGAAAGGTGTGTTCCTCCTAGTGCCACAGTGCCAAGTGTGGGTACTAGTTTGGAGAATCAAAAGGATTCTTCATGTATGTAGGATCTTGGTCAGCAAGTGTGCAAGGCCACATTTGGAGATCGACATGGGTAAGTAAGATCATTGATCTGTAGGTGTGTGTGTGTGCATGGTCCAAGGTTTTTTGATGTGCAGAACCAGGTTGATCTGTAGGTGGCTATAGAATCAAGGTGATAGCAACACAATAGGGAGTAGGATTAGGTAGGATCTACATGGAGTACAGTGTGTACTCAGTCTAGAGCAAGAGAGGAAGGCAAGGCAGTTCCTCCCATAAGTAAGATCATTTGGGTTGCAGGTTGTTGTAGTTCAGGGGAGATCTACTTGGAGTGCATGGAGCACTTAGGTACTGGTAGTAGTGGATATTGACTAGTTGGAGGTGAACACCAACTCTGTGTTTGAGTTATGTATTCAGACCGTAAGAGAGAGAGCTTTGAGGAAAGAATTACTATACACTTGAGGTGTGGGAAGCCTCTGAGAGGTGTGAAGAAGAAGTGGCATCTTCTTTATTGTATTCTTTTTTGGATGAGTAATAATACAAGTTGTGTATTGTCTCTCATATTCTGTGTTGTTTCTAGTTTCTAGTTACTTGTTACTTCTGGTTAATTCCACATCTTAAGTTGCTTGTATATGGTAATCAATGGTGCTTACTTGGGTTCCTAATAGTTGGTATCAGAGCTAAGGTTGCAGGGAGTAGGTTTTTTGTTTGGTTATAGGTCACTCTCAGGGGTTTCTGATTGAGTGGGAGTATACCAATGGTAGAAGAAAGTAAGCTATGAATGGAGAAACTAAATAGAATGAATGGTCACTTACGATGTTATGGAAAGAAAGAGCAGGTAAATAAATATTGTTGGTTGGTAGCAGATCAGCATGAAGAAGTAGATGTTGCAAGTGTTGTTGTACAGGATGCTATGGATAAAGTTGAATCTTGGTTAATAGATTATGTTGCCTCTTTACATGCAACCCCAAGTAGAGGTGTTGGTGAGCCTTGTCAGATTGTTGGCAAAGGGGAAGTGTGGCTAAATTTATAGGCGGCCAACACATGGGTGTTGAAGGAGGTCATTCAGGTCCTAGTCTTAGAGATGAGGCTAATTGCTTCAAGAATGTTGGGTGATGAGAGATACATAGTAACTCTCACAGCAGATTCTTGGAATGTTACCAAGGATGCACTCGAATTAGCATGTGGTAAGAAAGTAGGTACTCTTTATCTACTTACTTGTATTACTAATTCCACTTCTATTGCACAGGTGTGGCTTTGTAGGCTTGGTCACATAAGTGAGAAGGGAATGGATGTTCTTAAGTCAAAAGGGAAGAGTTCAACTTCAGAGAGCATAGACTGAGATTTATGTGAGCAGTGTGATGCTATAAGAAAGGATTGTGTTTACTACAGGAAAAGGAAGACTAATGTATTCGATAAACTTAAGAACTAGAAAGCCTTGGTGTTCTTGGAGGAGATGACAGATAGAGACCAGTGGATGGGGCTGGGTACTTCTAAGCAGGGCAATTTGGACATGGGTTTTGATTCAAAGGAGCTTACAGGTAAAAAGTCATCACTCATAGGCATACATAGGTACTAGCATCAGTCAAGGGTAACCGATGTCAAATAGACAAGTGCCAACATTGGTCATGTGCAAACTAGAGAAGTTAGTGGTGTTGGGTAGGTGGAGACTGATGTCAGCAGGATAATTGGTATCAGTGACCTAGACAGTCATATGGAACTGACGTCGGTCAGATGTAGATTGTGTGGTGACTGAGGTCAGTCACTGAGATAGATTTTGGGTAGACAACAAGCTGTCAAGGAGTCTCAAACACCCATGGGGAGGACTAAAAGTGTAAGTAAGCCTCAAATTCATTGTTCCTCTTCTTTGTACTAGTTTCTAACTGCAGAGCAGGAAGGATCCAGGAAATAGTGGGAGCATGGCATGAATAGGATGCAGGACCAAATGAGAGATTTGGTAGGGTTGCCAGCTGGTATGAAAGCACTGAGATGAATGGATACCTTGGTTAAAGAATAGAGAGAATGGACACATGAGATGGAAGGCCAGGTCATATGGTCTTGAGGAAGCTGTAGAACAGTGGTATAGGTTTTGACAGGTGGATGACAAAGTAGGGCTTTAGTTAATGTCAATGTAACCATTGTGTTTGTCTTACTAGGTGGATGATGATAGCTACATTATCTTGTTACTGTATGTGGATGCTATGCTAGCTAACAGGTTTGTACATATAGGGTTTTGCTGAGCTAAGGGTAAGGTTAGTTCAGTGGCATGTCATGAGGAATTTGGAGTAGTGAAATTCTTTAGCATGAGAGACAGGGAAGATCACAAGTTGATTTTATCTCCAATGGGAGCTGATGTGAATTAGGTGTTGGTAAGGTTTAATACGTAGGATGAAGAACTAGAGTACACTAAGGGCTAGATAGTTTAGTGTCTAAAATCACATGAGGTCTGGTATATACCTAAGTTTTCCCAAGCAGTGGGAGCTGTCAGAGAGTTAGGAGCCAATTCGAGGAAGTGGGTTCTTAGGTATTTGAGAGGGACCAGTAGTAGGGATTCATGTTATGCAGAGTCAGGACTTCACTACATGGGTTTGTAGGTTTGGATGTGGCAGGTTACTTAGATGACAGGAGGTGCACCATAGGTTGTGTGGTGGTTGGTCTTCATGATTGATCTTGAAGAGGGATACAAGCCAAGAAATAGATTAGATGAGGTATAGGTATAGGTACAGTGTAGCTATTTATCTCCAAGTGGGAGATTGTTAGGTTGTGGAACTAAAAGCTTCATTATTGCAGACATGGAGGAGGTTGTTGAGAGGTTGTTAAGTTGTAGGGAAATTGATGTCAGTCTGATCAGCCAATGTCGGTCATATACAGTGGGAAAGGCAACTGACATTGATCAGGTATCAGCTGACATCGGTCATCCCCAGCCTGACAGGGATCAATGTTGGTCACCTATGCAGTTCTAGAACTATTGGTTACATGTACAGTTAGTTAGCAAACTGAGTGTTTGCATGTTAATTATTGTTTGCATGAGATCTATATAATAGACTCATGGGCTGTATTGTAATTTGTGCTAGAGAGTAAGAGAGAAAATATTCACTCCTTTTGTGTGTGAAGAGAGCAAGGTGTGTTCCCCCTAGTGCCATAGTGCCAAGTGTGGGTACTGGTTTGGAGAATCAGAAGGATTCTTCATGTATGTAGGATCTTGGTCAGCAGGTGTGCAAGGCCACATTTGGAAATCTACATGGGTAAGTAAGATCATTGATCTGCAGGTGTATGTGTGTGCATGGTCTACGGTTTGCAGGTGTGTAGAACTAGGTTGATCTATATGTGGTAGCAAAATCAAGGTGATAGCAACACAAAAGGGAGTAGGATCAGGCAAGATTTACTTGGAGTATGGTGTGTACTCAGTCTAGAGCAAGAGAGGAAGGCAAGGTAGTTCCTTCCATAAGTAAGATCATTTGGGTTGCAGGTTGTTGTAGTTTAGGGGAGATCTACTTGGAGTGTGTGGAGCACTTATGGAGTGCGTGGAACACTTGGGTACTGGCAGTAGTGGATACTGAGTAGTTAGAGGTGAACACCAACTGTGTGTTTGAGTTGTGTGTTGGGACCATAAGAGAGAGAGCTTTGAGGAAAGAATTACTATACACTTGAGGTGTGGGAAGCCTTTGAGAGGTGTGAAGAAGAAGTGGCATCTTATTTATTGTATTCTTTTTTGGATGAGTATTAATACAAGTTGTGTATTGTCTCTTATATTCTGTGTTGTTTTTGGTTTCTAGTTACTTGTTACTTCTGGTTAATTCCGCATCTTAAGTTGCTTGTATATGGTAATCAATGGTGCTTCCTTGGGTTCCTAACACTAAGGACCTAAAAATACCACCAATATGAGAGGACCATATTATAAATATGATAATAACTCCCCTTAACTTTATCCTACCTATTCTTTCCTCAACAACTTTCTCTTGCCATATGCCAAAACTCTATTCAACCAAGCACTACAACAAATGAAGAAAGAACACATAGAACACTGACATCTAATGTAACTCACCAATAAACATATAAGAAGGATTTCAACTAAGATCTCTAAGCCATTTCCGATCTTGATAATCTTCATATCTTCACACACCATGAAGAACCATCATTCAGACTTACTAGCCTTCTATTTTAAGACACTTCCATGACCACCAACTCTACATCTGCACTATAGCTTCTTTATAAACCTCTAGATAAATCTCATGAACTTTTTGATCCTCCTTATCCAAAGACCTTATATTAATTCATAGATAATGAAATGACACCCAATATTTATCTTATATACTCAAATGTAGATTTTATCAATTGTTTCATCATAATATCTACAAGCTATTCTTTTGTAGGCACATACTCCAGCTTAACACTTTGATTATTCAGTTGTTCTATCAAAAAATGATATATAATAAGAATGTGCTTAGTTTTTGAGTACATAATAGGATTATTTGAGATATTATTTTCACTAGTGTTATCATAATGGATAGGATAAGGTCCATTTTATCTTTCCTTATAATTCCAAAGTTTGTTTCATCCACATGACTTGTGTGCAACAAGAAGTAGTTATTATATAATCAACTTCCAGAGTTGATAGAGATATTGAGGCTTGCTTCTTTCTTAACAAAGACACCAAACATTCCCCCATGAATAATACACCACCAATAGTACTTCTACCATCCACATAACCTACCCAATCTACATTGGTATAAGCTTTCAAAATGAAGTCTTCACTCCTTGGATTCCATAAAGCATACTCTATGGTGTCTTTGAGATATCACAAGATACTTTTGACTGATTTTAAGTGAGATTCTCTAGGATTATATTGAAACCATCCTAAAAGACCCACTACTTACATGATATCAAGCCTAAAATTAGTAAAGTACAAAATACTTCCAATCATGGATCTATACAAAGTTTGATCATCTTGTGGTGAGTCATCTAGTTTACTTAATTTATACCTTGTGATCATTGGAGAACCCATTGGCTTACAATCCATCATGTCAAAATTATTCATCATATCATTTATGTATTTAACTTGTGAAATGAATATCCCTACATGAAATTTATTAATCTATAATTCTAATAAGAAATAATATTCTCCTATTATTGACATTTGAAACTCATTCTTCATAGTATCTACAAATTCTCTTCTCATTTTATCATTATCAGATTCAAAAACTATGTTATCAACATATATAACAACTATCAATTGATGATAGCCTTATGTCTTAATGTAAAAATTACTATCATCTATCCCATTTTTTAATCCTTGACTCAAAATATACTTACCCAACCTATCATACCAAGCTCTAGGAGCTTGTTTAAGACCATATAGATCCTTCTTCTATTTACAAACAAAATGTTGATTACTTGATATAAAGTATCATTCATGTAACTGAATATAGACTTCTTCTAAGTTTTCATTCAAGAATGCATATTTCACATCCATTTTATATACCTTAAAACCTTTGAATCTTTCATATGCCAAGAAGAGTCTAATTGCTTCCATTCTTTCCATAGGAGTAAAAGTCTCATCAAAATCTGTTCCTTCAACCTGAGCATATCCTTTACACACCAATCTATCCTTGTTCCTTATGACTTATCTTTTATCATTCATCTTGTTTTTGAAAACCCACTTGGTACCTATCACATTTTTATCTTTTGGTCTAGGAATAAAGTTTGATGTTTCAGTCCTTTTTATTTGATCAATTTCTTCATTCATTACATCATTCTAGATTTCATCTTTGTTAGCTTCCATGAATACTTTGGGTTCAATCATGGATAATAGAGTCAAGTCTTTTTTATTCTAATTGATTAAAATTATCTTTATATTTTACAACCTTACACAAACATTTCTAATAATTTGATAAATTTGATGATCTTTCTAATTTCTTATATATGGAGGCTTATAATCTTGTCTTTCTTCCTCCTCTTTATCTTCATAGTATATTTAAATAGATAACTCATCATTATTTTAAAAAAAAATCTAAATTTAGTCACTTACCTACAATTTTGCCTTCTTGACTCTATTAGTCTCATCTACCCTTACATTTGAAATTTCAACAATCTTTTGGAGTCTCTTATTGAAGCACCTATAGATAGTATTGATAGAGGAGTAACCTAAGAAGATTCCCTCATCAGACCTTGAATCAAATTTGCCAATATTATCTTCATCAATTTTGATGAAGCACCTACTCCTAAACACTCTAAATTTTTTGACATTAGTTACTTTATTCTTCCATAACTCATAAGGAGTCTTATCACCATTTGATCTGATTTGACACCTATTTATGATGTGAACTAAAGTTTTGGCTACCTCTTCCCAATAACCATCTGATAGTTTGGAATATTGAATCATGGTTTCCTACTCATTTCTTGAATAGTCCTATTATTACTTTCAAAAACACCATTTTGTTTTGGTGTTCTAGAAGTAGAATATTGTCTCCTTATCCCTTGTTTTTCAAAAAAATCATAAAATTTAGGAGACCAAAACTCACCTCCTCTATCTGATCTTACACACTTGATATTTGACCCTTTATCATTTTATACAAGTGCTTTGAATGTCATAAATTTTTCAAAAGATTCTAATTTTTATTTAAGAAAAAAAATCCAAGTCATCTTAGTAAAATCATCAATGAGGAGCATGAAGTAACTATTACCTTGACTACTTTGGGTCCTCATAGGTCCACATAGATTAATGTTGACCAACTCTAATGGATTTGTAGTGAAAAAATCCTTGTATTTTAATATTCTTTTGGTTTCATTCCATGAAGACATGCCTTGCAAGGAGAATGAGGAATCTTAGAAATCTTGGACACATTCCTTACCAATCCCTTTGAACTAATCTTTACCATGTTATCAAAATTTATATGTCCAATCCTTCTATGCCAAAGCTAGATTTCTTCCAATTGACTCATGAAACACTCCTCCTTATTAGATTCATGGAATAAATACATGTTTTTATCTATTTTATAAACATTTGCATCTAATTTTCCAACCTTATTTCACAAACATCATTATGAAAAGTTACAACATTTCCTTGAATACACATTTGGCTCACACTTAAAATATTATGTTTCAAACCTTCTATATATAATACATTCTCAATCCTATAATGACAATTATCCAAACTCATATTAACATTGCAAACTATTTTAGTAGATTTGTTGTCACAAAGTCTCACTAAACTAGGTTTGGTATTTTTGAGGGAGATAAACTTGCTCTTGTCTCCTATCATATGATTTGAGCATCCACTATCTATGAACCATCTCCTTTTCCCATATTTTTGAGTATGTAAGGATTCTTGAACAAACATTGACTCTTCCTTTGGTGGACCACTTTAATTATGTTTCTTTTCTTCTTCAGTCTTAGACTTAGTCTTCTTAAACCATTTGATGGGGTCAATGACCTGTATATCCTTTTTCCAAAAAGTTAATTTAAAATTTATGGATATATGACCTTGTTGTTTACAATTATAACATATAATATTCCTTTTTATCTCTAGAGAGAAATCATAATCCCTATATCTATAACCAAATTGAATATAGGAGAAACAACACCCATTGAAGACATCAATCAAATTTGACCTACCTTTCTCTTGATTATTACATGTCCATGAATTTTTATTCTTCACCCTTTTGGTGGAATTGAAATCCCTTTTATGCTTGGATAAGAGCACATATGAGTAAGTCATTAATTTATTTTAAAATTGTTCATCCTTTTGGTTAAGACTATTAACCATCATGACCTACATATTATTTACTATTGCTTGTAGATATTTCACTTACATCTTCACAACATCCATGCTTGAATTGGGATTTGATAAATCAAATAATAGATTGTATTCAAGACAAGACATGTCTTATTTTTCACCCATTGTAACTTTGATCACCATCTAGTGGTTAAACTTGCAAGAAGGACCTGGTCTGATAACAATTTTTAGAGGTAAAATCATTGAGGGGGGGGTGAATTAGTGAGCCTAGATATTTAAATTACAATCATAGAACTTTAAAACTATTAAAAATGGAACATATATAAACTTTATCAAGAAACATTAATAAGAGAGTTCATTCATTTAATGCATACACAATATCAAACACATAACACATAGTTCCTATGGGAAACCCCCATGGGGAATAAAACACACTCTGAATCCTATAACACGTGGACTACTATCCTATAAAAAATTACAAAAAAAATACTAATGAACTCATTTAGACTAGAAAACCTTATTCATATCCTCCTGATCAAAGGTATTTAGTGAACCACCTATTTCACAAGGAGTAATTATCCCTAAGAAAGATCGAGTCCTTTAAAACCTCCTTGAAGTGAACACCTCCACCTTAGAACTAATGTCTTCAACACCTGATGATGAATCTCTATTTATATTTTTGGAAATATTGTCATTGATGTCAAAGGTTTAGCATTATTAGTGATAAAGGCCCCATTACATTTAATGTTGTTTGTAATAAATATATCTTGGCTAATATGAGTTAATATTTATTTAATATTAACAAATATATTTTTGGTTGCATATGAGACAAAATAAGGGCCCATGGAGAAGTCGAAGAGCCATGGGGTAAAGACAAAAGAAGGATGGGATGCATTTTCCCATGAAGAGTCATCTTGGGGAATACCAAGAGTCACCAAGTGAAGACAAAAGAGGAAGGGAAAATTTCTTATGAAGGGACACTTTAAGGAATACAAAAAGTCACCAAAGATAAGGACAAAAGTGGGAAGGATGTTTTTGGTCATGAAGGGTCACCACATGACTTTTCAAAGGCTTGAATATGAAGGGTCATCCAAGATTGGCACCATTTTCCATGAGGATTGAAGGGTCACAAAGGGGGAAGGCCAAAGGTCATTTGGAAAGCTATAAATAAAGGCTTGAGTAGCCATTTGTAATATGGGAGAGAGAGGTTGATTTGAAATTGTAATATCTAGATTAGAAGAGCCATTGTGAGAGATGAATATTATTTGTATTTGTTATATCTAGCTTAGAAGAGTAAAGGTGAGAGAGAGGAAGGAGATGTTGTATTGGTCTATCATTTGTTGAGATAGTAAAATTGAGAGATAGGTGTGTGGTATACACAAAGGGGTTGGTGCTCTTGTGGGTTGGTGCTCATGAATTGTTGTTGGGTTGGTGCTCAGCAAAGGGATTAGGGCTCTTGTGGGTTGGTGCTCATGAATTGTTGCTGGGTTGGTGCTCGGAAAAGGGGTTGGTGCTCCTGTGGGTTGGTGCTCATGAATAGGTGTTGGGTTGGTGATTGGCAAAGGGGTTTAAAGCTCCTATGGTTTGGTGTTCATGAAATGTACCTAAGGTTGTTACTCAAAAAAGGGATATGGTGCTCTTGTGGGTTTGTTCTCATGAATATACTTGAGATTGTTCTTCGTGGTTTTTCCCACATTGGGTTTCCATGTTATATTTGGTGTCTCTATATCTTGTGTGATGTTTATTATTTGCATTTTATTGCATATCTTGAATGTTTGATTAAGTGGAATTTGGTTAAAGGAAAGATTTATAAGATATATGATATACTGATTCACCCCCCTCTCAATATAACATGTGCTTAACAATTGGCATCAGAGCAGGTTCCTTCAAAAGGGTTTAACAACTTGAAGGTAGATCAAGGAAAACCATAAGATGGTCAAGCAGTTAAAGAAGGAGAATCAAGAATTGAAATCTATGGTTGAATCTCTTAAAGAATAGGTGTGTATCTTGGATTCTAAGTTGGCTATAGAAGTAAAAGAAAATAAGATATTTATTCAGGATCTTAAGAATCAGTTAGAGGTTACAACTTCAATTTTAACATCAAAAGAAGAAGAGTGTAATCAGTTGAAGGTTGAGTTAGGTTCTTTGAAGGATAATCATGAGAAGCTTATACTCAAGGTTGAAAAAGATCATGAAATATCAGTCCAAGAAAATAAGGATGCAAGTTTTAAAGGCAAATCAAAGAAGCCAATCAGATAGCCCAATGCTTTCAAGTTTTCAAATTCTTTTCATGGCCGTTGTTTTGTTTGTCATCATGTTGGTCATAGGGAAAGAGATTGTATGAGGAGAAAAAATGAGTCAAAGGGAGATCTTAGTCACATTCAAGGAAAAGGTATGAGAAATATTGTTTGCTTTTGTTGTCATGAGGTTGGCCATATTGCTAGAATATGTCAAAATAAAGTAAAGAGATATTCAGGGTATGTCAAAGGATATAGAGACCCTAGAAAATATGAGAAAAGACAAATTTAGGTTTGGAGACCTAAAATAGTAAAGTTTGATAAGGTTGAGTTCAATAATGAAAATGAATTACTTTTTATAGTAGATAAAGAATCAGATAAGAAGGATCGTGCAAAATCTCTTTTTATATTTGAGCATGAGCTTTGTCAAGATAAGATAGTTGCAAAAATTGAGAAAAATAAAAACATCATAAATAATAAGGTTAGTAAGTCAAAAAGGTTAGACATGCTTAAATGGATTCTAAAAGAAAAGCACGAGAAGATCAAGGAAGAAATAGAAGAGATGTGGGAATCTCTTGAGATTTATTTCTAGGACCCTTTTTGTGTGGGGTGTCTCTTCTAAGCTTTAAGGAGACATTTTTAAAAATTGAAGCATGGTATATGTTATTGGGTCTTGGTTATATTGCATGACAAGAAGGTGAGTTGACAGATTAATTTGTATATCTTTTGACGGAATAGATTTTTGAAGAAAATTTTACATCGGTATTATGGTTTGAGTCTATTAGAATGATTCTTGCATATGCAATGTTTCAAATGATTATGGTCATAAGAAATTATAATGTTGAAAAAGATGTAACATTTTCAAAAAGAAGGAAAAGGATACTCATGTAGATACAATCAAAGAGGATCAAAGTTTCAAAGCTCCATTCATCAGGAAGAAGGTTCAGACATGTTCATGGCTAAAGAAACAACTTGAAGATTCTATGTTGGTGCAAACAACTTTACATGTAAGAAATAAAGATCAGCCATAGCGGATGTTTGAGGCATATGACAGGAGATAAGAGTAAAGAAGAAAAATGGTGGTATAGTGAGATTCAAAGATAAAACCACTGCCAAGATAGCCGAAAAAGGTATTTTAATTTTGGATATTAGTAGAACCAAAGCTAAGAATGTTTTGTAAGCATAATCTTTTGAGTGTAAGTCAAAAATGTGATTAGGGATATACATTAAAATTTCATGCAAAAGGTTGTGAGGATATAGAAGAAAATATTCAAATTATTTGATTGTAGATTCTCAAAGGATAGGCAATATTTTAATCAGATATCTTCTCAAATATCAGTGAGAGGAGTTGGGAGTAATTTCTATTACTTCCTGCCATTGATGTTTAGCATCAGTTAAGGGGGAGCTAAGTGTTAGCTCCAAGTAGGTCCTTTTCCATTGATGTCAAAGGGGGAGAATAATAGGTACAGGTATAGGTGCAAAAAAAGGTACAGGGAATAAGTATAGGTTGCTATAGTAAGGGGGAGTTATTGTATGTTTTCAGATGACAGGATGTGCAGGTGACAAGATGTGGCAGTTTTAGGATTGAGATTGCCATCGATGACAAAGGAGGAGATTATTGGAAATATTGTCATTTGATGTCAAAGTTTTAGCATTATTGGTGATAATGGCCCCATTACATTTAATGTTGTTTGTAATAGATATATCTTGGCTAATATGAGTTAATATTTATTTAATATTAACAAATATATTTTTAGTTGCATATGAGACGAAAGAAGGGCCCATGGAGAATTAGAAGAGCCATGGGGTAAATACAAAAGAAGGATGGGATGCATTTTCCCTTGAAGAGTCATCTTTGGGAATACCAAGAGTCACCAAGTGAAGACAAAATAGGAATGGTGAATTTCTCATGAAGGGACACTTTAAGGAATATGAAAAGTCACCAAAGATAAGGACAAAAGTGGGAAGGATGTTTCTGGAAATGAAGGGTCACCACATGACTTTTCAAAGTCTTGAATATGAAGGGTCATCCAAGATTGGTACCATTTTCCATAGGATTGAAGGGTCACAAAGGGGGAAGGCCAAAAGTCATTTCGAAAGCTATAAATAAAGGCTTGAGTAGCCATTTGTAATATGGGAGAGAGAATTTGATTTGATATTGTAATATCTAGCTTAGAATAACAATTGTGAGAGATGAATATGATTTGTATTTGTTATATCTAGCTTAGAAGAGCAAAGGTGAGAGAGAGGAAGGAGATGTTGTATTGATCTATCATTTGTCGAGATAGCAACATTGAGAGATAGGTGTGTTGTATACACAAAGGTTGGTGCTCATGAATTGTTGTTAGGTTGGTGCTCAACAAAGGGGTTGGTGCTCCTATGGGTTGGTGCTCACAAATAGGTGTTGGGTTAGTGCTTGGCAAAGGGGTTTGAAGCTCTTGTGGGTTGGTGCTCATGAATTTTAGCTGAGGTTGGTACTTGGAAAAGGGGTATGGTTCTCTTGTGGGTTTGTTCTCATAAATTTACTTGAGATTGTTCTTCGTGGTTTTTCCCACATTGGGTTTCCATGTTATATCTGGTGTTTCTCTCTATCTTGTGTGATGTTTATTGTTTGAGTTTTATTGTATATCTTGAATTTTTGATTAAGTGGAATTTTGTTAAAGGAAATATTTATAAGATATATGATATACTGATTCACCCCCTTCTCAGTATATCCCGTGCTTAATATATCTAACATCTAAACAAACACCCTCTTTATTTCATATATGCCTCTCATATAGGCATGTCACAATTTATCTTTTTCACTCAAACTATAATTATATGTACTCTCATAACTCTTCCAATATCCTCAAACTATAATAACACTATTCAGACATTAAAAATATGACCTAAAAGTAATACACATAGTCCTCACCCTACTCTAGTTATCAACCCATCCACTTGGCACACCTCCTCTTCACTACCATTCACTTCAATGCTCATTTATCACACTCAATTCTTGCACATATCTTCCACACATCTCACTCACAAGCCTACTAAAATTCTATAGATCATCATCTTTCATTTTATACACACACACACACACACACACACACACACACACACACACACACACACACACACACACACACACACACACACACACACACACACACACACACACACACACACATGTATGTATGTATGTATGTATGATTGTATGTATTTATGTATGTATGTATGCATATCATGAATTATCAACATATTTTTTAGACACAATACATTCCTTCACCTTTAAGGCATCTTACATAGGTAACACTCAAGCACAATCCACTTTTGAATACGCCTAACTTACTTTTAGGTCTTATAGAGACCCATTCAGCTCTTAAAAACTTATCTAAGAAAATTAAAACATAGAAACCCTTAAAAAATGAATGAAACCATTACACATGATCTATATGTCCCCCTTAAGTGTCCATATCCATCAAAATTCCCTCTTACTTAAGCATTATTTACTGAAATACCATTTTGTGCACATAGTCAGCCTAGACTAATACACAATCAACTTCTAAACCTTTGTTAATACTACATAGAATTATTTAAACCATAATAATGCATGTATATTATCCTTATGGAGTATAAAATACTACCAATAACTAAATCATCAATATATATCACAATAACATCAAAATGAGCTCAATTACCCTTCTTGGGTTACTTGGAGAACATGCACAAACACATAGTCAAATTTGGAGCACAATATATTTGTCTATACACACTTCCAAATATTAAAATCCATATTTACATATGTGATATTTAGTTTTATAAAAATTCACATTTTACACCATGAGAAAATTCTACCTAGATCATAAGTTATAGCCAAAATATAGAGCATTGGTTTTTCCTTTGCAAATTTAAATATTCAAATGCAAATGGTCACAGCTAAATTTTAAACACTATGCTCACATATCAAGTCCTAAAATTTTATATTAAACATCCAAAATTAATATTTTTTATGAAACTTTAACCTTTAACACATATAACACTAATTCTAAACATTAAACGTTGAACATGTTGACCTCATCTTGTACAATCTGACAACTTTGACCTCATGCACTCTGTCCATCTCTATGGATCAGTCAGGTTTTTACCTTATAGTTATCATAATTTTATATTTCTTATAACCCCCATGATCATTAAAATTATCACCCTCACATGCCTTCTAATCACTTATACCATTAACCCTTGATCACTTGTCCTTTTCTCATTGCTTCACGAGTCCTTGGAACAAACATGGTTCATTGATCATTTTATAAGGAACATGATATTTACCTTCAATAACCTATGAACACTTTGACCTATTTTACTTGATAAAAATCATATATATTCACTATAAAATTATCCATGATTCATTATATCTACATATGGTCCTAATATTTAGCATTGTGCAAAATATACTATGGAGACCATTACTTATCTACTTGGAAGGTCAACTTTGCACCTTTTGCTTTGCTCAGGCACATGTTTTTAAAACTAGACCATATGATCTCACATATTATAATCCAAAAATATATTAAATTATCCTATAACCCTCAGACATGTGAGATATAATGACATTAATATGCTCAATCAGATTTTTCTACCATAGAGCCAACTATGTTAAGAACTTATTTGGGAGGCCAACTTTGAATATTCATATCTTTTATCATGATTCATCACATAACCTAAAATTTTATGGAAATAAACTATCCACAAACCTATCTAATCACCTTATTATGAAACATTCACATTTTTGATATATTCCACAATCAATATGCTTACTCAGCTCTTCTTGCCATATTATAAATTTAGCTAAGTATGGGAAAATAATGTCAAATTGATTAGGAGTCTAGCTTTGCATTTTCATATATTTTATCACACCTAGGAACATGACCTAATATTTAGAACATAAAAACTATGCATAATACTAAACAAACCCATGTGACCATTTCCACCTGAAACCTCTATGCATGTGAATGTTCACATCATCAACATGCTTACTCGGCTATTATTTCAATATTAAAAACATTATCAAAAACTTGAGAGCCCAAATTTACACCCACATATCTTTGAATTAACTTAGGCACATGAACTAAGACTTAACACACATAAAATAGGTACTAATCTGATCACAACCATATGACCAACTCCCCCTGAATCATCCACACATGGCAATGGTGACATCAGTAAGCTGCCTACTTAGATTTTCTACCATTGGACCCAAAATGTCTAGATGAGAACATTAATGAACTAGGTTAATTTAACTCATGCACACAAGCTCTCTAGTCATCCTTGACCACTAATAGGATCCCTTGTATATGATAAATACTGTAGACTCATCCATAAACAACTCTAACCATGCCAAAAATAAAGATTAACCAAGCTAACTTCAAGCACACTAGGACAAACACAGTGTTAGCTTTGTCATTGTCACTTAAGATATCAAATAACTTCATTCACTCACTAGGACACCTCCATGATATCACCATGACATCATTTATGAATATCTAACAATTATAAGGAAATGTTAAATCTTATAATTATTCTAGAGGGATTGATAATGAGTAAGAATTAATTATTTTAGGAAATAATTTTACTTTAGACATTGAGATGTGCTTAAGGTCTAATATTCCAAAGTTAACTATATATGTGATGGTTATCCTTAGTCATTTATCAAGTTATATGAATACTCTTGGTTACCATTTTAATCATTGTTCTAGGACTGTATTAGTTAACCATGTTAAACTATGAGGTGTATCTTTATTAAACATGGTAATTATTGTATTATTGTGTAAATCTATGTATACATATATTATTACCAATTCAAATATTCTAACCTATCTTAACTATGATACTAAATATTGGAATCCAAATTTAAGGAATGTTCTACCTATTGGGATAAGTATTTATATGTATAAATAGAACCTAGACTTACATATCCTATCTTGATTTAAATGTACTACTTTCCTTATGGTGTAGAGACATAAGACTCATAATTTGGTAATGGTTTTTTCTAAGAAGAGATCGATATCCATGAGTTTATTATTGGATTTTGTATATATAATTAATATAGTGAATTGATAGAAACTTACCTATGATTACCATGTTAGGATAATAATCATATATTCTCTCTTTCATTTTAAAATTTTTGGTTTTAGCCTTCATGTAAAATTTTATTCTTGGAAAACATAAGTTAAAACCCTAGATTCCAAAAAATAATTTGTGGGTTGATTTTTGGGGTTTAGAAAACTATAAAATAGGTTAACAGGGATCAAAATTTTCCCAAAGTGTTTTATTAAATAAAATTCAGACCCAAAACACATTATATACTCCCAAAAATGTCAAATGGATTAAGTGATTGGTATAATAAGTGACAAAAAGGGGTAAATTGATCACCATAATGTATTTTATTGTCCAAATTAATTTAAAATAGGTATAATTAGATCAAAATTTATTTTTAGTTGAACCACTAAATGAAATTGTTTAATAAATTCTAAAATTAGTTAATTTTAAGCTCCAAATAACATCATTTACACTCAATCCTATTCACAATGGTAAAATTGGCCTGTACTATGTCCTTTATTAAACCAATCAATTGATTGGTTTAGTGAGTGGAAAATTTGTGACTAAAATAAACCCAAAATTAAATCATATACTCATATTTTAACCTTATTTATATTAATGTGGATTAATTAATATAATTAAGATATAACTTGAAATTCAATTCAAATATTAAGATATGGCATTCAATCATACATTGAATGTAAAATATTAATGTTGATTCTTTTGATTTTGAAAATGACATATTTTAAATATAATAAGTAAAATAAGAGGATGAATAATTACCTTTTCTAGGTGAATCTATGATTGTGACTATATTATGAAACTTAAATTGATGATAAATAATACATTTGGATCATTCATTTTTAGAATTGATTCTCTATCTATGTAGAGTTGGTTTTGACAAATCAAGTCAATATTATTAGTCAATACTAACCTATTTATTGATATTAACATGTGTTAAAGTAAGGAATAATTATTATACAGTCCCTTGTGCCTATCTATGTTTTCTCTATATTCATGATCCCTTATATTGATGTTACAAAAAACTATATAAATCAATCTCCTTTACCTTGAAACCATTAGTGTTCTTGTGATGGCTATAAACGTATAAAAATGGGGAAGGTATTATGGGTTTAGATTACCCCAATCACCCCCATTTGATTATTCACCTCTACTTATGTATCATGTATTATAAAGAATAAAATCAAGCCACACATAGGTCTTCCACCTAGTGTGATTATGTAATTGTGATACTTCATGATACATATGTAACTAATAATTTTTATTTGATACTTGAAAATGTTTTTTTTTATTTAGATTTAGATTGATTTTGACTTGGATTATGATTTATCCTAGTGATAGGTTTGAAATATTGGAATAATAGGTAATATTTTATCAATGTTTAATAGTGTATAAATGTGTTCCAGATAAGTTACATGTTAATTTTGATTGAAACCTTCATTTATTTATATATGATTCTAATAAGGTAATTTCTCATGCCACCAACACAATAGGAAATGGGTCAACCATAAAGAGAGGCTTGATTTTATAAAATAGTCATTTCTGGGGATTCATCAGTAATAATTAGATCATGTTAGTATCAACTAGTGATACTAAATAAAATTTAGTGGAATCAACCTTTTTATAGGTTTATTAAACTAAAAATCTATATATGTTTGTGTAAATTATTTCACAATTTTTAAACATATAGTAAGATTCATGTAGACATAAAATATTATAATATAAGGTTGGACTCATAAGATAACATATAATTTTAATATAATAATATATTAGAACCTTGTTTGAGTTATCAAGTCATGCATGGTAAATGTGTGTCAATATTTTAATTTATAAGTACCAAAGACCAAATTTAATTATCTACAAAATCTCTGATTTTATTATAGTAATGGATTTGTTAGAGTAAAAGGAAAAAATGTACATAACTATGTACACCACATGTTTTATTTGGTATGAAGCTTAATTTTTTTAGGTCAATCAATATCTAAACTTTTAATCATGTACTCAATGTTAATAGATTGAATATTTTACTGAAACTAAATTTTAGATGTTTTGCAAGAAGGGTTGAATTACACCTATGTGTTGGTGAAAATAATGTTTCCATTACAACTTATTGGAGATGATTATTCCTTATGAAATTATTAGGTAAAATTTTGGTTCCTTACCAAATCATATGGAGAGTTTGTGTGATTGTTCCCAAAAATTTTGTGACTCTTCTGGATATTAGGTTAGGAAGAAAAGATGCCACAATACTCATGAATATATGGATAAGTACTAGATGTAATAGCCCAAATAATTATGTATCTCAAGAGAGAACCATGATGCCATGTTCACTCAAATAAAGTTAGTGTTTTAGAGTGGGACACACTTGATGATTAGACTAGATAGGATCAAATGCATAAAGGTGAATCTATATGGAGTACTGAAATCATGAACACATGGGAGGAATAAATTTCACAATGTCTAAAAACATTCAAATGCACTAACATTCTTGGTTGGTTCTAGATTAATTAGCTAAAAGTAGATAGGAAGGTTTATTATATATGTTGAATATATGCATATGCTCACATCCTCATGAATGTGGGATTATCTTCCCCAATTACCATTATTAAATAACTAAGTAAAACCTAAGTAATCTAGCTATATTATGTAGGTAAAACAACATCATGGGAAAAAACCTACAGTAACACCCCCCTTAAGCATAGTTTAGGTGGGTAGAATAATTGGGTCTTGATATAAATGCCTAATGAGATACCCAGGTAAATAAAAAATAGATAAATAAAAAGTCCCCTAGAATATGCCAAAGCTCTCTATAATAGAGCTCATAAAATGACCAAGGACAATGGTGAGATCATCTACGTGAAGAATGAAGAAGTTTCATCTATATCCAATAATGATCCTTCCATTTTCTATAGGATTAATGTGATGAGTGTATTAGAAGCTTTTTTGATCCATAATGGAAGATGAATGAAATAATACAATGATCTCTGAATGTGGTCTAAATCTAAAATGTGGCATAGGTCTTTCAAGATTGTGAAAAATAACTAAATGTAATGTCATTGAAGTGAACCTATCAAAAAAAGGTCATGGTAAATTCACTAAAATAATTTCCATGAGAATATTAGAGCATGACACAACAACTCTCATAACTAAAGAAGAGTCTTCATATGAATCACATGGATCCATATAATGAATATCCATAGGAAGAGATGATTATATATGGATCCATGGATTCATTATAGGAAGAGATGAGTATATATAGGATATTAATTATATGGATTCATCTCTTCCTATGGATATTCATTATGTGGATCCATGTGATTCATATGAAGACTCTTTTTTAGTTATGAGAGTTGTGTCATGCTCTAATATTCTCATACTCCTCTAAAGTTAAAATATGTGATGGATATTATAAACCAACATCCTATATAGGAACTAAAACATATTCTATAAAATTAAAACTAAGGTATGGTAGAATATTGTCCTATAGTGGTAGATCAACATAAGGAAGAAAACTGTCTATCCATAATTTGTCATCACAATAAATATAAGTAGGAGGAGATAGTACAATAATATTCAAAGAGACAATAGTAATAGGTGGAGGCATGATATAAATTTTAGTAGGATCTCTCAAAAGAGACTAAAGAATGCTCTAAATAGTGTAGGGTTATTGCATATTATCCACATGATAACAAATATCCATGTAAAATACAATATTAAGATACTTTAGATCATATTATATTTTTATGTAGTGCATCACTCTTTTATACATCATAAACTCATGACCCTAGTTGTTCTTTTTAGTTATACCCATGTGTTGCTTTTCCAAGTATCACATATGTTTTATCTTATGCCCTTTGGCCTATCTCTTAGTCTAACTAGATTTATATTGATGGCACAAACATCCCATATTACCTATAATACTTAAAATGTACTTATATTACAACTCTAAAATTTATGAGCATGAGCCTACTCTCTATTTCCTTAGACACTAATGTTTGGGTTAGACACTAGTGTTAATGTTACTTTCCTAGCTTGATGCAAGTGTATAATGCCCTAAAGTCATCTAACTTAAAAATGAAAAATATTAAAATGGTTAGATTTAGTAATTTAATGTGAGTTATCTCTCTAAAGGATTCATATAAGTACAATATCAACCATCATTCATAAACCACCTATGAAACCTAGCAATCAAACCAAAAAAGCATTGAAGAAGTATTCAAGTTACCAAATGCTTTCCTATTCTACCATATTCTAATATCATTAAAAGAAACAACTGAGCTAAAGGTATTAATTACTGAAGTAGAATTCATAAGGTCATATTTTTCAAGTTAAGTTAGTTTACTATTGTACTTACTTTACACATTGTCTAATTCACACACAAGTTAACATATAGGGAAGAACTATATGAGTATGAGGCCTTAGTCTAGAGTATTTATTAGGTAGGTATTATCCTTTGATATGGATATCATTTTGGGTTAGATTTACACTATGTGTCCACTAACCCATTTTACCCCAAGGTCACATTCAATATGTAAAGCTAGGGTTTTTCCATTTCATTAGGAGCAATAGTCCTTGACATAAATATCAATGAACTAGAGTAAAGACAAAGCCAAAAATATAAGAATATAGTTGGTCACATCCTATTTTCATGAGTATTTTGTATAGGAAACTATAATGGAGATCATCTAGTAGTGTCAACAAAACTATCCTAGGCTTAAATAAGTGTCCAGAGAACTAGAGGCACCAGATCTAGAATCTGACAACTATCCCAAAACTTTCTTACTACCTACTTCTTACCTATACCAAATATAGAATTGTATTATCATTATAAATATCTAATTACTTTTTATTATTTAATTTGTATATATAACATAACTAAATTTTCCATTAATATTTTATCTTAGCATAATAAATTTAGCATATGGTACATATGAGTTTATCACATTAATAGACATGTTATATATTTGATAATCACCCTTATGCCCTATCATTTATATATACTTAACTATAACCAATAAAATAATATAAAATATAAATTAGGCTTAAACATTTGGTGAACTCTATCTTTAAACATCAAACCCTAGGTTAATTAGGGTTTTTTTCTGATTATTTTTCCTATTGCTAATCCTTCATTATCATATAATATGAGCAATAGGGATTACTCCATAGAATTATTATGCATCCTCTACCCAGTCCTGATTTATATATTTATAATATTTCAAAAGTACAAAGATGTGTTTATTCCCTTCTCAAATATTATTAAGGATGATAACTCTCATCCCACTAACCAGATTCATGTTATTCCCGGTGGATCATCCTATTATACAAAAATTGGGTAAACATAAAATCCTTCCAACATTATTTGATAGTAAATTTATAAATTTTCAATATGAAATACCTAGGTCTTATGCTTGTAAATGCCAAAAAGATCAAATTATCAATTTTAGAAAAGTCACCACATGAGTTACACAATCAAATTATTCCATTAGAAAATACTAATTAGGCTACATTACCTAATGCATCAAGGAGATAATTTTCATGTTTATTTGAGCCTCCTACTTCATTACTCTTGTATTTTTTAGAGTGTAATATTATATCTCTCCATCATCCTATATAGGTTGATATAAATAGACCTTTACCCAAAAGATATGATGAAAATTATTATTGTTACTATCACCAAAAATATAGGCATTCTATGAATAGATGTTTTACCTTAAAGCATAAGATATAGGACCTCATTGATGACCAAAGATTAAATTTGATGATACTCCAAAGGAATTATATTAGAAATAACTAAAAAATAATCCATGAAAAAAATATTTAACAATTACATTATACATGGGTGATTCTTACTTTTGGCATAACAATATCGATCCTACACAACAAAAGAAACACTTGTAGCATAACAAATTTTTAGTAACTTAGTTTTAACTTAAAATATTTAAAAAAGATAGTCACTTGTAAATAATCCTTGGGAAATATAAAAATACCAATTTATTTTGGTCCTAAAGTAACTCAAACATGGGTTTGGGATATGCATACCACATCTCCATATGCACTTACACATGGAACCCTTTGGTTATACCAAATGGAAGAAAAAATTGGCCAACATCAATAAGGCATTTGTTTTCTTCATGAATGAAAATTAATAAATATTTGAAATTATAGCATTATATCTTCTACTACACATGAAAAACATGAGGAAGAACATTATATGTCCCTTTTTAACCTAACAAATCATGATGCAAACATTGTAAAATATCTAACTTGAGGTTTTAAGTTTCATAATGGGAGGAGATATCTATGACAATACACTTCATGAATTCATAGGATGATCTTTCCTCATCATCAAAAATACTAAAAAATTCACAAAAACATTCAAAAATTCAAAAACATTTGTTCACTTACATGTTCTATTGGTTCCTTGGCATTTATGTGTTAGTTCCATGTTGTGGAGTAGCATATCATTTACTCCTAAATACACATACCTGGGCATACACATATACATGATACACTTATGGGTGCTGTAATTTCCCTATAATCATGTCATTAGGACATTAGGGGCATCTATATTCTATGATCTTGATATAAACAGGTTCTATAATTGAATGATCACTCTACAATATCATCTTTGAGCTTACATATATAACTACACATGCATATTATCCATGATTATACATTACATAGAGTGACTTATATTCTATGTACTTGAAATTTTTTCCTAGCATGTTTGATATCTCGGCCACTATGACATGATTATGTTGGTTGCATATGATTTTCATTTACACACTTGCTTGAGTTTTTAACCTTGCTATTGTCTTGCTTTTTCAACCATGTGAATATGCTCCATTATACATGGCCCTTATGCCTATTATTATCATCTCGAACATTTTAATATGTCATTGTATTATATAAAATTTTAATATGTCATTATTTTCCTTTATAGACATTTTACTAAGTCACATCCATTTGAGTTTTGTGGGATTTAAACATGTCCCTTATTTATGGTCTCCTTAAACCATTACTGTTTGACTTCCTTTTGAGTGTTCTTGTGTTTGTGATTGTTTGATTTTTAATCTTATATTGTTATTATATATACATATCTATGATATTTATAATTCATATTATGCCTAAATATGATCACATTGGTTTTATGTGCTTCAATGTTAAATTTACCTAGACATATTTTCTTCTATATGCTACATGTTTGCATTCACTAGTTTACAATTGTCTTAGACTTTTAAGGTAATATAACTACCATGTAATATATTTATCTCACCTAAAAGTTTGGAATATTAGTGGTATAATTTCATGGTGACATGGATTTCACATATTCATTGTTTCTAGATATTAGTAGGGGCATGTTTTGAAAGCATGTTCTCCAAACTCACATAATGTATGATACTTACACCAATTTACATATTTAGTGGGGAAATGTCTTGGTGACATGGAATCCATAAATTCAAAATTTTTAGGTTATAATATGGGCATGCTTTAGAATAATGTTCTCCACATTCATTTAGTATGGTATGTATAATTTATAGATTTAGTGGGGGTATACTTTGGAAGCATGTTCACCACACCTACTCAGTTTTCAACATATCTATTTTACAATGGGATCATGTTTTGGAAAAATTTACTCCACATTGGTAATTATATTAGTTTAATATTTCTCAATATATAGTGAGTTCATGATTTAGAAGCATGTCCTTCACACTTATATGATTTTATGAATTGGATAGAGGACACATTTATATTATTTAAATACACATTTGTGGTATAATTATATATGTGGTACCATTGTTAGACATAGTTTTAACATGAGATAAATATAAGGTACATATATTATGAAACATGTTCCTAATAAAAAATTCAAATTCAAATTTGAAAACTATTGCATGTACTGATACCCAACAAACTTTTATAGACTTTAGCAATCTAATATACTACAGTAGTTGGTTCAATGTTTGGTATGGTTGGGGTGAATAAATCACTCAATATTGACACTTTTTCATTTTGTACTTGGTCATCCATACTCATCAAGTTACAAGTATCATTGGGTTTCACGGTTGAGCTAATCTCAACTACCAATTGGCAATTCAAAAATTTCTCCAAATTTTGGGTCATGTGCCTTCCAACCTCTATCTCTCTATATCTATCTATTTACATATATGAAATTTAAAATAATTATCTATATTTATCATAATATTAATTTTATAGCCTTACAATCATACATATTTTATAGAAACAACTTATGAATAGGGAAGGTGGTTACATCAACACACAAGTGTACTCTTAAACCTTACTCTATGAATTTTAATCTATTTCAAGCAATTTTTTCCCATATTATATGCACTAATTATAAAATATAACATGATCTTTATTGTATTTTAGTCATTAAAAAATCACTCAAACCCATCTCTAAAAAATCACTCAAATTCAACTAAACCAAAGACAAGGTCAGTATATACACCCAAGTACTTATTCCTTTCTTTTAAACTATTAATTTTGTTACAACATTAAATGAGAGAAAATGTAGATTATATTCTATGATTATGTAGCACCTCAATATTTTACACTTTTCAAACTCATGACAATGGTTATTCCTCTTAGTTATACTCATGCCTTATTTCTACAAGTCTCACATATGCTTTATCTTATGGACCTTAGCCTATATCTTAGTCTTACCAAACATATATTGATGACACAAATGTCCTGTCTCTCTAAAAATTCTTAAAATGTAATAATATTACACCTTTATAATTTTTGAACCTATCTACTATCCTTCTCCTTCAACACTAAAATCTCAGTCAGATAGTAGCATCAACATTACTATCTTATCTCAACACAAGTGTCTTGAGTCCTAAAGTCAACAAAATTGAAAATTAAAAGTATTAAAATGGTCAACCTAAGTGATTTAATGTGATTTATCTCTCGATAGGATTGGTATAGATATAATATCAATCATCATTATAGACCACCTAAAAAACCTAGCAATCAGATCAAAAGAGCCTTCAATAAGCTCTCAAGTTACCAAAATATTTCTCATTTTACCCTATTATAATATCAATCAATGGAACAATTTAGATATAGGTATAAAATACTAAAGGAGTTGTCATAAGGTCATATTTTTTAAGTTAAAATCTAGTTCAATGTTTTACGTGGTTTACACATTCTAAGATTTAGACATAAGCTAACATGTAGGGGATAACTATGAGTCTAAGGCCCTCTTCTAGAGTATTGTCTACATAGGCAGCACTCTTTGAAAACAAGATCATTTTGGGTCATCTCAACACTATGTGTCCACAAACTCATTTTCACCTGGGGTAGCATTTGAGATGCAAAGCTCTAGTATTTCCATTTCACTAGGAGTGATAATACATGACCTAGATTTGAATGGACCAAAGTGAAGATGAAGATAAAATCATAATCATGTAGGTGTTTTCATCCTATTTCATTGAGTATTATATAAATAACACTAGCATTGATATCACATAATAGTATCAACACAACTATCCCAAGATGACATAATTGTCCAAAGAACCAAATGAAACATATCTATAGTTTAAAAATTACTCCAAAACTTTACTCCTACTTGCTTCATATTTATACTAGATCCAACACTATATTAGAATAAAAAACAATTAAATATTTTCTATTATGTCATTTGTATATATATAATATCTATACTTTCCATTAATAGTTTATCTCAAAATAATAAAACCAACATATGGCACATCTAATTTTAGTACATTAATTGGATTGCTATGAATCTGGTATTCACCCTTGTGTCTTATCATTTATATATCCTTAAACCTAACCATTAAAATATGATCCACATCTAAATTAGTGTTAAATAGTTACCAAGAACATTTTCATAAGTGTTAGTCCACTTATTATACTAATCTGAGTTAGTAGGGGAAATAATCTATCCGTATAGTAATGGAGTATGATTCTTTTTCATGATAAAGTGTTTCATATATTCATTCCAAGAAGTATAGTTGGCATTTTTAAGAAGAACCAATGGTGTAGAATCAACTCTCCTCATTAGTTGGTATCTCTCAAGGTGAGGTGACATGACCATAAGTAACCATTCACACTCAATTTGATAGATGTTAGGCTTAGCCAAAAATGTATCCAAATGAATAATATATGCAATACTCATAAATTCTCCCAAATATTGAATAGTTTGTCACTTATAATCGAGTGTATATATAATCAACACAAATTACAAAGTAACATAAATATCAAAAAGAGAATAATAAATGAAAACCTCCATAAGACTATAAAGAATAAATTTTACAAGATTTTAGAATAAAATAAATATGTAGATCTTTAAAAACCTCACACTTTAAAAATAATGCACCTTAAAAGGAGCTATGGAATAAAAATTAGGTGATTTTAAATCTTAAAAAATACACCTTATAAAATTAATATTGTGGATTTGTAAAATTTATATTTTGAGCTTGGAAAACATCTGACTCAAATTTTCATTAAAAATTTAGGACCCTTTGGATTTGTCATGACCAAAAGATTAATTTCCATATGATCAGGGGATAAGGGTGAGAATGAGTGTTACCACCTTGATTGATTTGATTGATGTGAAAGAGACATAACCCCTAAAATAACCATACGAATAATTTTTATCCTTAGTATAATCAATTTTATGTGATTTGAAAGTTCTTATAATCAATAAAATATGTGGTACAAATCTAGCACATAAGTATTATAGGTATAGTTATCTATGTGGGTCATAGGTGTAATTATGCATGTGTGTAGCTATGTAATAGGCTAGATAATTGTAGGTCACATAGTTAAGGTAGTATAGGCGTAAATAATTAACAAGTAAAAACTTTACAATTGTTAGTTAGACCTGTCAATTGTGTGTATAAATCTAGAATGTTGGTTAGATATTTTCGTCGCATGTGTAGTCAGAAATGAGGGCATCCATGTATACAATCCAACTAAGCAAACCAAAAATTCAAATGAATACATAACTTACCAAAAATTACATATTAAAACATAAAACTCAAATCTATAAAAAAATCTATAAGGTTTCCTCTAAACACAACAAATGCCCACTAGGTTTTTGGAAAAAAATAGTAAATCCCAAAAAAAAAATTCTTGCTTGAGAAATTTATGGTATGTATTGCATAGAAACTAAACAATTCGTTCTTGCCCTAAAAAATGGTTAATAATATTCTATCACAAAAATGGGTCATTTTTACATCCATTCTTATGGTTTTAACATATTTTTAATCCAATGGCACTATTTGTTTTTTGAAGACTCTAGATGTATATACCTATATGGATTTTCTAGAAACCCATGAAACCCTTGAAAACTAAAATCATGAAAAATGCCAAGAAGGATCTAGAATGCAAGTGATATCACAAAAATATCGATGATATTAATCTAAAACATGACTTTGATACCATTTTAGAGTGGTCCACAATTGAGGATCAAATTAGATAGGATTAAACACATGAAGGTGAATCTGAATGGAGTAGTGAAATCATGAATACATGAGAGGAAGTAACTTCACAATGTGAAAATGAATTCAATATCAATAACATTGCTAGTTTATTATATATTAATTAGCCAAAATTAGATCAAAAGGTTTGTTATAGAAGTGTAAGATATATATGTCCTCACATCCTCATGAATGTGGGATTATATTCCTATTGGCTAGATATTTTTTAGGATAACAAAAGTACCTAGGCAATCATAGGAATAAATCCCCTTCATTTAATGGTGAATCTCCCATATGCTTACGTTTATTTACTTATAATTATTCATAGATCTCAATTATTCCCAAATTATATTGACTATGTGAAAGTGGTCTTATTTCTTGGGTATTTCTTTAATCATAGAGTTCACGAACCATAACAAGGTGATTTTGTAGCAAGTAAGCAGTTGTTCTAGAGAATGTGTAAATAAATTTTAAGAAATTGAGAATGAAATACTAGCACATGTGGGAAGAAAGAAATTTTACTTCAAAATAATTAGTTTTATATATCTTATTGAATTTGTACAAGTAAATAAACATTTAAAAGATGAAAATATTTTCAGCAAATGACTAAGAAAGACTAGAATTCACATTTAGATTTAAATATAACACAAAGTTTACCATTTTAATCTTCATAAATCCACCAAATGATCTTCTGAGACACAAGTTTCCATAGAAAACAACTTCTTTCTCATTCACTTTAAACCAATTTCATACAAAATAAAAACTCTAAAATCTAAACACAAAGTTTTAGATTGCTTAAATTCTCTTGCTTTAGTTAAAATTGTTATGAAAAAATTACCATCCTCTTTAGGAACGCATGCCTACACTTATATTTATACAATTATATAAGTAAAAAAAAAAAAGGAGATAGCTCCATGTGTTATTCTAAAATTGGGAATCATTGAGAGGCATCCTCATATAATTTCTGCTCTATGGCATGCAATGGCCGATGACATGTAGCAATTGTTGGTTTTACAATTTGAAATAAAAGCAACCTCTTTGCATGCAACATAAAGCTTTCTTAAGTAATTTAATTTTACAAAATGACTTCAAGTAATTGTGTTTATTCATGTTACATGAGTCTTATATTTTTTAGCAACTTAATTTTACAAGTAATTAATTAAATAGATTACAAGTTGGAAGAATAAAATGTAAGAAAATGTAGAAGAAATATTGAAATCATTCCAATTAATTAACTTGATTTCTGCATTTCTCTCTATATTTAATGTGTTGAGATATCATGGACTATATTACTACATCATCTAGTTTAGAAAGTGATTTTCTTTCAATCTCAAGTCTTAGAATTTCCCTTTCTAACCTCCTGCTATGAGCTTTCATCTTTTCAAGTCTTGGTTCAAGCCTTTTGTTTTCATGTTGACATTTTATTAACTCCTTTATAGATTTATCTATAAAAGGAGTTATGGCCTTTTCA
This sequence comes from Torreya grandis, assembly GCA_037957365.1. NCBI lineage: Eukaryota > Viridiplantae > Streptophyta > Pinopsida > Cupressales > Taxaceae > Torreya > Torreya grandis. The sequence goes on from JARHVA010001762.1 coordinate 1,835,264, forward strand.
ATGAATTTATTTAAGTATTGATATAACTGTTCATATGTCCTTAGAGTTTGATCAGATCAAATATTAGTGAGACCAAAGAGACAATATTCCATATTCACCTTTCCATTATGAGCTTCTTCTTTTAAAGTCTTTATTTCTTCACACATTGCCTCAAGAATACACATGCATAAAGATAGGAGGTATTATTCTTGTTTTAATTTATTTATTGATCCTTCAGGACATTCTCTTCTTCAATCAAAACTTTCTCACTTAAAGTACTTATTCTTTACAAACTCTCTTGATGTAACTCATAAATTAAATTCTCATTATCTACCTCCTTTATTAATGACCTTATCTCTGGTAATTTATTGACAATATTTGCATGAATACTTGGAACATTAGGAAAGAACTTCTAGGCTATTTTATACATCTTATCCATCCTTTCATCATCATCCTTAGCCTTATCTCTAGTGTCTTCCACCTTATTTATTACTTGTTAGCCAATTAAATCTCCTAAAAGAATTGATTGTTGTGGAATACACCTTAAAAGTTTAGCAATTATATCACACAAATTAGCATTTTTCTCTTTTAATTTAGCTTTGGTAGCCTTATGTTCATCTAAATTTTGAAAAAGTGTGTTGATAAAAGTCATTGTATCTTATTTCAATCCCTCTATGGTAACTTCTCTGAGATACTTTATAATTGTTAAGTTACTTTTGATGACTTCATATTCACTTTTACCTGGAGGAGGAGCAGACACATTTACAAAATTTTGCCCTGTAGATTCAATTATTAACTTGGAAGTCACTTTGGTGTTCTTATTATTCTTTCATTCTTTATATAAACTCTTCAACAACTACAAATCAATTTCTTCTAGATTTATCACTTCTCTAGACTTGGTAGTTGTTTGCATTACTAAGAATAAAAATCTGTACTAGTGGAAGTGTTTCTATGAATCACCATTTGTTGCTAGTTATTATTTACCACTAGTTCTTGAGAATCAAATTCCTATGAATTTGGAATGTTTTGATCCATATTGGGAGCAATATATTCATCTTTTCCTTTCTCTACTTCCTTCTCTTTCTATACTTCTTGTATTTTATCTTTATCCTTTTCTAGTTCTATCTCCTTTTCTTTCTCTTTCACTTTCTATATCACTGGTTCCTTCTCCTTTGATTTATCTACCACTTTTTTTGTAACTACCTCTACATTTGATATATTATATTCCCCCTTTTTCAAATCTTTTGTTTCTTATACAAGTTTCTTCTTAGGTTCAACTATTTTATTTTTTTATTTTTTTTGTGCCTCCTAAGATGGGGTCACTTCTTTGGTAGTTACCTGTTATGACTCATTTTTATTGGTGGGTTAATTTTATGAAGGAGGTGGAGATGGAGAATTAGGTGGATAAGATGGAGTAAGAGGAAAAGGAACATCAATTTCCTTTTGAATGGGTTTCCTAGAAGGCTTGATGCCATGATAATTTGGAGGTGGCATAAGTATTGATGGATATATCATAGGTGTAATGAAAGTGGGAATGGTGGGTAGAGAAGTATCTATATAAGTTATCAAAGGAGATGTGGTGGAAATTAGATGAGTTAATTATTTATCCTTGAACATTTAATAAGTGCCATCAGCATTTATTTTCAATTTCAATTTATTCTACACTTGAGTACTTTCTCCTAGGACTATCTATCTCTTCAGACTTATTTTAGTAGTCTCAGTCAGAAATTGTTTCATGAAATACCCTTTATTGAGGATCCATGTAGAAATAATGGATAAAACCATTGAATTTATATATGTAATAATTTTAACTTGTTTCTTTCCAAAAATAATCTCTAGAAGTGGGTAATTATCCCCTCCTACTGCATAGTAGGCATCACTAGTTACTATTTCATCATCATCTATGTTTTATAGAATTGTGAATAGATCAAAAGTATGAATTTTTTTAATAGTTGAAATACTATTTTCCCTTCTTCTCACATCAAACTCATCCCTATAATCAATATAATAGTCCTCAAGTACATGAATGTGCATATACTCTAGAGAAATTATATTTTGAGTTATGCCTTTGCAACCAAAATTGGCTCTAGCTTCAAAACGTGTCTAATTGTAATTGTGGTATATCTCTTTTTTTACATTTTTAGATTTTTAAATTCTTAAATAGTGGTAATGACCAATAAAAATAGGAAAATTAATATTAAGATGGTATGCCTTTGACTGTAAGTCATGTATTTCAACAAGATGCCTACACAACTTCATGAGAATCCACTTGTCACTTGGATTTCTTAGTAATTTTATTGGTGTACCTAATGAACCATCAAATTTGATGTATGTGAAGTTGAGTAACTAAATGTATCCAAATTGGGAAACTACATCCCATGCTATGTCAGATACCCTCTTTTGTTTCAGAGCTACATTTAACTTGTAAATGATTTCATAGAAGAATCAATAACTGATTATATTATAATGTTTTTAGTACTCATTAAGAACTAATTGAGGTAATATTCATATATTATCTTAGTTGCTAGCATCATTTTTATATTTATCCTAGAAAAATATCCATTTGATGTTATAATATATACTACGTATGATGTCATCTTGAAGTTAAAAATTTGTAATACATTGCTTAACTACTAGTCTATGTTATCACTTATCAGCCTAACTCATTCAGTCATTGTGAAACTCTTGTTGAAATTAATGGCCCTAATGTACACATACATCTAAGGTGAAAAACACTTGTCATTCTTTTCTCCATTAATTTTATATAGCAACTAAGTAATGTCATCTACTTCCTAGACCAAGTTTGACCTTACCATCTATTTTGGAAATATTGAATCTTGCTTAGCTTTCCTCAAGTATTTTGTATTCAATATTTAAATTTACTCTATTGTCTTATTTTCCCATTGACTCTTAACTTTTTCCATTATTATGTCTAGGATTTTAGATCTTGTTGGTATATTTCAGTAGTTGTTAAGTTATTAAACAACTAACCTTATTAATACATTAGAAAAATTATCTTTGATTGTTCTAGCGAGGGAGTCATAATACTTGTCACATGCTAAGATAAACACAAGATGTTGAGATGAGCTTGGGAAATTATAAGCTTGCATAATCCCACTATTAGTCATTACTTTCATGAGTCAAGTCTTGACTATATATTTAGATCTTTCAAATAATTTAGTCACCAATACATGTCCCATATATGTATCACTTATTTCAGTTAGCTTAGAAGTGATAGAGGATAAAATAGGGTACCCTTTATAATCATAATTCATCTTTGGATCTTGTGATTTAGCTCTCTTAGCCCTTTTTTACCCTTCCTACTTAGCCTAGGGATTTCTTCAAGTGCTAACTCAATGAATTATTCAATTAAAGTTATTATTTATTATGATTCTACTCCAGCTATTTCTTCCTATTATCCTTTTGACCCTAACATTTGCATTGGTTAAATATATAAAAACTTGACAAGTGTTAGGGTGTGGAGCTAAAAGCTTCAACTATTTGTAGACACGAAGAAGAGGATACTGAAGAACTAGAAGCACCAGTGCCGGCAGCATGACCGACATCGGTTAGATGCAGTGCAGAAGGCAACCTGTGATGACAGCTAGTCAACCGACGTTAGTAGCACCAGGCAAGCAGGGACCGGCGTCGGTCACCTGTGTGTTCCAGAACTACTATTGATGAATAGTTAGTTAAGTGAAGTGAGTGTTTGCATGTCAAAAGACTAATTATAGTCACAAGCTGTGTGTCTAATTATTGTAGTTAGATTTCTATTTTTGTAACCATGGGATTCTATTTAAAGACCCATGAGTCATGTATTGTAATCATCAAGAAGGCAAGTAAAAGCATTGAATCAAGCAAGGTCAAGGAGATCTACAGGTGTAAGGTCAAGGAGATCAGCTGAAGCATTCAAGGAGGGATAATAACTCAGGCTATAGAGTTGTTGTGTTGAGCAAGAGAGAGAGGGAAGAAGGTCTTGAGGTGTGGCAAGCCTTTGAGGTGGAGGAAGAAGTGGCATCTTCCTTATTGTATTTTCTTCTAGTAATATCTAATACAAGAGTGTGTATTGTCTCTCAAATTCTTTGCTATCTCAAGTTTCTAGTTAATTAATCATTCTGGTATAATTCCATGTTTAATTGCTTATAAGAAAGTAATTAATTTTGCTTCTATTGGATAAGGGGTCACCTAACAGTTGGTATCAGAGCTACGGTTTGTAGGGAGCAGGGTATTGTTTTTTTATTACAGGTCATTCACAGGGTTTTCTGATTGAGTGGGAGTTTAGCAATGTTAGAAGAAAGTAAGCTACGAATGGAAAAGTTTAATGGCAAGAATTATCAACACTGGAGGATGCAGATTGAGGATTATTTGTAACAAAAGGATTTGTACTTACCGTCGGGTGGGGTTGCATGGAAGCCCACAGATATGAAGGATGAAGAATGGAGTGTTCTTGATTAGAAGGCTCTCAGTTCCATAAGGTTGAGCCTTGCATCGTCTATGATTTCTAACTTATCACAGTGCAAGACAACAGAAGAGTCGATAAAGTCCTTGGTGAATTTATACGAAAAGCCCTCGGCTTCTAATAAGGTATATCTTATGAAGTAGTTATTTACTTTGCAAATGCAGGAAGGTGGATTGGTACATACTCATCTCAGTGATTTCCATGGTTTGGTAAACCAATTAGCTTTAGTCAACATTGTTTTTGATGATGAGGTAAAGGCTCTCTTGATTTTATGTTCTTTGCCTGAAAGACGGGACAGTTTGGTTATGGCAGTAAGTAATTCTGCATCTACTTCTAAAATCTTAAAAGTTGATGATGTTGTGAGTGTGATCTTGAATGAGGAAATATGTAAGAGAAGCACAGGTGAATCATTAGGGAATGCTCTAAGTGCAAAAAGTAGGGGAAGGCAAAGGGAGAAGGTTGAGCAAGGGAAATCAAGGTCGGGAAGGAGATCTGAATCCAAAGGTGTTACCTGCTAGTTTTGTGGAAAGAAAGGACATAAAAAAAAGGAGTGTTGTTTGAGAGATAAAGAGAATAAACATGCAGGTATTAAAGAAGCAAAGGATGCAAATATTGTGGTACAGGATGCTCTCATACTTTCTTTGGATAGTCAGGTAGGATCATGGATTTTAGATTCTGGTTCATCTTTTCATGCATCCCTAAACAGAGATTTGTTCCATGAGTATGAACAGGGAGACTTTGGAGTGCTTTATTGAGGGGATGGTACGCCTTGTTAGATAGTTGGCAAAGGGAAAGTGCAGCTGAGATTGCAGATTGACAACACATGGGTGTTGAAGGAGGTCATGCATGTTCCAATTCTAAAGCAGAGTTTGATTTATGTTGGAAGGTTGGGTGACGAGGGATGCACAATAACCCTCACAGCGGATTCTTGGAAGGTTACCAAGGGTGCACTTGTTCTAGCAAGAGGTAAGAAAGTAGATACTCTTTATTTGTCTACTTGTATTACTGATTCTACTTCTGGTTTATCTACTTCAGCTGTAGATTCGAAGATGTGGCTTAATAGGCTTGGTCACATGAATATGAAGGGAATGGACATTCTTGATTCAAAAGGTATGTGTTCAGATTCAGAAAGCATAGATAGAGTTCATTGCAGAAAAAGGAAATTTGATGCTTTTGACAGGAGCAAAGAAGCCTTGGTGTTTATGGAGGAGATGAAGGATAGAGATTAGTCACAGGGGCTGAATAAATCTAAGCAAGGTAGTATGGATAGAGGCTTGATCTAAGATGAGCTCATGGATGAAAAATTCATCACTTAAAAAAAAATGCAAGTACTGATGCCGGTCCTCCTATGGCATCGACGTCGGCCAGACAAAAACTGACATTAGTCATGTGTAGACCAGCAGGGTGGGTAGGTCGAGCAAGAAAAGTTTGATGTCGGTCATCAAGACCAACGTCAGTAGGGGGACACCGGCATTGGCCAGGGAAATGATGTCGACAGTCAAGGTTAGTGCAAGGAACCGACATCGATTGGGAGCAGACTGGGAGATGGTCGAGATCGGTCACTAGAACGGATGATGGGTGGACAGTTAGCTATCAAGGAGTCTCAATCACCCATATGGAGGTTAGAAAGGGTACGTGAACCTCATATTCATTGTTCACCTTCTTTATATTGCTTACTGATGGTCTAGATCTAGGAAGATGGAAGAAGCAATGCAGGTAGAATCCAGAAATAGTGGGAGCTTAGTATGGATGAGGAGTGTGAGTCCTTGGAGAAGAACCAAATAGGTATTCATTGGTAGAGTTTTCAGCTGGAAGAAAGCACTGGATAGAGGGATGGATTCCCATATTAGAGAAGAGAGTGGATGGACATGTGAGACAGAAGGCTATGGTATATGGTCTTGATTAGGTTGCAGACAATGGAGGTTTGACCATTGTATTTTATCTTTACTAGGTTGGATAATATTAGCTACATTATCCTGTTACTGTATTGTGTTGCTTGTTGTAGGGTTTCATATACAGGGAGTTTTCTGAGCTAAGGGTAGAGTTGGTTCAGAAGTATGTCATGAAGAATTTGGAAGTAGCAAAATTCTTTTGGCATAAGTGATAGGTATAGCATCATAGGTTTGCATGGTGGTTGGTCTTCAAGAGTGACTTTGAAGAGGGATACAGAGCCAAAGGAATAAAATAGATGGTGTACAGGTACAGGTATAGGTACAGTAGCAACTATTTATCTCCAAGTGGGAGATTGTTAGGGTGTGGAGATTAAAGCTTCAACTATTTGCAGACATAAAGAAGAGGATGCTGAAGAACTAGACGCATTGGCATCGGCAACATGACTGACATCGGTCAGATGCAGTGCAGAAGGCAATCAACAATGGCAGCTAGTCAGCCGATGTTGGCAACACCACGCAAGCAGGGACTGGTGTCGGTTACCTGTGTGTTCCAAAACTACTGTTGACAAATAGTTAGTTAAGTGAAGTGAGTGTTTACATGTCAAAAGACTAATTATAGTCATGAGCTGCGTGTCTAATTATTGTAGTTAGATTTCTATTTTTGTAACCATGGGATTCTATTTAAAGACCCATGAGGCATGTATTGTAATCATCAAGAAGGCAAGTAAAAGCATTGAAGCAAGCAAGGTCAAGGAGATCTACAGGTGTAAGGTCAAGGAGATCAGCTGAAGCATTCAAGGAGGGATAATAACTCAGGCTATAGAGTTGTGTTGAGCATGAGAGAGAGAGGGAAGAAGGTCTTGAGGTGTGGCAAGCCTTTGAGGTGGAGGAAAAAGTGGCATCTTCCTTATTGTATTTTCTTCTAGTAATATCTAATACAAGAGTGTGTATTGTCTCTCAAATTCTTTGCTATCTCAAGTTTCTAGTTACTTAATCATTCTGGTATAATTCCATGTTTAATTGCTTATAAGAAAGTAATCAATTGTGCTTCCATTGGATAAGGGGTCACCTAACAACAAGTGCTCTTAAAAGATCTATAATTACTCTTGTTGGTTTACAAAAAGTTGAATAAATGAGTCAAGTTGTCCTAAATAATACCTCTAAACTACCTTTAGGTTTCAAGTAGTAGAGAGTCTTGAAAATTCCAAGTAACTCATAGTTATCAATAGGGTATCACAACCCCAAGTTGGTCTAGATGATCTACAAGTCTTAAGAATTCAATAATATAGGTAATTAACAAGAAAAGGCATGGGTGACTTTAGGTTTCTCTAGATAGTAACTTGGGTTCAAGATTCTAAGTAAGTAGTGAGTCATGAGGAATTTGGATTTCTTGTAGGTAGCTACTTTAGGTTTATTAGGATAAGTAACTTGGATTAGAAAACCTAAGTAAGTAAATAATAGTGAGGAGTTTAGGTTTTACTTTGGTAGTTTGATAGGTTTATCAAAGCTAGCAACCTTAAATTTGTCAAGGTAAGTAACTATGGTTAGAAAACCCAAATTAGAAGTAATAAGCAATCATAGCTCTAGGTAGGCAATTTCCTTGAGAGTTTTGGGGTTCTTAAGGGTAGTATCTTAGGGTTGGGAATTTGGCTGAGTAGAAAATACTGTGAATTCCAAGTTGGTAAGATTTTTTAGGAGTCTTGGGTTTCTTGGGGTATGTAACTTCAATTTCAGAGTCTAAACAAGCAGTTGTTGGAAACTTGAGTGGGTAATGTTAGGTTATCTATTACGTCTTTTGCATGAAGATTCAATGTTTATGAATTTGTGTGTGTTTTTACTTGATTAGGATAAATGAGAACGTTTACATGATATTTACAACATCTAAATAGGTAAATTTTGATAATTATAACTAAGTAAAATAAGTAGAGATGATAGTATATCCATGGCACCAAGTGGAAAATTACAAGAGTGAAATGAGAAGAAAAACACTCAAGATGAAGCCATGAGAACTAAAGGAAATAATATACATACCTAAAACACAAATGGGTTGAGTTGGGTTTGATCAAAAATCACTCTATAGCCTTGAATAATTCAACTTAGAGTTCACAGGGGTGGCAACTTAGTTAAAAAACTCAAATTCTAAGTGGGAAATGAGGTGGAATCAATCAATATTTATATTTCCCAGCGTATGAATGACAAGTTAGAGATGCATGGGAAGGAGCCACATAAACCCTTAACTTTATATTAGGTTTCTTAGACTGCTTTCATAATTTGGAATTTTAAGTTAAGTAACTTCAAAAATATGACTTGGTCTTGATTGGTGAGTACTTTGGGTTTGTAAAACTTCATTACTTCTACTCGGTATTTGTGTAAGTAAAGTAATTCCAAAACCCTGATTTACTTTAGGTAATGTTCTACGGGTTTATGGGACTATTTTACTTGAATTTTGATGAGAAGTAAAGTTTTTTGATAATTCTTTTTGGAATTAAGCAATACAACTTAGACTTGTAGGACTACTTTACTTCTTGTTTAATAAGTGAAGTCATTTGGGGAACCCAAATTGGCTTGGAAATGAACTCATATACTTCGATTTTTGATCTTCTGAGAGAGATGAGTGAATGGGTTTTTTAGTGATGGATTTTAGGTAGATGTTTTCAACCTTTTGGAACAATTTTAATAAATTGGGAAAATAAAGATATCAAAAATAAAAACAACTAAAGACTAAGACTTTATTTAGGGGACTGGTTTAAAAAGGACAATTGACTCACATTAGACAAAATGAAAATTTTTAAATAGGGGTAACCTAAAATTTCTAATTGTGAAATTTTGGGGACACAAATTCCCAAATGACCTTTACTAAACACCTAATTGGCACCTAATAAATCTCACTAGACCATGTAGGTAAAACAAAATAGTGGGGGAGAGCCTACACCAATAGATTCAACTAATGTGTGTGGATTATCAACTCAATTATAATATTTATATCAAGTTTACTCCATATAATAAGGCAATTAATAATGTTCATACCCCCACCATGAATTTAATTCTTATTGGGTGTTTTTTCTCAATGTAGAATATAATACATGATCAAAATACAATGAATAATGTTCTTGATTGCATCATAACATAGATATAATATGTGAAGTGGAATGTAAACCATTTAATATTCAAATATAAACTATGTCTTTTGTGTATTTTTGCATGAATCAATATCATACACCATAAATTTAGAAATGTGTACATGTGCATGAACCAGTATCATGTCTACTAAAGTTTTTGAAAATGATATTAAATATTATGATTTTATATGTTGAACTTGAGAACATTTATCTAAAATGTATGTGTATGTGTGTAAAATTATAATTCCTATTCCTATAGATTGTGAACATATGCTAATGTATATTCAC